>JAJAQA010000010.1:2417500-2647500 GCA_021464565.1 Rutilus rutilus
GTGTGTGTGTGTGTGTGTGTGTGTGTGTGTGTGTGTGTGTGAGTGTGTGTGTGAGTGAGTGAGTGAGTGAGTGAGTGAGTGAGTGAGTGAGTGTACAAATGTAAAAAATTTAACAATTACTCATTTGTTTATGTGTATGTGTCAGTGTCAAAACTATAAAGGCCCGTTCACACTAAGAATAATAACTATAAAGATACTGTTAATGATAACTATATAAGCGTTCACACCAGCGCACAATTTCATTCTGTTTCTAATAAGCGCACGCTGCAGTTTATGTCGTCTGTCTCTTTAAATGCTCGAGCTCTTCAAAGCGGGGAGGATTCTGATTGGCTGTCAATGTTTTTATCGTTCATCAGCTGGAAAAATAAATCATTCTGAAAGTGATTGCAGTGATTTTGTTCCCCTGTTATCGTTACAGTTGTGCTGTGAACTCTGCTACTCTTTTATATTTAGGACGATTTTTAGAACTATATCGTTATCGTGTAAACGGGTCTTAAAGGGATACTCCACTTTTTTTGGAAATAGGCTCATTTTACAACTCCCCCAGAGTTAAACAGTTGAGTTTTACCGGTTTCGATTCCATTCAGCCGAACTCCGGGTCTGGCGGTACCACTTTTAGCATAGCTTAGCATAGATCATTGAATCGGACAAGACCATTAGCATCTCTCTCAAAAAAATGACCAAAGAGTTTAGATATTTTTCCTATTTAAAACTTGACTCTTCTGTAGTTACATCGTGTACTAAGACCGACGGAAAATGTAAAGTTGCGATTTTCCAGGCTGATATGGTCCAGCAGGCGTAATGATATGACGCAGCGCCTGAAAATAGTCCCCAGCTCGGTAACTTCCAACGTGACCGGGACTAAGTTTGTGTAGTTTCAGCCGGCAAGCAGGTTGTCACGTTGGTTATGTTGACGGAAGTTAGCCTATTTTCAGGCGCTGCGTCATATCATTACGCCTGCTGCACTCATGGTACGGCAGCAAAGTTTCTTGATTATTACGCAGGAATGAGAGTATAGTTCCTAGCCATATCAGCCTAGAAAATCGCAACTTTTCATTTTCCGTCGGTCTTAGTACACGATGTAACTACAGAAGAGTCAAGTTTTAAATAGGAAAAATATCGAAACTCTTTGGTCATTTTTTTGAGAGAGATGCTAATGGTCCTGTCCGATTCAATGATCTATGCTAAGCTATGCTAAAAGTGGTACCGCCAGATCCGGAGATCGGCTGAATGGATTCGAAACCGGTAAAACTCAACTGTTTATCTCTGGGGGAGTTGTAAAATAAGCCTATTTCCAAAAAAAGAGGAGTATCCCTTTAACGTGCATTTGGAAACGCAACATGAGCCAATCATCTTCACAAACTTGTAATGACAAGCGTTTCTTAACAAGCTTTAAGGAATCCTTGTGTTTTTCAGTCAAAATAAAAGTTTGATGGTTTAATGTCTGAAAATTAAGAAATTAAGAAAACCAATACAATTATTATTAATATTATGTTATTTTTCTTAAATACAATTTTAATATTTTATAGTGAAATACTATAGTAGTAATACAATTTTATTTGTTTTAATTTAGTCATTTTTATATTTTTATTTAGAAATAATAATAATATAATCACAAATCGCATTTTATCAATCATTTTAATACATTTTTATCAGAAAAACACATTAAATTAGTTACATTTTAAACGTTCAGAGTCCAAAATAATCCAAAAACAATGGAAAAATCCTATGAGAGAACCAGGGTGATGCAAACTTTTAAAAATATGTAAAATATGTGTGTGTTTGTGTGTTTGTTAGTGCGCGTGTGTGTGTAAGAGTGTGAGTGTGTCCGTGTGTATGTGTCTAAGAGTGTGAGTTTGAGAGTGCGTGTGTGTGAGTGTGTGCATGTGTGTGTGTGTGTGTGTGTGTGTGTGTGAGCATGTGAGTGTGTGTGGTCAGAGAGGGTAAATCTCTCTGCTGAAGCATTTAATCGTGGCCTTGTGTGATTTTACTCTCATTTTGTCTCTTAAAGAGAGAGAGAGAGGGGTGTGTGAGGTGTGTGTGTGTGTGTGTGTGATCCTGAGGGCTTTGTGTTTAGGTCTCCAGTCTTTTTTTAATTGCCCCATGAGGATGTCTCCTAACTCTCTCTCTCTCTCTCTCTCTGCAGGAGAGGGGCGGCACACACTCTGCCCTTCCTCGCTGCTAATTGGTTTTAAATATATCAGGCGGTTCACGTACTGGTCGCTATCTCGGCTGAGAGTAATGCGTTTGGCCCCTGGCCCTCGCGCTCGTCCCTGAAGACTCCAGTCATATTTGAAATGGACGATGAGATTTATTTTAGTAGGTTCATGTTTAAGGGGTCAAATCACGCTGAGCTTAAAGACGCGCAGCGAGAACACAAGGACACAAACGAATCAGAGCCGATTAGCGGTTTCTGTTCCCACGGACTGATCTAAACCCACAAGGTTTGTTTGTTCCATTAGTCAATATTCAATCACTGCCAAAACTTTACACTAAAGTCTATGTATTTGTAACATTTAATAATCTTTGTTACTGTTATTTAGTAGAAAAGTTCAGATACAAATTTTGGTTTTAAATTACGATAAAGATTACTAACTGCTGTAGAAGTATTGTTCATTGTTAGTTCATGTTACACTCTATTTAGATTCTATATAGAACCCTAGAGTTCATGACCAAAAAGGTTCTATATAAGGAGAAATGTCTTAAATAACTGCATAATACTCTCATGTTTAATGGGTTATTTCAATTTTTCTAGTGATGAAGTGTGTTCATAAACTGTTTAATCCAATTTAAACACTAAATGGAATGGAACTAATGGAACCGGTAAAAGGTTCTTTATATACATTCCTGACGGAACCCTTTAAGGTTCTAAATGGAACCTTTTCTTCTAATAGTGTAAATAATGTAATTAACTAACGTTAACGAATGGGACCTTACTGATTCATTCACTGTTTCCGGACTACAGTGGCCATGATTTGCTACAGACGACACGTTTACGATGCATTTGAGCTGAAAACACACACCATGTTTCCCTGATCGCATTTTAAGCTTCAGCGGAGTTCAAACCCCTTAAAACCGTGAGACTTCAGCTTGCATAACGTCCCGTCCCGGAACAAAGTCACCGAGGTCGGCGTGGCCATTCACACTCACATCTGAGCTAAACTGTGTCGTTTTGGCCGGCCAGCGGAAATATAATCTAGGTCTTATAACGGCATTAGGCCGAAGGGAGGCGAGGGGGTCTTTACGGCGGGTCATCGTCTCTGAGCTGAATGAATTAATGATGGAAACGAGCCGAACTATTTCACTGCCGTGCTGCGGGCGACGGGAAAGGGGAAAAGGGAACGCAATCGCATCTTTAATTGGAAACTCCGTCGTCTGGGGTTATCAGGGGCTTCCAGGATCAGACACACACTCTCACATATAAAGTTTCTTCAAACATCCGCAGACGAGTTGTGGGATGATGTCTGATCAGTCACAGCATGATGAGCTCTTTCAGGGCATGCGGACCTGATATACCGAGCCTCGTTCATAAAAGCGTTTCTGTGTGAATAAAAACATTCCTGTGTAAATTGCCTAATTTCATTATTGTAACTTGATATCTGCAAACTGGCAAAAATGAATGCAACAATGCAAAAAAGTTTTTATGAACGATTTCCACACATATTACAGTCCTGTGATTAGATTTTTAGTCATTTTTGTGTTTTTTTTTTGTCATTTTTATTTTTGAGTTATTTTAGTACATCAAGTTAAACTAAATGAAAATGAGAAATGTTGCTTTGGAAACTAGACGAAATCAAATAAGTTTATGTTTTTTTTCATATTTTATTTTATTTCAGTTAACACTTATTTTTTTATTTCAAGTAACGGAAATGTTTTTTATGGTTTTAATTTTATTAAGGTCTATTTACATCAAGATTTTCAAGCAATGAAAATCCCAAATTAATTTCCGACTTTTTTTATGACCCAAAACGTTCTCATACCGGAACGAAAGTGAATCACACTTCTTTCCAGCAGATCATTTATTGCAAAATTCAAACATCTGATAATGACAAATTTACTTGATTTAATGCAAAATATCTGGAATGATACTCAAAAATCTTGTTGGTTGATGTTTTATAAAAACCCTAATATCTAATTCCAAAACTTTGTTTACAGCCAAACCCTAAATATGACCTAACATGTTTACTTGAAGAGTTTAAGTTCATATTTCAATAATTTATCAACACATTTTCATGTTCATGTCGGTTAACGGCCACATTGTTTCTAGAAAGTGTTTTATTTTAAAATTAATGTTTAAGATGAGAGAAAAATCACTGCACTTTTGAAGTTCATTGACTATAATCTATCTAGAGATCAGAGTAACTAATGGCTGACAAATGACAAATAAATAAACATAATACAATTTAATGATGCCACTAATTTTACATCATATTTTGACAATTAATTTTAAAAACTAATAAGCGTGTGTGATCTAACCGGTTTATTAGCTTCTCCAGCTGAGATCCCGTCATTTACGTTTACTTATTTTTTATTTCAAGAAATGGAAATGTTTTTATGGTTTTATTTTATGGTCTATTTACATCAAGAGTGACAAATCAACGAAAATCCCAGATGAATTTCCAACTTTTACTTACAACCCAAAACAGAAGAAACGTTCTCATACCGGAACGAAAGTGAATCACACTGCTTTCCTGTAGATCATTCATTGCAAAAATTCAGACATCTGATAATGCCAAATTGACTTGATTTAATGCTAAATATCTGGAATGATACTCAAAAATCGTATTGGTTGGTGTTTTATATAGAACTGACATGGTTTTCTTATGATGTGATCACATTAAGACTAATAAGCGTGTGTGATCTAACTGGTTTATTAGTCCAGTGTGCAGCGAAGTGAATGATTCCTGCGCTTCTCCAGCCGAGATCCCGTCATTAACGCTCACCACGTGAGGATCTGAGAGATTACCTTCGCTGCTCGGAGGAGAATCTCTCGCTCTCGCTCATCTTTCCTCTGCTTCTCCATCCGTTCCAGCTGCTCAAAAAACTTGAGCTGCGAGCGCACATCAGACGACTGCTCGTACCCCTCGTCTTCCTGAAGAGACACACACAGAGAAAGAAGCTCAGGAGACGTTTAACCAAAACTTCTGATACTCGTAAACACATTTTAACTTATTAATGAGTGTTTATTATGACTCAATGGTGATGAAAACCTCCTTCTTAGGCAGGTGAGACGGAAGTTTATGGGACTAACGCAAAAAACATGTTTACTTCAGAATGCGACCTCGATTGTTTTGTGCACTTCCTGCTTCTTTTCATTTTCTGACGCGCTCGTCTCTCCTCTCATCCCTGGCTCCATCTCTCCTCTCATCCCTGGCTCCATCTCTCCTGTCCTTTGTTGGCTATGAAGTCAGGACGATCTTGTTTTTTTGCTGATGTCAACAGAGTGTCTTCACACGGGCGCGCACGGCTCATTTATAAACCAGCGGCAGACGCAAACCAACAAAACAAAAAGCCACAACACACACCAAACAGAAAAACAAAAAAACAAAACGTGCGTCCGTGACAGCGCTCCTCTCCGCTGAACTACTCGCCATGTACACAAATAAACAGCTTTTAAAGCGCTCCACCTGCTTTTCCTCCTTTGTGGGTTTGTTTTGTTCGCCTTGCGACGCTCTCGACTGTGTGGTTAAAGCATGAGTTGGACTCTCTGGCTGTGGCTTTGAATATTGAATTGTTTACCTGGATGCTTCTGTCTCTTTGTCATTTATGTGCCCAAAAGTTTCCACTTTAACACCAGTTTTTCAGCAACACTTTACAAAACGATTGTGTGTGTTTAAACCTAAAAATGACCTAAAAATGAAAATTCTGTCATTAATTACTCACCCTCATGTCGTTACAAACTCGTGAGACTTTCGTTCATCTTCGGAACATACAGTAAATTAAGATCTTTTTCACAAGATGAGAGCTTTCTGTCCCTCCATTGACAGCTACGCAACTACCACTTTGACGCTTCATAAAGTTTATAAAGAGATTGTAAAACTAATCAATATGAATAAACGGTTTAGTCTACATTTTCTGAAGAGACTTGATCGCTTTATATGATGAACTGATTGAATTTAGGCTTTTATTCACAAATGTATATTTCCTCACCGTCACATTCCTAGTACTGGCAGAGAGCTCTGTATGGTTGTTGGGGCATTGCTAGTGTATTCAAGGTGGTTGCTAAGGCGTTGCTAGGGTATCACTAGGCAGCTGCTAGAGTGTTCCAGTGGTTGTTAGGGCATTGCTAGGTGGTTTCTATAGTGTTCAATATGATTTATATGGCATTCTGGGGGTTTGCTTAGGTATTGCTATGTGGTTGCTAGTGTATTCAAGGTGGTTGATAGGGTGTTGCTAGGGCATCACTACGGAGCTGCTAGAGTGTTTCAGTGGTTGTTAGGGCATTGCTAGGTGGTTTCTAGAGTGTTCAAGATAATTTATATGGCATTCTGGGGGATTGCTTAGGTGTTGCTATGTGGTTGCTTGTGTATTCAAGGTGGTTACTAAGGCGTTGCTAGGGCATCACTAGGCAGCTGTTAGAGTTTCAATGGTTATCAGGGCATTGTTGGGTGGTTTCTAGAGTGTTCAAGATGGTTTATATGGCATTCTGTGTTGTTGCTTAGGTGTTACCATGTAGTCACTAGTGTATTCAAGGTGGTTGCCAGGGCGTTGCTAAGGCATCACTAGGGAGCTGATAGTGTATTTCAGTGGTTGTCAGGGCATTGCTGGGTGGTTTCTATAGTGTTCAAGATGGTTTATAGGGCATTCTGGATGGTTGCTTAGGTGTTGCTATGTGGTTGCTTGTGTATTCAAGGTGGTTACTAAGGCGTTGCTAGGGCATCACTAGGCAGCTGCAAGAGTGTTTCAGTGGTTGTCAGGGCATTGCTGGGTGGTTTCTAGAGTGTTCAAGATGGTTTATAGGGCATTCTGGGTGGTAGCTTAGGTGTTGCTATGTGGTTGCTTGTGTATTCAAGGTGGTTGATAGGGTGTTGCTAGGGCATCACTAGGGAGCTGCTAGACTGTTTCAGTGGTTGTTAGGGCATTGCTATGTGGTTTCTAGAGTGTTCAAGATGGTTTATATGTCATTCTGTTTGGTTGCTTAGGTGTTGCTATGTGGTTGCTAGTGTATTCAATGTGGTTGGTAGGGTGTTGCTAAGGCATCACTAGGGAGCTACTAGAGTGTTCCAGAGGTTATTAGGGCATTGCTATGTGGTTTCTAGAGTGTTCAAGTTGGTTTATATGGCATTCTGTGTGGTTGCTTAGGTGTTACCATGTGGTCACTAGTTTATTCAAGGTGGTTGATAGGGTGTTGCTAGGGTATCACTAGGGAGCTGCTAGAGTGTTCCAGTGGTTGTTAGGGAATTGCATTCACAAGCAAACAGATGGATAAATACCCAATGCAAGACTAATGTTCGTGATTTAAATAAATCATTGTTTCTCCCCAGATATTTTAACTGTTGAACAGCAAATATTTTTATGTTAATGTTTGAATTAGTTTTTGCTGTGAGCAGATGAATGAAACAATGTGTGTTTGTGACACTAAAATAATGTTTGCGTCATTTGTAGGAAAACTATTTACAGCAACAGAATACACATATAAATAAAAGCCTCTCTTCCACACTGATCCCGTCTCGTACCTTACAAGAGTCCATTCTGTTCTGGGCGATGAAGGAAACCTTCTCCAGCACCGTTCGTAATCTGGACTGGGTGGCGTGAGAAATGAAGCTCACAGCCTCCAGCGGTACGTCCGTCACTCCAAACTTCTTAGCTAAAACAAGGAAATGCAGAACATATCAATAATCAAACAAAACACATCACCGCACAGATGTTTGGAAGGAAGTCCAACAAGAGAAAATTACATCTGTCCTATCTTATAAATCCTCCACAAAAAAGGTCCAATGTGTGTTGAGAAAATCAAGGTTTGTTGTGGTGAACTGACACGACCTGCGTTTAAAACACAAATTTGCTGAGGTAGTTTTGCAGCTTCTGTGGCTCATTTTCAAACCTGATTTCCTGAAATTTCTGAAAAATGAGTTTGGATGAGCCTCTGTGGTTTGGAACGTCGGCAAACCTGATCCAACCACCCAGAAGACTTAAACAAGCAACTTTGTCTCCGTTGTTTCTCCTAAAATGTCTTATACAGACACAAAGTCAATACTTATCTTACACTAAATATACAGAGCTGTAAAATAGCAGCACAGATCATTTGATATTGGAGGAATTTTATCATGAGAAGCATCTGAGAAACAAGAGCAAAATCTCTCTATTTCATCTGACTGCAACTGAGGAGAAACATTTGAGATCGACTTTTCAATTTGTGGTTTTTCTCTCCTATGAAAAAGAGATAAATGGGAAAAGAAAAACAGCACTTTCACGTGAGTTGACAACTTTTACTTTAAAGGATAATTAGCGCTGGAGTTTAAAAAGAACGCTGCAAACCTTCACAGCGCTTCTATCTACACCATCCCCGTCTTTAATTTGCTATTAACATAAGTTCTCCTTCCACTATTATTTTAAGAAAATCACACCAATTATTTAAATCGGCCGCTAAACGTGCCGAGAGTGTCCTTAATGACTCCGAACGAGATCTTACAAGGGAACAAGTAAAAAAAGAAATCTTAGGAATGTCAAAACATGAGGAGTTTCTTAAGGCTACGGCTCTTTAAAAAAAAAAACACAAGAAAGATTTAGATGAACTGAGGAATTTCTTTTTAGTCCGGGGGGGGGGGAACAAAAACAAGCTGGTTTTGCAGAGGATAAAATCTTTGGCAAATCTCTTAATGCAGGTTCACCTGTGTTTTAAAATTAGACTTGGAAGCGTCAACTTTTCCTCCTCGTCACCTATCAACAATCTATCGGAAGAGACAAGCTTCAGTCAGTGCAATTACTCTGATCTGATGCGGGTTACATGAGACACCTGGAACCAGAAATCTGCACAGACAGAGCTGCGGTCTTCATTTGGTCCTCTCAAGGTGATATGCATGAACTATATTTACATTGATGCATTTGGCAGATGCTTTTATTCAAAGCGACTCGCATTGCATTCAAGGTATGAATTGTATTAGTTCATGCATTCTCTGGCAATCTCACCCGTGACCTTGGTGTTGAAAGCATCATGCTCTACTGATTGAGCAGGAATGCACACACAAAGCATGCATTTCATGTTAAGTAAAGGTAAAAGACATGATAACTGTTTAGGAAAGATCTTTGTGTATGAGGGTGAATCAGGGTGTTTGTGTGCATTGAGTTTTGTTGGGTTGTGTGTGTGCATTTCTCTCAGATTGAGCCGAGCTGGCAGGATTTGTGCCTCCCTTGGTTTGCTGTCACCTAAGAGTTCTCCAGCAGCCCATCATCGACACCACACCGCACCGGCCCGGCCCAGCAGGGGGCGCTTCGTCCTCCTACACACACTCCTGCACCTTTGAGAAGAATTACACGCTTCTCCCAGCGACAGCTCGATGCCGACGCTAACGCGCGGTAAAACAGAAACCCTAGGGCTTCTGACGCTTAACTGAGAGATCTGATGTGTGGCGAACACGAGGGTGAGATAACAAGTGCTAGTTTAAACTAGTTTGTGAGGAAAGAACTTTCTACGTCCTCCATAAGATTCTAGTCTGAAAATGGTGCACTTTGTGAGAGAAATCGCACTCCGTTTAGCAGTAAATTAGCTTGACTCATCTGAGACATTTACAAAGCAAATCACATAAGCAGAATCACATGAGTGAATGAGGCTGTTTTAAATTACGTGTTTGGGAGCAATCCACATGAACGCCAGTCTACCGCTCGATATAATGGTGCGTTCAAGTCATCACGTTAAGATCGTATTTACGAGTTGAACGCACATGAACGCCACCACAATTGCGTAAATACTCTCTGGGTTTTCTTTAAGCCCCGATCTTTACGAGTTGTGGTCGTGTCTGTGAGAAACATGTCAGAATACCACAATACTTAAAGGTAATTTAGCACTGATATTGTCAGGCTTTTCTATTTACAGCACATTAAGCTAATTACCTGCACAGAATATGATGGCATTATATTATAACAATGTAATATGTAACGATAAAGTGTGCAGTGTGTCTTCATAAATTATTTAAAAATTAATTTCTTTGTTCTTCATTTTCTAGAACTAGAGTTTAAGAACCTTGCTGTATTTTTGTGTAATTAATTAAGAGAAAGTACACCGCCATCTTGCTCCGACGAAAGTGACTTGAACGCACATGCCGTCGTAAACACGACTTCCCAACTCGGAAGTACGAACTTCCCAGGAGGACTTGAATGAACTAGAAACCTCGTTTTCTACACATTCACTACCATTAAAAAAAAAGAGTCTCTTCTGCTCATCAAGGCTGCATTTATTTGATAAAAAATCCAGTAAAAATGGTGAAATATTATTACAAATTCAAATAACTGTTTTCTATTTGAGTTTATTTCTGTGATCAAAGCTGAATTTTCAGCATCATTACTCCAGTCTTCAGTGTCACATGATCCTTCAGAAATCATTCTAATATGATGATTTGATGCTCAAGAAACATTTATGATTATTATCAGTGTTGAAAACAGTCGTGCTGCTTCATATTTTTGTCCTCAGATGAAGTAAGTTCAAAAGAACAGCATTTATTTGAATTTGTGGCCATTATATAAATGTTTTTACTGTCACTTTTGACCAATTGAATGCATTCTTGATTACTAAAAGTATTACTTTCTTTCTTTAAAAGCTTCAAACGTTTGAATGGTAGTGTATACGCTAGCGTTTGTTGAGGAACATTCCAGGTTAAATAAACATGTTGACAGATATGCGGATACAATGCAAATCTAGGCAGACAAACATTCAGCTCTCATCACAAGTGGCTCTTGCAGTGCGCTGCTCTTTTGTTATTTATTTACACAAACACAGAAGGATGAGTCGGACATTTTTCCGTGGTAATCAAACCACTTTTCCATGTAATGACCTTTTTAACAACGTGAAAACGGTTCCAGATCCAGTTGAAAAGATGCAAAACCACAAATGTAAAAACTAGTGCCGGGCAACAATTAATCACGATTAACCAGATCCAAAATAAAAGTCTGTGTTTACATAATATATGTGTGTGTACTGTGTATGATTATTTTGTATATATATAAATACACACACATGCATGTATATATTTAAGAAATATCTGCATGTATATACTGTATATATATTTAATTAATTTGTTAATTTATACATAATTTATATTATATATATATATAATATATGAATATATGGATATATGGATATGAAGCAGCACAACAGTTTTCAACTATGATAATAATCATAAATGTTTCTTGAGCATCAGATCATCATATTAGAGTGATTTGTGAAGGATCATGTGACACTGAAGACTGGAGTAATGATGCTGAAAATTCAGCTTTGATCACAGGAATAAATTACACTTTATTATATACTCACATAGTATATTTAATAATATTTCATAATTTTTTACTGTATTTTTGATCAAATAAATGCAGTGTTAATGAGCAAAATAGACTTTTCAAAAACATTTAGGACCCCAAACTTTTGAACAATAGTGTATATATAAAAAAAAAATATATATATATATACACACACACATGCATGTGTGTGTATTTATATATACAAAATAATCATACACAGTATACACACATATATTATGTAAACACAGACTATTTTGGATGCAATTAATCATTGCCCAGCATTAGTAAAAACGTGTTTCTACTGGGGACAACAATAAAAATTCTGATATAGTGAGAGTTTGGTGGAACAATAAGGACACACACTCCTGGTGCCCAAAGCGAGCGTGGACTGGCCTACATTTACAAGAACAGAAAAAGTTTAAAAGCTCCAGGCTTTTTAACTCCATATCATCCCGGAACAGTGAGACGGGTTTGTGTGTGTCCTTGTGAGACTCTTCTGAACATATATCTAGCAGTGTAAACATCTGATGCATTAGCGCTGTGCTGACGGAGGAGGTACTCTACCTGTTTCCAGTATCCGCCGGTGTAACAGACCTGTCGGCAGGAACGCCTCGTCTTTACAGGAGCGGATCTGCGTTCCCACCAGCTCAGAGTTGGTCGCTAGTATACGAGCGCTCTCTTCGTTGAGGTTCACGCCGGCCATCGACGCCACATCGTTGATGTCATCATCGTCTCTGAAATAACAGACGAAAATCAGTCTGATCTCACAGCACGATATCTGATTTACATACCGTACTGGAGACTATAATCAACATATTAATGCATATTCAAAGCACTTGATATTCGACAATCAGCCACTGATGTTTACTCGCACGGTTAACTACTTTAACTTCATTAAAAAGTATTTATTGTACGTATTATTCTGATGGTTGTTCATGTAGAATGAAATTAACCAATCAAAAAACTGATTAGTAGTGGTGAGAAACTTAAAAGTAATGGTGGTCAGTGACAGAACTGAACATTTTCACTCTTACTACATTCTTTCACATTTTAACCTAAAATGTTGATGTTGAATAAACTATTATTATTGTATTTTTTTTTTTTTTTTTTTTTTTTGATATTAACATAAAAATAAAAATAAAATAAATATAAATTATTTGTCGATTATCCGTGTGCATCACGAGTATTCTGAAAAAAATGGGAATGTGGATGTGAGTAAATAAAATAAATAAATAATAAATGCTCAAGGATATTTTTTGTCAGCTACACACATTTGCATCACATGTATTACGGACAATGAGCATAAAATAAAATAAATAAAATAAAATAAAAAATAAATAAAATAATGGATGTGATATAAATATTGTTAAAAGTTATTAAATAATCATTAAATAAAGTTGTCAGACATGTTATTTGTCGACTGTCTGTGTACATCACATGTATTATGAACAGAATGGGAATGTGCAGGAAATAATTAAGTAAATATATTTTTTGCATTGTGACATGATGGACGGACGGATGGATGGATGGATACAGTGCTATGCATAAGTTTAGACACCCATGCTAAAGTTGACTAAAAAGAGGAATAAAAAATCATCTTTTGGAAATTGAACTTAATGCCTTAATTTAAAAAATTAGGAAAAATCCAACCTTTAAGGACACCAATTTTCTTTGTGAATGAATAATGTATCGTAAATAAATAAATGTTCTTCCTTAAAATACATGGTGCATAAGTTTGGACACTCCTATGTTAAGTATTAAAAAAAAAAAAAAATTTTGGATACTATGCATCCTGATAAAGTTCCCTTGGCCTTTGGAATTAAAATAGCCCCACATCATCACATAGCCTTCACCACACCTAGAGATTGGCATGGGGTACTTTCCATAAGATCATCTCTCAATGCAAATCAAACTAGCTATTAGGCTAACTGAAATAAAACCATGCCAATTTCTAGGTATGGTGAAGGCTATGTGATGATGTGGGGCTATTTTAATTCCAAAGGCCAAGGGAACTTTATCAGGATGCATAGTATCCTAAAAAAAAATTTTTTTAAATACTTAAAAATAAAAATCTGCCTGCCTCTATGGGAATTTAACATAGGGGTGTCCAAACTTATGCACCCTGTATTTTAAGGAAGAACATTTATTTATTTACGATACATTATTCATTCACAAAGAAAATTGGTGTCCTTAAAGGTTGGATTTTTCCAAATTTTTTTAATTAAGGCATTAAGTTCAATTTCCAAAAGATGATTTTTTATTCCTCTTTTTAGTCAACTTTAGCATGGGTGTCTAAACTTATGCATAGCACTGTATATAGATGGATGGATGGATGGATGGATGGATGGATGGATGGATGGATGGATGCATGATGGATGGATGGATGCATGATGGATGGATGGATGGATGGATGGATGGATGGATGGATGGATGATGGATGGATGGATGCATGATGGATGGATGGATGGATGGATGGATGGATGCATGATGGACGGATGGATGGATGGATGGATGGATGGATGATGGATGGATAATGGATGGATGGGTGGATGGATGGAGGATGGATGGATGGATGGATGATGGATGGATGGATGGATGGATGGATGGAGGATGGATGGATGGATGATGGATGGATGGATGGATGGATGGATGCATGATGGATGGATGGATGGATGGATGGATGGATGGATGGATGGATGCATGATGGATGGATGGATGGATGGATGGATGGATGATGGATGGATGATGGATGGATGGGTGGATGGATGGAGGATGGATGGATGGATGGATGGATGATGGATGGATGGATGGATGGATGGATGATGGATGGAGGATGGATGGATGGATGATGGATGGATGGATGGATGGATGGATGGATGGATGCATGATGGATGGATGGATGGATGGATGGATGGATGATGGATGGATGGATGATGGATGGATGGATGGATGATGGATGGAGGATGGATGGATGGATGATGGATGGATGGATGGATGATGGATGGAGGATGGATGGATGGATGGATGGATGGATGGATGATGGATGGATGGATGGATGGATGATGGATGGAGGATGGATGGATGGATGGATGGATGGATGGATGGATGATGGATGGAGGATGGATGGATGGATGGATGGATGGATGATGGATGGAGGATGGATGGATGGATGATGGATGGATGGATGGATGGATGGATGGATGGATGGATGGATGCATGATGGATGGATGGATGGATGGATGGATGGATGGATGGATGGATGGATGGATGGATGGATGGATGGATGGATGGATGGATGATGGATGGAGGATGGATGGATGGATGGATGATGGATGGATGGATGGATGGATGGATGCATGATGGATGGATGGATGGATGGATGGATGGATGGATGGATGGATGATGGATGGATGGATGGATGGATGGATGATGGATGGATGATGGATGGGTGGATGGATGGAGGATGGATGGATGGATGGATGGATGATGGATGATGGATGGATGGATGGATGGATGGATGGATGATGGATGGATGATGGATGGATGGGTGGATGGATGGAGGATGGATGGATGGATGGATGGATGATGGATGATGGATGGATGGATGGATGGATGGATGGATGGATGGATGGATGATGGATGGATGATGGATGGATGGGTGGATGGATGGAGGATGGATGGATGGATGGATGGATGATGGATGATGGATGGATGGATGGATGGATGGATGGATGGATGGATGGATGGATGGATGGATGGATGGATGGATGATGGATGGAGGATGGATGGATGGATGGATGGATAAAATTACTAAAAGTAAAACTGAAATAAAAAATAAAGTTAAAAAGAAGTATTAATAAAAATGACAAGCACAGAAGTTACTAACACAAACTAAAATGAAAACTGAAAGTTTTAAATGAAAGCTAACTCAAAACACAAATAAATATTATAATAGCACTAATATTCCACCGGAATGTTGACGTTATCAGGCAAGCGTGACACATTCCATCAGTGCGACTGGCAGCTTTTTCACCCAATCATTACTCTCCCTTTTCCCCGTTGCCTTGGTAACAGTGTCCTAATTACGGCACATTAGCAGTGGAGTTTCCTGCGCCCGAGGCGCTGCTGAAAACTTCATGGCTCCGGCCACAGAGGTCAAAGTTCACTCAGCTCCACTCTGATTTACATCCGCGTCTGTACCTCTGTTTCTGACACTGACCCCCTGGCATCTTCACCCGCGTCCACGCCACCCCCGGTGCCCGAGTGAGTGAGTGTGTGTGTGTGTGTGTGTGAGTGTGTGTCTCCGGCTGGGAAGGGTGTATATGAGTCCTGACACCACGGCAGGAGCTGACAGAGGCCATTAGCACTGCGCTGAGCTAGCACGTTAGCCTAGCTGCCGCCACACGCCACAGACATGAATGAGAGGAGTTTTCAAATCATGTGAATTATTATCTTTCTTACGCCATTTATGATCTGTCCCATTCGGCTTCCCTTTATGAAAATAAGTTACAATATTTACTGCCAAAATTGCCATTTTCTTCTTAAATATTTCCAAAAAAGTATTGAATAATTAGTTTTAAGCCTTTAACAAAACCAAGCAGCTGATTAAAATATTCATTTGAAGCAAAAAAGTATCTGAAATTTAATAATCTTCAAGACAAAGCGTATTTGAAAGTCATTGAATGAACAATCTGCTCTTCCCATGATGCATTGGGAATGACATAATAAAAAAAAATTATTAATAAAATTATTTAAACTAAAATTACTAAAAATAAACAAAAAAAGAAATTAAAGCTAAATATTTTGATATTTTAAATAAAATATATTTCAATATAATATGAAATATAAATATTAATAATATAAAAAAAAATAACTAATAAAAATGAAAAACAAAATTAAAATGAAATCTGAGATTATAAAAACATAAACAAAAGATAATTCAAAATATTAATAAATACTATAATAGTATATAAATAATACTTTGATTCACAAAATGAGTATTTTTTCCAATTGGGAAACTTTGCTGTAGTAACTAAACTAAACTAAACTAAACTAAACTATATTTAAACTTCATATACAATATTTTATTCTATTTTATTTTATTTATTTATTCTTTATACCCTTTTCAACCACATTTGCTGAAAAAAAGAAAAAAAAAAGAAAATAATTACAATTTAATAAGAAATCTGTACATACTATATCTGTATACACTATATGTTACATATGTATAATAATATTATTCTTATTATTCTTATTTATTTCTCATATTTATTGATAAGAAAACTTCTTTGCACTATATACTGTATGTTTGTTTTCTCTTTCTTCTCATGTCTTATTTTCTCTCAATAAAAAAACTAAACTAAACTGACCTAAACTCAAAGACCTGGTGTTACCCGACGGGTGGTTTGGTTTGATCAGGGTGCGAGAGCCAATCACAAACATCATGGTCACGAAACACGCCGTCGGGCACAGGGTCGTCAGTAACAAGCAAACCTGACAGCTTAATTAGCTACACTGCTAAAGATTTATTGGTTTATCAATCAGAGCCTGCGGCTGACGCCCGGAGCAGAGAGAGAGAGAGAGAGAGAGAGAGAGACATAACTGTGAACTCTATGACCCGTCACACACACACACACACACACACACACAATAGCTCTGTTACACACCCTAGCGAGCTGCCTCAGTGTTCACAGTCTACATAGGGAGCATCTTAACCTGAGATGAAACGCCCTACACAGGTAGCAGCTCAATGTAGAGCGAGGAGAACCCGATTCACAGTTTATTCAAATCAAGTTTGACCAGCGCTTGATATCATATCAAGCACAATATCTGTCCCTCATAAGCACAGTTTCAGCCAAACACTATAGTTCTTACTGTAAATCCATAATGAGTGAATATCAAGTACATAAACAAATAATTGAAGCTTGTTTTGAAATGAGCACACACGTTAAATAAAAGGGGAGAGTAACACCTGGTAAACTAGAGACTAAAGCTTTTCCACGTTAAGCTCTGTCTTCATTTATAATGTTCATTTAAAGCTAAAAAAATTACTTTGAAATATTTGCGTTTCAAGTATTTAATCATCTTTAGTGTGAAGAAAAAGTATTTGAAAATCATTGTGTGAATGATTATGCTACTTAATTGATCATATTATGTATAAAATAAATATGATAAATTTAATGCAAAATATTCAAGCATATAAACTGTTGTTATTGTGAACTAAAACTAGGGCCTAATAATAAATTTTTTTTTTTTTTTTGGTAAATTAAATCAAATTAAAAATTAGATAAATATATAAATATAACATGAAACATTTTAAATAAAAAAAACTTAAATTGAAGTATTAAAATGACTAAAAGTTAAATAAATATTAAATAAAAGATATATATATATATATATATATAAATATATATAAATATATTATTGGTGTGTATATATATATATATATATATATATATATATATATATATATATATATATGTATAAATACTATAGTTAATATAATTTTATTTTAATTTTAAAGTAATTTAGCTAGTTTTGAAATGATCACGCCCGAGGAAAAAGGAAAAAGCAACATGGACACTGAAGCCAGGAGCTGTTTCACACCAAACTTTCTCCTGTGTTCAGTCTCGCTGCCGAACAGAGCGTCAGTGTTGAGGAGGAGGAGTGTGAGAGTGTGTCCCGCAGTCAGTGAAACACTGCTCTCGTGTGCCGGCGGCCGGTATTGCAGTACCTGAACGAGCCCCCCCCCGGGTCATTCAGCCGGTTCTTCTGGTTTCCTGAGAGCTGAACGCTGACAGGGCTCTTGCCCATCGGGAGAGCCGCAGGCTTCCCTAGAGTACCTGGGAAAAGACAAGGCAACATTATCATGAACTTACACGCCTCACGTTTTCAACAAACCTGAATCTGTCAGGAGCTCAAACAAGCTCACGTCACACTTCACACTTCACACTCACACACTGTGTTCGCAATAAGCTAATGACGCCTAGAAGCATTAAGAGTTTCTGTACTGTGACAATTAAACGCATTTGATCACAAAAGTCTCATTACAGACAGACAGACAGACAGACAGACAGACAGATAGACAGACAGATAGACAGATAGACAGATAGACAGATAGATAGATAGATAGATAGATAGATAGATAGATAGATAGATAGATAGATAGATAGATAGATAGATAGATAGATAGATAGATAGATAGAATGATTGATAGATAGATAGATAGATAGATAGATAGATAGATAGATAGATAGAATGATAGATAGATAGATAGATAGATAGATAGATAGATAGATAGATAGATAGATAGATAGATAGATAGATAGATAGATAGATAGAACGATAAGCATGGACACATGCTTCATTTTCTTTCAAATAAAAATAAAAATAATGAATAAATAAATAAAAATTAATTTAAAGCACATAAAAATTTCTCTTTTATCATTTTGATGTGATGGTGGCACACGACCCGGACGTGTTCTTGACAGGTTTGGTGAGATTCCCCCGAAAAGAGACAGAAAAACAAGGAGAGCTGCCATTTTTACTGATTCTCTGCTTTTGTCCTCCTGCATCTCGCTCTTCTTTCTCTGTCTGTCTCTCAGAGTTCCCCTACACACTCCTCACACACACAGCGACCGCCAGGGTGCATTTGAACGTGATGTTAAGAGGCATGTTCTTGCCCCACAGCTACAGGAGACGCTATTTTTAGAAACTTTCTCCCTGAAAATGCTCTTCCAGGGCTAAAATATAACACAAACCAGACTGAGATGGGCAGGGGAAGAAAGACAGATCAAATCTGCATGCACACACCTGTACGTGTGTGTGTGTGTGTGTGTGTTCATGTAAAGCTGATGAGTGAATAAACAAATGAAAGTCACCTGTCGCTCGCACCGTCTGTGTGATGACCACAGGCATCCGTATCTGACCGCCAGGACCCGCCGATCTCTTAACACCCTACAAACACACACACACACACACATTTAATCCGTTTCACCTTCATATCCTAACAATCTTACACTCGAGTCTTGCTCAGTTTTGTGTCTGGAACTTCAGACGTGAATCAGCAGCATCTCGACAGGTTTATAAGGCCTACGGTCTCATATTTCTAAGGCCTCAACACAAATGATAATATTAAATTATTAATATAATTAAATGATCAACACAATCAAAACTTTGCTGTAAAACCTGTTTATGCATCAATCATCAATCAATCATACCAATCAAGTCAAAGCGTCCTCCTTCAGCTCGTGCTTCACGTGTCTTTCTGCTGTGAAATATATTTATCAAGTACACATAACTATAACTGTTATATTCTGAGTAATATTTCAGCTGGAATGAAGCTCCTCAGACATCGTTTATTTAGAAAAATCATGAGTATCAAATATGATCATCAGGCTTTTGAGGAAGGGTTATTTGTTCATCTCTCAATCATCATTGTATTGCATTATATGTTTTAAAACTACAGAGCTTTGATCATAAAACTAAGCATTATTTAATCTAATATCTTACTAAGACATCATTGGCAGATATAGAGAGACGACTGATATTTATATGCATTTTATGTAAGCATCTGCTAAGATCTCACTGATTTACATTACAAGCATCAGAATTTCATCACTTTTTGTCCATATAAATATCAATATTTGCACCAAATTGCATATTTTTGCTCAGTTTCGGCCTCTGAGCTATTTTTCCCTCCATATTCTCACTATATCATACTATATGAGACTGATGTATTAATATGATATTTCATTTCAAACAATATTTTCTTTCTCTAACAGGGTTACTTTGAATTGCATAACAAAAAAAAAACTAAGAACATGTATTAATAAAATAAAGTCTATTTGATTTCATGTTGATTTTAAGGTTTTTTAGGTTTAGATCTGTAGGTTCTTATTCAGAGAATTTAAAATAATAACAGGATGTTTTCATGGAGATATATAAAATCGCACATCTAGGTGTGGTATATAACACACAGGCTGATTTTCCAAGCACAACAGAGAGAGAGAAAGAGGAGGAAAACAAGGTAGTGACAAAGTGAGAAAACAGGAGCAACACTAATAGAGACGCTTCGTCCCCGCGAGTCCCTCAGTGCCGCCCTGAGCAAATCCCATCCATCCACTCCACTTTCCCTCCACCTGCATATTTCTCGGACTCGTTCCGCTGTTCCCGGACTCTGTCGCTACATTACAGCTCAGAGCCCACAAACCTCGGGGAGATCTCCTCGTGAACCTCGGAACGGCTGCAGGACACACTGTCCAACTCACCGTCACGATTATATACCATGAACGTATCCCATTTTCTCACACGAAAGAGCTTAAAAAAGATTGGTCTTTTGAAGATATTTAATATGCATTACCGTTAAAAAGTTTGGGGTCAGTAAGAAGAAATTAATGTGTTATATTGATTAAAAGACAGTAAAGACATTTATAATGTAACAAAACATTTCTATTTATACAATATACGGAGCTTCAAAGGACCATGGTGAAGGAAAATAAATATGAGATGGAAGTAAAAATCATATGTCATTGCTTTTGCGTTTTCTTGCAAATGTTTTGCGCCAAAAGCATTGAATTTTTCATCCCATCTCACATTTTTCCATCACCATGGGGATCCGTATAAATAAATGCTGTTCTTTGAACTTTCTATTCATCAAAGAATCCTGAAAAATGTAATATATGATGGTTTCCACAAAAATATGAAGCAGCACGACTGGTTTCAACACTGATAATATTCAGAAATGTTTCTCGAGCATCAAATCATCATATTAGAGTGATTTGTGAAGGATCATGTGACACTGAAGACTGGAGTAATGATGCTGAACATTCAGCTTTGATCACAGGAATAAATTACACTTTACTATATATTCACATAGAAAACAGTTATTTTAAAATGTAATAAAATTTCACTGTTTCTACTGTATTTTTGATCAAATAAATGCAGCCTTTGGTGAGCAGAAGAAAGTTGTTCAAAAACAATTAAAATCTTACCACCCCAAACTTTTAACAGTAGTGTATATCTGTGTATTTGTGGCTTTGAAATGATATAAAGGGAGATTATTTTCTTTTTTCAATAGGAGAAAAAACATTTCAAAACTAAATGAACACAAAGAAGTCATTTTCTTTCATATGCACCAATATACAATGCATTACGCTAAAAAGCAATACTTATTTAACAATCTTTTTTTAACTCTTTGCATATAAAATTTATAAAAATGGCCTCAACAAGCTTCTGAATGAATAATAATGATATGCAAAAATGGGTGATCATAAGTTTCTTTCTTCTGTTGAACACAAATATTGATATATAGATATAGATATTGAAGAATGTTGGGAACCAGAGAGTTGATTTAACCAGTATTTTTCTCTGGTAATCTGGTGTTCAGCAGAAGAAGAAACTCGTGCAGGTTTGAAACAACTTGAGGGAGAGTAAATGATGACAAAATGTTCATTTTTGGGTGAACTATCCCTTTAATGAGGTCATGGCACTGATGATGATGTCCAAATGAAAAACATTTAGGGTAACACTTTATTTTACAGTGTCCTTGTTACATATGTTACATGTACTTACCATAGTAATAACAGTAAATTATGCATAATTACATGCAACTAACCCTCAACCAGACCCTAATCCTACACTAACCCTATAGTAAGTACATGTAGTTCATTAATATTACTCAGTACTTAAATATATAACTACACTGTAACAATGACACCTTAAAATAAAGTGTAACCAAATGTAGTTTCAGAGTGACTAAAGAGGGAGTTTTGAGTTGCAAACATTACAGTCGCCAAGTACATTAAACTGGTTTATTCAAAAGAGCAAAATGTTTTTTTTATTTAACCAGATACAACTTTCTGAGATGAAAAATCTCTTTTACAGAAGTGGCCTGGCCAAGATGAGCGGCACAACATTATCAAAAACTAAAATAAAAACTAAACACAAGATGATGTGCGTTTTCATCTGGCAGAAGATGCGTTTAGGGCGTTTGCAATGTCTCAAAACATTTCCTGTTAAATGTTAAATGTCTTTAAGATGTGTATTGAAATCTGCTCTTTTAAACAAGTGCATCAGATGTTTGTAGTTTTGCAGATGGATTCCTTTAACAGACGTACATGTGCTGAACGTGCTCTTATTTCCACACTATGATCTCACACAAGATACTAGTTATGGTATAGTATCTGCTGAAGTGTATGAATGAAAAAGAGAAAAGTGAAGCATATTTGTGACCCTGAATCACGTCACCAGTCTCGAGTCGCACGGGTATATCTGTGGCAATAGCCAACAATACATTGTATGGGTCAAAATTATACATTTTTCTTTTATGCCAAAAATCATAAGGATATTAAGTAAAGATCACGTTCCATGAAGATATTTTGTACATTTCCTATCGTAAATATATAAAACATGTATTTTTGTGAGTGAGTGCAGCACAATCGCCAACATAAATGAACAACTTTAAAGGAGATTTTCTCAATGTTTTGTTTTTTTTGCACCCTCAGATTCCAGATTTACAATAGTTGTATCTCGACCAAATATTGTCCTATCATAACAAACCACACATCAATGGAAAGCTTATTTATTCAGCTTTCATATGATGCATGAATCTAAATTTCATCAAATTTACCCATGTGACTGGTTTTGTGGTGCAGGGTCACATCTGAGCCCAGAAGAGCGAGTGAGTGCTGAGATCATACTTGAGGCAGGACAGCGGTGCTGTTGGGCTGGTGTGGACGAACACTGACACTCGTCTGGACCGGCGTCACACTGCTCTTGTTGGGCTGTAGAGGTTGAGTGAGAGAATGCTGGCTGTTCAGGAGAGACAGGCGCAACGCAGGGAGACTTTTCTGCAAACACAAACCCAATGTAAAATATGAATGCCATGATTTTATTGCCTTTTTTCCTATCACATATTTCAGTAATCATTCATTCACGTGAAAACATGGAATGTCGATGAATGTACAATTGAAATTGTAATTTAAAAACTTTTGCACATTTCTAATCGTGCTGCTTTGACAGGGAAATGTTCAAATACTGAACTTCTGATATAATATTGGGAAAAAATCTACTTGTAGAAGACCAGAACTTTTTTCCTTTGGAATAACGTGCACTGATGAATCATTCACAACAACAAAAGCATCTTATATGTGCAATTCCAATTCCATTTTAGGGAATATAAAGTTCTGTGTGTGTGAATTGTGATTTTTCTCATAGAGGCCGACAGAGATCATTAACCTCAGTAATCAAAGACGTCTCCCTGATGTCCCCGAGAGGACACCGCAGGCTCCCGCTGTCTATTTCTGGAGGATTTTGACGTAAGCCAGCTAGCGTAGCATGACAGCGCGGCCGCATTAGCGTGCCAGGTCAGACCGCGCAGGATATGACACGTATTACGCCTGGCTGGACCTACTGAGCGCGAGGAACCCAAGCCACGTGTGTGTGTAACTCATTACAAGTAACTTGAGTTACGTAATCAGGTTACTTTTTCAAGTGACTAGCAAAGTAACGCATTACTTTTAAATTTACAGCAAAATATCTGAGTTACTTTTTCACATTTATTGACTGACAGCTCTCTCATCCTCATGTTGAGAAAAATTGTAAGTGCAGAGACACATGTTGTGTGTAGACATGAAGGTTATTGTCGTTCTAGACTACATGTGAGCATGCATTTACTAATCTCACTTGCACAAAAAATATTCAGTATTCCTCAAAATGAATAAAATTTGTGAAATGCAAAAATCAGAATAATACGCAAACCTCTAATAATTAAATATGTTGAATAAAACAAATATTTGTATGCATTTAATCTCACTTTATTGACCAATGTACTTGCTGCTAATCTTCGATGATTCAGTTAAACCATAAGCAAAAATGACTTTAGATTTTTAGTTTTTATTGGTAAAGTACTGTAAGTGTTAAACTTTCTTCTCCCGCATCCTATTCTCCCGTTATACAGCTGAACGGTTTGCCTGAGCGGCGCCCTCTACTGTACACATGTGAATTTGCTTTTCCTTCAGCCTTATTATTTCAATTTTGGTCTAAAAGGGCCTTTACATTTGCCCAAAAATAGAACTAGAAATAGAAGAAAAAAACAAGCCCAGCCCAGGTGAGAAAAAGCAACACAAAAGTAATGTAACGCATTACTTTTCTTTAAAAGCAACTAACGCAATTAGTTACTTTTTAAAGGGCTGGTATAATGCCCTTTTCACAAGATGTAAAATAAGTCTCTGATGTCCCCAGAGTGTGTGTGTGAAGTTTTAGCTCAAAATACCCCACAGATATTTGTATATAGCATGTTAAAATCGTCACTTTTTGAGGGTGAGCAAAAACGCACCGTTTTTGGGTCTGTCCCTTTAAATGCAAATGAGCCGCTGCTCCCGGCACAGGGGGCGGAGCTTCAACAGCTTGTGTCCTTTTACCTCACACAGACATGCACTGAAAATGTCTAAAACTTTTAGCCTTTATGTTCAAACCTGAGTCAGACAATGATGGAGAGACTCAAGAAGAAGTGACAACATGTAGAAGCAACAGGACATTTCTGAATGGTTAGTTGGTGAATTTATGAAGCTGATGTGTAGTTATCTTCTAGTCATTGATTAGCATATTCTGTCATGATAATCTATAAATCGTGTTCAGGGGGCGGGGTTTATGTAAATTCTAGGGTTGGTGATGTCACTAACCCGGGAGGAATGTGGTGTAGTCTCTACCAGCCGTTTGTTGTAGTCCTAAAGCGATTTCTTTAAAAGCAAATATCTCCCTTTGCTTTGAGCTTTGAGCGTTGTAACTTTACAGATGTTGTTTATGCTCAAACAGCAACATTACACACTAACTAAACTTAGAAAAGTCTAATCATAATCAACCACCCCTTTAAGGGAGTAATGTAATATTGTAACGCAAGTAACTTTCCCCAACACGTGTGTGTTATCGTACCTTCAGGAAAGGGACCAGGTAAGGCTGCGGAGACGACTTGAGCTCGGACTGGAGCCGGCTGGTGAACTCCTCCGGATCGATCTTTGCATCCTGAGAGGAGCGACAGCAGATGTTCATGTGAACAGCGAAAAAACATGCAAACTACAGGAAGAGGAGATGATTAGTGCAGGATGAAAATGAATGAGTTTACATGAGTCAAATGTCATTTTCAAATGTCAAGCTCAAATTTATTTGTATAGCGCATTTAAAAACAACCACAGTTGACCAGAGTGATACACACACATAAACCAAATAAAACAAACACAGTAGAGAATGTCACAGTAGCAAAACTCGACTCAAGGCAAGGCAAGTTTATTTATAGAGCACATTTCATACACTATGGCAATTCAAAGTGCTTTACATAGAAAGGAATAGAAATAATCACAAAATAAAAGCAAGGAAAATGAAACCAGTTAAAGTGATTTACATAGAAAGGAATAGAAATAATCACAAAATAAAAGCAAGGAAAATGAAACCAGTTAAAGTGATTTACATAGAAAGGAATTAAAATATCACACTATGGCAATTCAAAGTGCTTTGCACAGAAAATAAGCACAAAACAAAAGCAAGGGAAATTAAAACAGTTATAAAAGGAATTAAAAGAGATCAATTAAATAAATTAAAGTAAAATTAACCTTAGCTTTCAACTCAAAATGAAAGCTAAGGAACACAGGTGGGTCTTAAGCAACGACTTAAAGATGTCCGCAGTCCGAGCTGCTCTTATATGAACCGGAAGACTATTCCAGAGATTAGGACCAGCCACTGGGAAAGGCTCGCTCTCCTTTATTTTTTAACCTGGATCTCGGAACTGGATTTTCTAAGCAGGGATTATATTGGGGATGCAAAATGAGGCCCTTAAAAAGAAGATCAAGAAAATCTGATGTTTCTGAAGCCGAACCGGCACACGTACCAGTAAATCCTGCACCAGCGCCTTCACGTTTCGAGACGTCTCCGGGGACGGGGAATTATGGGATGCCAACTTGATCAGCGTCGCCAAGAAGTTCTTGCACTTCTTCACGTTCTCCTGCATCTCCTGTCGAGCAGAGTGAGACTTTAAAGACACGTCGAATCGTGCGCTCTGAGCCTCGTAATGACACATCACAGGCCGAGCTGAGAAGCGTGTGTTGATTTGGACGGATGCTCGTGTCAGTAAACAGTTTATCCGGTTCTGACTCACACACAGACGCGCTCTGTTGTGCTTTTGTTGTCATAATCAGCGATCGGCGCTCACGGGGAAATAAAGTATTTTAATGAAATCCTCTAAATTCCATTTAAATGCTACCAAACTGTCAATCATTTGAGGTTAGAGAATGTGTCAATCAAAAGTCTTTTTTAAGGCGGGTGCGTGTTTCGCTGATCATCTTCCTGAGGTCGACACTGAACTCAAATAATACATGAATGGGTGAATCTCATTAAAACATTTCCAGGTCACAAATTCAAAAAGTAAAAAAGGGGCTTATTTCAGGAGTGACACTGTGACTTCATGACAATTGAAGGATCCGGATGTTTTAATTTCGTTTTTAATTTTTTTTTCTGGTAATTCCCATTATTCTTGATTGAATTAACATGTGATATATCATTATATATCAATATTTAATCATTTAAAGCTGCTCTAAGCCATGTTGGGTGACGTCACGTTGAGGCAGAGGTGGACAGTAACAAAGTACATTTACTTGAGTACTGTACTTAAGTACACTTTTTGAGTATCTGTACTTTATAATTTTTTTCTGGAAACTTTTTACTTTAACTTCACTACATTTGAAAGACAAATATCGTACTTTTTACTACACTACATTTCTGTCAAGGTCGTTGAGTAGAAAGTAGTAACGTCAGTCAGGGGATGACTTTGGTTGCAGGAGTTGCATTTTGGCTGGAAATGAAAGTCGGATTGACGTCAGAGCCCGACTGATGTTGGTTTCTGACGTCAACCCGATTGTCGTTTTCGACCACAATACAACGTCTCTCCAACGTTGGAGATTAACGTCAATCTGGAGTTGGATTCTGACATCAACCTGATGGTCATTTTCAACGTTGGGTTTGGTCTTCTAAATGCGAATTTTGTCATTGTTTTGGAGCACACTAGCTTATAGATAACAGTAAGGCTGACATATTCATACTAAAAGCTGAAAAACTTTAAATAGGGCAGTATTTGAGGGAACAGCCATTTGGGCGTCGGAAACCATTGTGGACGTTATTGAGTGACTTATTCAATCTCACATTCAATCCCACTACTGGAACTGTGCTCTGGAAATAAATGTGATATTGATATGAGGGCAGGCATAGATTCAGAGGCATAAGGTACTGTAAGTATTACATACAACAATGCAACAATAATTAAACAATGCATTGAAATGTACTTTTGATACTTAAGTACTTTTAAAAACTAGTACTTCTGTACTTTTACTTAAGTAAAAATCGGTCTTAACAACTTTTACTTGTAACAGAGTAATATTTGACCAGTAGTATCTGTACTTTCACTCAAGTAAGGAAGTTGTGTACTTTGTCCACCTCTGCGTTGAGGCTAGCTCGACCCTCCCTCCTCCTCATCCCGTCCCCTCCCCCTCCCCTTCCCTTCTGTGCTTCCTAAAACAGGCTTTTCCGATGTAAATTCAGGAAACTTTGCGTGTTCCTTCTCCTTTTCCCTATTCTTTGCTATTTGTTCATCGGGACGTCGTCTCTTTGGTCGTGTGTCGGCCATATCAAAATTCAAGAGAATATAACTATAACGTTAGTTGTTGTCGTTGTCTAGGACATCTTTCCTCTAGCTAACTTCCCTCTTCATGCTTCTCTCTCCTCCACCACCCCCCCCCCCCCTCCACCCCTTCATGTGCATGCACACTAACCCCCCCACCCCCAAATCATTCTCGTCTGTGATTGGCTGGAACACTGTTTGTTATGTTTCGTGGTCCAGCCTGGGCCAGTTTGTTCTTGTTGCCGTTTGTGGAGCCTGTGGTGTCTACAGAGACCGCATGTCTTTACAGTGTGTTCAGGGGACAGGCAGCTAGCGGATAGTGAGGAGATGTTTGCTGGATGTGACAAAAAATGTTTCACCCTAAAAAACGCGTGACATCGCTTAGAGCACCTTTAAATAATGTATCATAATTTTTGTCACATTATGAACAAATAATAAAATAATTAAAATGCTATTTTTTACTAATATAATAACTTAATAACTTCCCTCTTCATGCTTCATGCTTCTCTCTCCGCCAAAAATAATGTCATCATATTAATAAGCGTCAATGCAAAAGCTAATTTCTTATATTCCTTTTGATTTTGGGGTTAAATGTGACCTGTACAGATTCACCTGGATATACTGTTTAAAAGTTTGGAGCCAACATAATAAATAAATAAAAGAAATTAACACTTTTATTTATCAAGGATGCATAAAATTGATCAAAAGTGACAGTAAAGACATTAATAATGTTACAAAAGCTTTACATTTCAAATAAATGCTGTTCTTTTCAGCTTTCTACCTATCAAAGAACCCTGAAAAATTAAAAGTATCATAGTTTCCACAAAAAATCTGAAGCAGCACAACTGTTTCTTGAGCATCAAATCATCATATTAGAATGATTTCTGAAGGATCATGTGACACTGAAGACTGGAGTAATGATGCTGGAAATTCAGCTTTGATCACAGGAATAAATTACACTTTACACTATATTCACATAGAAAACAGCTATATTAAATTGTAATAGTATATCACTATTTTTACTGCATTTATGATCAAATAAATGCAGCCTCAGTGAGCAGAAGAGACTTCTTTCCAGACAAATCTTACCAACCCCAAACTTTTAAACACTAGTGTGTATGTGAACATGCATCTCTGTGTGTTTGCGTGCAGATGTTGTCTATAGGCGGACTCTGCCAAATGTGTGTCTGTCTATGCGTGAACATCCAGATGTGTTACCCTGGTGTCTGCTGGCAGCTGTGTGTGTGTGTGTGTGTGTCAGTGTGTGTGTGTGGTTTGCATGCCATGGCGCTTAACCAAGTCCTGACAGTCAACCAGGGACGCTTGAGGGGTCCAACAGTCACTCAGTGGAGCTGAGAAAAGGAATAGATAAAGAGAGAGAGAAACTTTGATACGGGAGGGCACACAGACCTGGGAGACGACCGGGGCTCCGGGGGCCGGGGCGACTGCGCTCTGAGGGGCCAGTGGCATCTGAGTGAGGGACCCCTGGGGGCCCGGGGCCGGCTGGACCTGCTGGGGAGCTGTCACTGCCACGCCGGCTGCCACGGGGCCCTTCTAGAGGAGGAAGAAGCAGAGACACAGAGATAAACACAAGCTGACGTCTGCCTGCCAGCAAGGCCACAGAGAACAGGAGAGACGGCCACAGCGCGCACTGTCACATCGCGTGTCCCGAGAGAGCGCAGGACGACAGGAGCGAGGAGAGAGAGAGAGAGACAGATGGAGGAGGAGGAGGAGAACAACTCGGGTCACGTGATCCGCTGCACCTGACGACTCACAGTTCTTTGTCTTTACACTCTTAAAAATAAAGGCTCTAAATTGTGACCCTGGACCACAAAACCAGTCACAAGGGTCATTTTTTTAAAACTGAGATTTATAGATAATCTGAAGGCTGAATAAGTAAGCTTTCCATTGACGTGTGGTTTGTTAGGATAGGACAATATTTGGCAGAGATACAACTATTTGAAAATCTGGACAATTCTTAATTTTGTTATATTATTTTCTTACTTTTAAAAATAAAGGTTCTAAATTGGCATCTATGATTCCGTTAAGAACTTTAACAGCCATGGAACCTTTCAGTTGCTCTTTAGAGTTCTAAAATGTTCTTCACAACTAATTAAAAATGATTACTTTAAGATCTGATCACTGGAAGGTTCTTTGGGGTTCTTCTATGCCTTTTTTTTAAAGAGTGTATGAAAAGAAATAAGCACAGAAGTAGATTTAATGCTACTCGTTTTCAAACGTTTTTATTTATAGACACTATAGCAGTGGCAATATATTTAAATAATAAAAAATAAAAAAATTAAGATAATTAAAATAATCAAATTACATAAATCCAGAGGTTTTTATATCTGAATGTTCTTCAGACTTTACTCTTTTTATTTCCATTTAATTTACATTATATTTTCATTCATGATTATGTTTGTTTTGTCATGTTTTTTAAATGATTTCTTACTGAAATAGCCATTTCTACATAATTTCTACTTTATTTCTACATAAAATATTTGGAAAAATGTACATTGGTGAAAAAATGCTTTTAAAAATATTTATAAATTTGTATGAATTTTCAGGTTTAAAAAAAAATTGCACTTTTAAAATTCTCTCATATTTTTAGGCTTTATAAAAGTCACTTAAAATAAAGTGACAGTTGTTGAGGGAACCAATTAAAATAAGAAATATGATGTCAGCTTGCATCTTGAATTTAGGCATTTCCAGCTGTTTTTAAAGCTTGTTTTTTTCTTATTTTAAATCATTTTAAGTCATACCCTTGGATGTTTGCTGAGAGCCATCATAAAAATACAGTGTCCTTGTTGCAAATGTTACATGTACTTACCATAGTAATAACAGTAAATTCAATTATGCATAATAATTTTTGGGCCTAAATTTGGGCCTAACCCTCAACCAAATCCTAATCCTATCCTGACCCTATAGTAAGTACATGCTGTTATATAACTACACTGTAACAATGACACTCTCATTAATTAAATTTTTTAATTAAAATAGAATTTTAACACAGAATTTTGTAATGCATTCAATTTATAAAACCTCTGAAATTCACTGGTCAGATACAGCTGGCATTTCTACCATCATAATGCTGAAATAAAAATAAAAACAACGAGAGAGAGAGAGAGACACAGAGAGACAGAGAGAGAGACAGAGAGAGCGAGAGAGAGAAAGAAAGAGACAGAGAGAGAGAGAGAGAGAGACAGAGAGAGAGACACACGAAGAGAGAGAGAGAGAGAGAGAGAGAGAGAGAGAGAGAGAGAGAGAGAGAGAGAGAGAGAGAGAGAGAGAGAGAGAGAGAGAGAGAGAGGACAGGACTGGTGCTCACAGCGGGGCCGGTTGCGGTGCTGGTCTGGGCCGGTGAACTGGACTGGACCAGTTTAGTTTGAGCCGCGGGAGCGGGACGAATCGCCTGAGTGCTAACAGGAGACTGCAGGGAGGAGAGGAGCAAGAGAAGGAGAACATAAAGAAAGGAGGGGGAAAGAGAGAGAGGATTGAGAGCCGCTTTACAGAGGAAAAGACAAATGATCAGATTTGAAAAACAGAGCACTAGTGGGTGAGTAACTTCACGACACTAGAGATCTGACAGAGTTTTGTTTAGTACTGAGTGAGCTAGAAAGACTCAAACACATTTTAAAATGTAAATCATGACAATAACAATAATTTTAGTATGTTATTGAATATGCCAATGTTAATGTATTTGGTCACTACGCTGCTGCTGCTGAGTAAGTATGGACTTGTAACTGCTAACAGATACACACACACTCTGCTGTGAACATGTAAGATTTTCTGCATCAGATGTAGGCAGGTGGAGCTGGGGAGCAGGAGGGGTTCAGAGGAACTGCAGGACTAGCTTACAGTAAACTATCAGCCAGACTATTTAAATGTTGAGCAAGCAATCTCATTGGCTGCAGGACCAGCAGAGGCCAATCAGCTTGTGCCATGCGGTGATGATGTGATTGCTTGTAGACTGCAGGGGGCCAATGTTTCGGAAAACACTGAAGCTTCCCCGGGCGCCGCCATTGATTAGCGGACCCCCACCTGCTGTTAGCATGCCATTGACTCCCATTCATTTTGGCGTCACTTTGACAGCGAATAACTTTACATCTGAGGCGTTTAAAGACTCCATTTGTCCATTATTTATTTCTAAAGAAACACGAAAATCTATAAAAGACTCCATTACCTTGTATCTTACGTTATGGCCCCTAAAAAATAGGCTAACGATTGCGTCATAACCACGCGTCTCTCTGTCGCACAGTAGAGAGATTACCGTATGGACAGGAGGAGAAGCTTGCGGGTAATCGGGGGGACGTGGAGGCAAAAAGACAAAATAATTAATCAGAATACTTAGCAAAAGTTTCTCCTGCTCCTAGCTCATGGACAGCTCCTGCTCACACTCTCCGTCTCTGCAAGATTCGGAAGGGAATGATTCAGATTTCTCTCGGCACAGCTACTAGAAGACAGACGGGTTGCTCACGTCACATCTACGTCGTCAAGCTCAGTTTGAGTCTGCGCAGTACGCTCAGTGCTTCTAATTGACTTCACTTGTCTCCGTTGAATCCAATGGGGTCGCTGTGTCCATTTCTTTCACTGTCTATGGTAGATGGCTGGTAGTTTCATGGCTGAACTATATATTTCTTCAACAGAATTTATGGCATAATGTTGATTATCACCGGTTTTCCCCCCTGAAAAATCATGTTTGCAATAATGAACTTATAATGAGACAATAATGAGAGTGGACGTCTATGGGGTCAGACATTCTGGAGAATTTCTTTTCAGAATCAGGGTTTTTTTTTTCTTTCACCCTGGTCCAAAAATTAACCAGTCTGCCTGTAAACCTTCAACCTTCAATCCTTTAAACTTTAAACTATATAAAGCAGGGCTACGATGATACAGAAAGCAGAGGAGCCACAGTTTAACAGCTCTGAGGATTCGAGGGCAGATGCTCGTCTCTGAGCTCCTACAGAGAGAGAAGCGCCTGAGACACGGAAGAGCTCGCGGCCGCGCGCGAACACACACACACACACACACTGACAGCGACGCCATCAGAACGAGTCTCTCGCTTCGTGCGGAAAGTTGAGTTGGCCTGTAAAGCTCAGGCAGTTGGAGGATGAATGATTAAACGCTTTCGGAGGAAAGAGGAACGTCTTCCGCTCGCAGGAGCGCAGGATGACTGACAGCAGGATGAAGGAGAGACGCCTGGGAATATAAACCTCACCTCAGACACACGACACTGACTGACTGTCCTGACAGAGTTTATCTGGGAAAAACATTACCGCAGTAAATGTGATATTTTGCTAAATTACTATAAGTACTGCAGTAACATGTGGGCCTATTAGTCAGTACTGCTACTAAAGATTTAATTAATAATAACTGTAACTATGATATTTTGGCTGAAACTATGTATACTGTGGAAAACTTTAACTGCTGTATGTAGAGTGAAAACTAACACTAGATGAGTAAAGTTTGTCATCAAACTTGACAAAGCCAGGTCTGAAAGTTTAAAATAACTTTGAAAAAAGCTTGAAATCTGAAGTTTTACTCAGAGAAAGTAAAAATAAAATTGCTTGTATGTGCCTACCATGATTTAACACATTGTTAGCATGATTGGCATTTTGCTAGCATGTTGTTGTTACCATGATAACATGTTATAATATGTTGTTAGCATGTTTTAATATGTTGCTAGCATTGTTTAAATTTTTTACATTTTGCTAACATGATTTAACACGTTGGTAGCATGTTTTAACATGTTGATAACATGATTCAATACATTGCTAGGATGATAAGCATTTTGTTAACATTTTTAACATGTTACTAACATGATTAGCATGTTAACATTATGATTAACATGTTAGCATAGTTCAAACATGATTAACATGTTGTTAGCATGATTAACATTTCACTAACATACTGTTACCATGATAGGAATTTATGCCAACATGTTTTAATAAGTTGGCAACATGTTTTAAAAATGCTACTATCACTGTTAGCATTTTTTTAAACATGTTGTTAGCTTGATTAGCATGTTGCTAACATGTTCTAGCATGATTAACATGTTGCTAGAATATTTCTAACATGATTAACATGTTCCTAGCCTGTTTTAACATGAGTCTTGATGGGACATTTCATTGTCTTGATCGTCCATTTAACAAATAAATCTTAAAGTCCCCCTGTGGTGTAAATCCAGCTTTTAATTGTTCATGTGTCTATGTGGTGTTTTTAACATGCTTTAAGACAAATCATGTGTAAATTCATAAGTCGACACCATTGCTGAGTATTTCCTCCTTAAAACTGCAGTGAACCAAAGACAGTCTCAAAAACACGAAATCGCAGGTGTTTCTGACATCACAAACTACCTTGTAACCAATCAGATCAACGTGTGATCGTCAACCAGTGGATCTCTGAGCTGAGGGAGTGAGTGGAGGCGGGGCTCATTTGCATATTCATAGAACCACGCATACTAAATAAGGCAAGGGTGTCGAGTTACATTCAAGATATTTGAAGGCAAGAAGAATTTTTTTAAGGCTACAGGGGAACTTATAATCTTAAATTGTAGATCAGTATGTTGGCTTGAGAAAGCCAACATAACTATATAGTGTGTTTAGATCTACAGCAATTTTATTTTAATGGTTGGCTTTGAAGAAAAATCCTCTTTTTTCTCTGCATTTCTCCTCTTATCTGTCTTGTTTCTCTTATGTTCCTCTACTATTGTAAGTCACTTTGGACAAAGGCGTCTGCTAATTGCTCAAATGTTAATGTGACGTAAACTAATTTGCTAAATATCAGAAATGTAATGTTTTTTAAAGACTTCTGAATGGCCTGATTTATTATTAGACATTGAGCCACTCATAAATCCGAGCGTCTGGCGCCATCTGGTGGCCATGAGTCAACATTACACTGACAAACTCATTTTATTATTATTATTATTTTCATTAGCCATTATTATAGGCATTGCCTATTAGTAAAATATTGCAAAAAAAAAAAGGCAAATAGAACGGCTGCCTCCTTCTTGTGGTCATATACTGTAAATATATCCATACTTATATATTCAATTCCATATAAAGTAATTATAAAATTCAATAATTATTATAGAACTAACTATTACAGAAGCAAAAAATACTATTTAAATTCAGTTTTGTTAGTGTGAACTGGCATCGAACCCAGAGGAACACTGTACTGGAATATTCTGAACATGGATATTAATATGTGAACAGAAAAACAGAGAATAGCTAACTGGATTTTCCTGTGGACTTATTCATGTTTGACACAAATAATCAAAACAAATAACTTAGTGTTTAATTTACACAACACTAAAGAAAGAGGATTATTAAAATAGCATAGAATAAAATCATTTGAAAAGCTTGATTAATTTACAGTAAGGCTGATCTCAGGGTGCAATAACTAAAGCGCGCCACTAGATGTCAGCAGTGCGCGTGTCCATCATCACTGCTACTGGCGATCAGGAGTCACTCTGGGTTTATCACTGAACGGAAAAACAAACCGACAGAATGTTTAACGCAAAGAAGTTTTACTTTACAGATGGTCAGTCAGTGTTAAAATAATTTTTGCATACTGATGTTTCAGATTCGGTGCAAATTTGCACAAGAAAATAGTGAAAGTTGAGTTTCTGAATTGGTAAAACCCCTTTTATATTTTCAAAAGATGTGAAGCAACTCTCCAGTAGGATAAGGACACGTTTTATTAATATTGTTTATAAACAGGAATGATATTGGATTTAACATTAATGCATGAAGTATCATGATCAGTGTTTTACAGGCCAAATGCTTCACAACGTTGTGTTTTCTGCTTATATGAAACCAAATAATACAAGTGTCTAGTGTGCAAGAGTGCTCTGTATCTGTGGACAGGTTATTAATTATTAATTCATCAATTTACCTGCTATTTCATCTTTTCCCGGGACCCTGAAGAAGCATCATCTCAGGATCGATCACAGTTGATCTGCTTTGTGTCTTTATTTTGGCAAGAATGAAACATTCTGACAGCAGTAGTTCATATCGCACTGAGCTAGAAGAGATATCGTATATGTTTACTGTGTGCAGATGATTTGATTATGGTTACTACTAGTAAAATCCTAATCAGTTCAGATGTGACCCCTTGGTGACCCCTGCTGGAGGTCGTGACCCGCTGCTCCAGATCCACACACTACCGGATCATCATGATGTTCTCCTTCCACCACAGATACATCCGTAAATAATAATAAAAAGAGAGTTATATATAATGAATGATGTTGACTCTCAATCTCAGGGAATATAACAGGAAAAGCATGTTCAATCTCTCAGCATATTCAGTCATATCAGTGACATTTTGCGGTATTAAATACGTAATAAAGTAAGTATTAGTATTAAGTATAATTATTACATTTAAAAAGGTTGTCTGAACGCATCCGGTCTGACTTCAAACTGCTTGTTGTCAGTTCGGTTTTATAAAAGGAGGTTTAATATAACTAAAACAATTTGGGAAAAATTCGGTCTTGACTTTAAAGTGCCCCTATTATGCTTTTTCGGGTGGGACCATTAATGTAATGAGTAATAAAGCTGTTTGTGAATGTAAAAGTTCTGCAAAGTTGTTGTCTCCTAAAAGAAAAAGTTAAAAAGTTTTTAAAAAAAAGTAAAAAAAGAAAGATTCAATTCTGAACTGCCTGAAGTCAGTGATTCCAGTCTGTTACAAACCTAGTAACAATATAACATATTAGCATAATGCCAGCCTGTGGTCTTGATTGGCTGAGCAGCGTCTCTTAGCTCCGCCCTGAAACACTGTAGTGTATCTGAGACTGGAAGAGTTTGGTTCGTGTTGTTCGTGTCGAGAAGACGCTGTTTTCTGAGATTGATACGGTAAAACCCACGCCATCGTCACTGTTCGTATCACTGTGATCAAGAGCTGAGATTCAAACTGGAGCATCTGACCAATCAGAGCAGAGTAGACCAATCACAACAGACTGGACCATCTGACCAATCAGAGCAGAGTAGACCAATCGCAACAGACTGGAACATCTGACCAATCAGAGCAGAGTAGACCAATCGCAACAGACTGGAACATCTGACCAATCAGAGCAGAGTAGACCAATCGCAACAGACTGGAACATCTGACCAATCAGAGCAGAGTAGACCAATCACAACAGACTGGGTCATCTGACCAATCAGAGCAGAGTAGACCAATCGCAACAGACTGGAACATCTGACCAATCAGAGCAGAGTAGACCAATCACAACAGACTGGAACATCTGACCAATCAGAGCAGAGTAGACCAATCACAACAGACTGGGTCATCTGACCAATCAGAGCAGAGTAAACCAATCACAACAGACTGGAACATCTGACCAATCAGAGCAGAGTAGACCAATCACAACAGACTGGAACATCTGACCAATCAGAGCAGAGTAGACCAATCACAACAGACTGGAACATCTGACCAATCAGAGCAGAGTAGACCAATCACAACAGACTGGAACATCTGACCAATCAGAGCAGAGTAGACCAATCACAACAGACTGGAACATCTGACCAATCAGAGCAAAGTAGACCAATCACAACAGACTGGAACATCTGACCAATCAGAGCAGAGTAGACCAATCACAACAGACTGGAACATCTGACCAATCAGAGCAGACACTGCGAGAAAAGAGCTGATGCTGCAATTATATGATGAGAAAATTAAAGTTAATTTTTTTGTTTTTTTTACCTTTGATGAGTGTAAGTAAACATATTTATGGAGACCTTTTGTAAAACCTTTAAAATAGTATAATAGGGGGAACTTTAATGCCTGCGATTTTGGCAATCCTATAAGATCATTACAAAGCACACTGTACGACATGGATCTAATAAACTTTAGTACGACATGTATGTAGGCTGAACGATGATGACACCTATCTATGACGCAAGTTAGTATAGTAGTATAAAACGTCAATCAATACACCATTTCATGTTGCATTTTTATTGGCTAGTCAGTAGCCGAGGTCGTAGCAGCAAACACACACTGAGATGATCATGCTGAATCTCTCTCACTGTGCAATGAAGGATCACCGTATAAGAGTCACGAGCACAGACATCTCCTCGACTGCTCATCTTTCATCAAAATCAGTGTGTACCGGGCATAAGAAATGACTTCCAGTGAGTGTAGAGCCGTCATCAGACTGTGTGTGTGTGTGTGTGTGTGTGTTGTACCTGCGGGGTCGTGACCCTGAAGGTGGCTGTGCTGGTGGGTGTGGAAGGTCTCGGTGAGATGCTGTTCTGAGCCTGAGCCTGAGCCAGAGCCTGTTGAGGAACCATCACCAGCTGACCCATCTCTGTGCGGACCAGCACCATACCTCCAACACACACAACATCAGTTATTCAGCGGTGACCGGGACACACACGCACACACTCAATATACAGCAATGCATCACTGACAGCATCAGTGCATGAAACAAAGTTACTTACAATCAACAGCTGAAGCTCCAAAAGCAGATTCTGACTAATTATTATGTTTTTTTCCATCACATATGTCAGTCTGGTGTCTTTATGCACATGCATTTCCCTCAAAATAACACGTGAAAAATAGCATTTGGGGAAATGACAGGAAAAAGTTAATAAGTTGACAGTGTGTATTGTGAAATCTATTTCAAACCACATTTGTTCATATTATGCATGCAGATAATATTATTTTTAAAGAATAAATCCAACACTGTACGGTCATTTATCACACAACTAGTGAACTCTGTTGATCAAACATGGAGAAAACGTGAAGGAGAAAAGAAATAGTGCAATTTCAATACTTCTATAATACTGACTCTTTTACATGATTATGTTGTTAGAAATTCATTGAAAATTAAAAATTTGTTTAGATTTTTTAAACACATTTTAAGCACTTTAAAAACTAACATTATGTCACATTATTAACATTATGAAATGTGCTACATAAATAATCTTTCCTTTGACATGCTATATGTAAAGTTTTTAATAAAAACAAAACCAACGACTCGTTTAACAGCGTATCACTGATTACACACATGATTACACTCCATCAAAACAGCGATCAGACTCGGAGCTGAGATGAAGTTTAGATGCATTATTTACATTCACTTGTTTCATAACTAGTGCTGTAAAATCTGATAATCTATGATAGTAATGATAGGCTTTATATTTACTGAGCAGCAAAGTTTCATAATGAATCATACTTTAAAATCTAAACTCAGTCAACAAATACGGTAGACTAGAAACTGTCATCTGTGAAAGTTGTAAGATATCCTGTGACTTTCTGCTCATTATTGACTCCAAACACACTCACACTCATCAGTCAGCATCCACACACACCTGTGGAAACCTCACCTGCACCGAATAACAAAAACCCCAGCCTAGTTTGTGCAGATCTGGGCTTGTAACTGAAAGACTTTAAACAGGTTTTATATGTTTGAATCTCATCCATAATCTTATTTTTCACCTCTGTTCATTTGGAGATGAAACTAAAGTTATTAAAGTTGCATTAAAGCGTCGATGCTGCGGCCCCGGGAAGTATTCGCACCGACTCCTAAATGTAATGACTTGTGTCAGCATCATCTGGTGAGAAGTTTGTTTACATATACTGAAACCACATACATCACGGGGAATATTATTGGTCATGCATAAAAATGTTATTTCATACAAAATATTATATTACATAACAAGACATCACAGCAAGCATCAGCGTAAAGAAAGACAGCACGAACAAACTTCTCAAGCAAAACATCTGACAAAAAAATAATGCAAGAATGACATTTACTATTTATAATTGTCACTTAAGCGTCTAAATACTTTTTGGCCACTGAAATATATCATACTGAATAATTTATTTATTTATTTATTTAAAAAAAATTGCAAATAAAGTAAAAAGTCTTTAAAGGTCTCGGGACAACTCGGGACAGCTGACAGGCCAGCGCTGCATCATCACGAAATTTAAGCCTTGACAATTTAAATATTCAAGCGCAAGAAGACGGAGATCATTTCGTTACTCGTGCTGTGTGGATATTTATGTGTGCGCACACATATAGTGAGTTTACTAGTAAACATAGTTGGTTAAGTTTTAAGTGAACGTAAACAGTTCTACGCATGTGTAACAGTATCAGTATATTAGATCTGTGCATTCGCTCTTAAAGTGACAGTAGCCTAATATTCCTGATATTCCTAATATTCCTAATATTCCTGATATTCCTAATATTCCTGTTGCTGTCTGTGTTTTTAATGTTAATCAATCAACAAAGTTAATTAAACAACAAAGGACAAAGAAAAAGTCACTCTTGACTTAATAACTTTTGTAACTTTGAAATAAGTTGAAATACTAAATAACTAAAACATTATTATTATCCTTTAATAAGGATTAATAAGAATCTAGTTTAAACAAAAGTGCAATTTTGCGTTTAAAAGACGTCTAACAGCCGTCCAAACACAGCCCAGATGTCTAAAACAAGGCAAAATTCAATGAAAAGACTTGTCTGTTCTTGGGATATGGTTTAGACATCTATTAAATTTTCACTGACAGCCCAAATTTTGCCTTGTTTTAGACGTCTGGGCTGTGTTTGGACGGCTATTAGACGTCTTTTAAACGCAAAACTGCTTGCTGGGATGTTTGCTGCTGGGTATGCAGAGTTATTTTACATTTGATTACTTCATTAATACTGTACCTGAAATCAACTGTCAGATCTACCTGAAAAGCATTGTTTATTTTATTTGAATCTTTGTTATATTGTATTTATTAACTTGATATAATTTAAGTTTCTCGTGATGTTAGAAAACCTTTGATTGAAATGCTACTGCTTAAAAGAGCCGAATTAAAGCAGATAGTGAAGGAAGAGCATCAACAAGTGCTCATGACAGAATGCACCTGATGAATGTCTAGAGAGACCGACAAGAAGTTTGAATATAAGAGTTTCCCAGACTTCCATCTGTCACTGCAGAGTTGGCATCATGTGAAAAAGACTCGGTACCTGGTGGGATGGTGAATCCGGGTGGCAGCTGAATGGTAGTTTGCTGTTGCGGTGGTCTGACGATCAGCTGCGGCGTTACGAGCCTCTGTTGCGCAGGAGTCTGCGCGGGTCTGACGCCCGGAGCCGCACTGACACTGACAGCGGGTTTGACAGGCGTTGCTGCGGGCGCGGCGGGAGGCGACGCGGCTTTCGCGTTGTTCCCGGGTGCTTTGCTGTGGTTCACCTGCGCGCCCGCCGCTCCAATCCGCGCGCCCTGCTGGACCAGCGCGGACACCGACGTGCCGTTTCCATTCTGCGCGATGCTGGCGATGATGTGACGCGGGAGTCGGTGCAGGGCGATGGTGGGCGTCCCGCGGTCCAGCGCGATCGCCTGCGGGTTACTGGCCACGGTGACAGTCGGGCTGGAGGTGCTGGGTGATGCTGATGCTGATGCTGCGCCGTTGAGACTGTGGGACGCTGAGGCGCGTCGCGCGCGCGCGTTCGGGTGTTTCTTGCGGGTGTCCCTCGGGCTCTCACCTTTGTTGCCCGGTGCAGGAGCGGATCCCCCGTCGGAGGCTGCAGCCGTAGTGATGATGATGATGCTGCCGTGAGACTTCAGAGGACTCTCCTTCTCCAGGGCTTTGGCGTGTTTCTCCATGCTGGCGTCTTTCGGGTCTGAATCCGGGTTGCGCGCCGCTTTCCGCGCGTTCTGCTGCTGATGTGTTTGTTGTTGTGGTTCTGATGGAGAGTCTACAGGAGCTCTTCCTCCTGCTTGCTGCTGCTGCTGCTGCTGCCTCGCGCTGCCCGGGCGCGCGTTCTCGGGCTGCGCGCGCGTCGCGTCGCGTTGACCCCCCAGCTGAGACTCCAGCGAGCCCACTAGATCGCTCACGGCTTTCTCGTCCACCTCGGAGAAGAGCATGTCTTCCAGAGGGTCGGAGGCGCCCGCCATGTTCGCTCGCTCTGTGTGTGTGATGGGCTGTCTGCTGGTGCGCGTCCACGAGCGCGAGTGCGCAGTCGTGTTACTATGGCATTGTGGGAATGGATATGACGTCAGAGGGCCAAAGCCAAACAGTTGTCCCCCTGTTACAACTCAAGGCGGTCGAGGATAGTCTACTCTCTACTACTAGTACACACGAGTTTGGAGGGAAAAGATAGATAGATAGATAGATAGATAGATAGATAGATAGATAGATAGATAGATAGATAGATAGATAGATAGATAGATAGATAGATAGATAGATAGATAGATAGATAGATAGATAGATAGATAGATAGATAGATAGATAGATAGATAGATAGATAGATACCATTTTATTGATTTCATTAAATATTCCATTAATATGCATTCTGACTCTCTTTTATTAATAAAAGGTCCATGCAGCAAGTGAACGTTGCGTATACTTTCAAATAAAGTAGGGCAAAAGATACAGCATATTCAAAGGAAATTGACATTTAAGCTTTAGAAAATAGATTATGGGGGAAAGGTTTATGAAAGTTTCTGATTTCAAAGCATGATTACAAACTTGGAATAACATCATAAAGCTTTTACACTTTCACTGTATTCAGTGCTTCGTTTTTTTTTTTTTTTTTTTTGCTGTTTGTAATCTGACATGCCAGATATGTAATTGTGAAACAACAAATGCCTTTGCAGATCTGCTCTCCTCATTGGCTCAGTGTGTGTGAGATCATAGAGCTCATCCTGAACACTCATAACATATCACAGTTTCACAGCCACTGTTAACAAGGGTATGATAATAACTGTTGAATTAATAGGCTTATATTGATTACTTGCAGTAACTGTTGATGTGGTGGGATTTAATTTCATTTAATTTATTATTTTGTAATATAACATAACATAATATAACATAACATAACACAATAACATGACATTATATAACATGACATGCTATAATATAATATAAAATGTCATGATATAATATAATATAAAATGACATAATATAATATAATTAATAACAATGAACAATTGTAATAATTAACAATTCTCAATTCAATTGTGCTTGACAATAAATTCTCATTTAGCCATTCAGGTCAAATAAGTTAGGGTTAGGCTACCCCTATTTTATTCTTTGGGTTAAGCTAACCCTAACCCAAATCAAAATGTCCCTTTATTTACTTCTTAGGTCTTACATTAAATAATACGCGTTAAATCACATTTTCTCTTACATAATTCCCAATGTAACGGGAATTTTCATAAAATCCCGCGAACTCTCGCGATACCAGCGTGAGGGAGCGAGGGAGGGGGGAGTAGGCTCGTTTCCCAGCATGCAACTCGAATCAGCTCAGTGCGGAGGAAAATGAACTCGGCCATGTCGTGTTAAACACAGGCTGAAAGAAAACGACGTCAAATCACCGAGAAACACTCTTAAGTCCGATAAAACCGAGCGCAAAGACGACCAGAGGACTCGAGCAGCTTCACGGGACTGAATTAGAGCAGAAAGATGAGCGGAGGGACGCCTTATATCGGCAGCAAGATCAGTCTGATCTCAAAGGCCGAGATCCGATATGAAGGAGTTTTATACACGATCGACACTGAGAACAGCACTGTAGCTCTGGCTAAAGGTACATACAATATATACACACACTCAACATTATATATATGCACATTTAATATACCCACAGAGGACGTATATGAGGGAATTTCACATCAACACAGAGAATTCAGTGGTAGCCCTGGCTAAATGTAAACACAATACACTGACACTCACATATTTACACAAATCAGAGATCCTCCTGAGACAGCACACACGTTTTTTCAATTTAGTATTTGTTCATGTCAATACATTGTTTAGAGCATAAGAATCAAATGGGGAAAAAACATTTTTTTGTTATGCTATGTCCTCTGTAGTGGATGGGATGAAATGACATGGGCAAAAACAATGGGATTTCTTTTCACTCACCAATCAATTTTTAGGTTTCAGGATTTTTTTTAAACCACACTTTCTATAAAGATGATTCTCAACTATGTTATGAAAGATGTAACGGAATTAATTTACATGTCATTATAGGCTACTATATAACGATAATGCTATAAAATGGCCATAAATGGGTAGTCCTATACTATACAATGTATCTAGACACTGTATCTAATTTGCATAATAATGTGTTCCTGTGGCAACATGTAATGAAAAAAGAAGAGTAATAATTGGTGTAATTTTCGTAATAGTTGTTGTGTTATAAATATGATTTAAGTCCTGGTGTCCTGTTTTGTAAAGTCATATTTTTATATAAAAAAAACAAAAACATTAACATTTCCCTTAGATGTTTATTTATGACAAACAATTTAAAAAAAATTGTCCATTTTAAATGATGACAATTTCAAAATATGATCATATTTCCATATTAATGCTAAATTTGATCAGTAATTTAATGTCAGTCGTGTTTAAAGACCAAGGAGAAGTTGTTATGGTGAAACCTCCAAGCATTTGGTATCTGAAAAGCCCTGAACGTGCTCTTTACGGGACATTTAGACTTAAAACTGTTACATGTGTGTTGTCAGAGAAATTCACTACAGTATAATGTCCTCTACTGTGTGGACCAAAGTCTGTTCCTGGCTCCCAGGAGGACATGAGAGAGGTTGAATACACTAACACTGACAACAGCACTTTTCTGATCAGTTCGATCAGGCCTAAATCAGTTATAAACATTACAAAGACAAAGTAAACATACACACGACAGCACCTGGCTACAGGACCTGTAGGAAGACAGGGAGTGGATGAAAAAATTATATATGTGACCCTGGATCACCACGAGTCGCACGGGTATATCTGTGGCAATAGTCATCAATACATTGTATGGGTCAGAATTATCGTTTTTTCTTTTATGCCAAAAATCATTAGGATATTAAGTAAAGATCATGTTCCATGAGGATATTTTGTAAATTTCCTACCGTAAATATATAAAACATGTATTTTTGTGAGTGAATGCAGCACAATCGCCAACATAAATGAACAACTTTAAAGGAGATTTTCTCAATGTTTCGATTTTTTTGCACCCTCAGATTCCAGATTTACAATAATTGTATCTCGGGCCAAATATTGTCCTATCCTAACAAACCACACATCAATGGAAAGCTTATTTATTCAGCTTTCATATGATGTATAACTTTCAATAAATAAATAAATTAACCCATGTGACTGGTTTTGTGGTGCAGGGTCACATATTGCTTCTTTTTTTGTGTGTGTGTGTGAATTTGAACATTTTCCTTTCTCTTCCAGTGAAGTCCTTCGGCACTGAGGATCGCCCCACGGACAGGCCTATCCCCCCTCGAGATGATGTCTTTGAGTACATCATATTCAGAGGAAGTGACATCAAAGACCTGACAGTGTGCGAGCCGCCCAAACCCACCTGTAACCTTCCTCAGGATCCCGCCATCGTGCAGGTGAGCTGCACACACACATTCAGGGGTTTCTGCAGAACATGAAGCCGTGTGAATGCTGACCTGCTCTTGTGTTTATGTGCAGTCGTCTCTGGCATCCACCGCCGGCCCCTCGGCTCCTTCCTTCCAGTCATACGCCCCCTTCAGTCGGGCCCCGTACAACCAGTTCAGCTCCAGTCCCCTGGTGTCCCAGCCGTTCGGAGCAGCGGTCACTGGTGGTGAGTTCACACTCGCTTTTGTTGTTTACAGCATTGGAGATGGGGTTTAATGTGCAAATAGAGCTCATTTTCAGAATTTTTTTGCCAAATATCAAATCGAAACAACATCAGGTGCTTTAAGGCAAGACTACAGGCAAAACTACTGTTCTGTTTTCCATGCGCTGGTCAGTTTTGAATAATATAAAACAAGGACAGGCCAAACATTAGTCCCAAACTGATAAGTGATATCTTCTTGCGGAGCGCAGATCCAAAAGTAAATCAAAGATAAGAAAAAAAAGATCTGTACACGAATATCGGCCAAAAAGCAACTTTTTTGCACTTTGGCACTTTATTTGTGGCCTCTGGAAAATAAATCTTGTGAGCTTTTTGGCCGATATTCGTGTGCAGATCTTTTCTCAGTTTTGAATAATAACATGTCCTCTTTAAGAGTAATGGAAAGAACACTTACAAAATAAACAGAGTGTTTATTGTTTTCCATTTGATCTATTTACAGTAGGGCTGTGGGATTAATCGTAATTGATTTTTCTATTTCGATTTTGGCTTCCAATGATTATGAAAGCAAGATTATCGAGGTAAAAGGATTATTGTGCCCTCTTTTCGCACCGCCTCTTTACATTCCTCCATAAAAGCCCAATCTTAACATCCAAATATAAAATGCAGTCTACTGTTGCTAAACTGCGGGATGTGCGTGATATTAAAACCGCATTAAGCCACGAAAGACACACTGTTCAGGTACGCGCCTAAACGGTCAAATAGCCTACACACAAATGTGGAAATGCTGTTTTGGTAAGTATCCTCATAAACACAGTCAGTTATGTTTTAAGTGAACGTAAACAGTATCGCGTGTATTGCATCCATGCAGCTCTTAAAGTGACTAATAAATCTGCTGCTGTCATTAATGTTAATCAAACAAAAGACAAAGGCTGCGTTTACACTTGGCTTTAACATGCGAGCTGTATCCGGATGTTGTCCACATACACACTGAAAAGACAAGTGTAAACGCGCTTCTGATGGGAATGTTATCCGATCAGCGTGTCCAGGTTCGGAGGTAGTCGAGGACGCATTGTGATCGGATCTCAGTGTAATGTTAACCCAACCCATGCGAGATCCGATCTGTTATCCAGATACAGAAGCCACTTGATGTGGACAGGTGTAAACACACTATGTCCTGATTGGCTTATGATCAGATCTGCTTGATTGGATCACGGTGATCGCATGTTAATGCCAAGTGTAAACGCAGCCAATCACTCCCTGCTCTTGAATGAATAATTTTTGTTTTAATAAGGTTGGGTCTATATTTAATGTATAACTGCAGTGTTATTTTACATTTGATTGCTTTATTCAATTTCTGTTGTTGGCTATTACGATCTGAATACCACTGTAAGTACATCTGGAAAACCTAAAGCACTGCTTATTTAATTACTTAATTGTATTTTTTGTCTGTTTTGTTTGTAATTACTTGCTTTGTTATTATTGTATTGCTGACCGTTTACTTGTCTTTTGTAACTGTTTTGAGGACTTTTTACTTGCATGAATTAAGCTAGTATTAGTTTTTGCTGAAGTATCGATCATTATGAAATTTCACTGACATTTAAAATGATTCGTGACTTTGAGCATATAATCACCCACCTATAATTGTGTTAAATAATCATGATTTCAATACTGACCAAAATAGCCGCGATTATGATTTTTGCCATAATCAAGCAGCCCTAATTGGCAGACTTCAATTAGTTCATATTTTTAAAGGCCGTTTTCTCAAAATTAGTCTGAAATCTCCACTTCAAGCACTTGGTTTCATTCTTACATTTATTGTGAAGGTTTTAACAGAAGGCGTTCAATCATTCACCTGATTTATGTAACATTTTATTCCTAAAACACAGTGGAATTTTTTTTTTTCTTCCACTAAATCAATATATGTCATCAAAAAATAAAGACATGTGAACCTGGCTTTATCTAATTTTGGGATTTTCTGTTCTGGAAATGTATAAAAATGAGTGCATATATAATTAGACAAGGCCTCATTTGCATGTGTAAACATAACTTTTCAGAAAAATGTTACACTATTAAACTGTGGTGCTTTGAGAGTTTGTCTACTGTTTGTCCTTATATTTTGAACTGTCCTGTTTTTGCCTTTGGTGCTGACATGGTATAAAAGCAGTGCAAGATAACTGGCCATATGTGAATAAATATGCACAATTTATACAGAGCATATCTGCATTTCAAATAGCAGGAGTCTAATCTGAAATGTGCATTACATTTTACATTTATTCATTTAGCAGACGCTTTTATCCAAATAAGAAGCAGTTAAACTAACAATAGGACAACAATATGCAAGTGCTGTGACCCTTCCCAGTTTAATCTAACGCAGTACGTGGACTTTTTAAATTATTTTTATAAAGATAATAGAATAAAAGATCAAGTGTTAGCACATAATATATGCCAAAAACCAGAGAAAAAAAGTAATTTGGCCCTTTTTGAAAACTTTACTACACTGTTGCCATCTCTTACATTAGCAGACAAGCTATTACTCTTTTTCAATTCTTTGCAGTGTGTTTGAATACTTTTAAATGGATGGGAATATTCAGAAAATACAGTCGTTGTTTCATGAGGCACTTGCTTGGAGAAGATGCACAGAATATATTTTGAGTGAGTGAGTGAGGAACGGATCTTATGGAAAGGTTGATTGCATGAGTGTTTGACTGCTGCATAACCTTCACACTAGTGTGTGACGTGTTAAAGCCCACACTTAAAGTTGTGCACTTCCTCCCCTCACAGGAACGAGCTCAGGTCCTGCGTTCGGTAGCGAGGCGAGCACTACTGCCCCTCAGTCCCAGACCTCTCGCTCGCTGAGTGCTCACAAACCCGAAGGTAACCGGATGGCCGACGCTAACGTGTGCAGAGTGGCTTTAGTGTGTTCGTCTTTTGGCCCGTGATGATGCAGGATTACAGCATGTGTCTGTGCCGTGTGATAGTTTTATGACTCGAGTTCATTCTGTCAATTAGTGACTTTAAAGACAACATGAAATCAAAATACTAAATAAATTGTGGTCTTATTGTGCAAAGAAATATACAGTTTTCATTAAATTGCAAGAATTCTGTTGATATAAGCAATGCCAGACTATAGAAATCATAGCCACTTTTCACAATCCAATCAGAATGGATAAAATTTGTGTTTCTGTGATGTTAAATGCATTGCAAATGATGCATATTTCATGTTGTCTTAACCCTTAAATGCATGAATGTTTCGCCAATCATCATTATTATATATTCAGGTCTTCAGCGACCCAGGTCTATATCTAACACATATAGCCCTTTAACTGCCACGTTAGTATAAACAAAACTCTCTTGATATTTTAAAAACAATTACAAAAGTATAAAGTAAAGCAGATTTTGTTACCTTTTGGAACTTGGAAGGGTTCAATTTGAGTTGATGCTTTTTAACATCATCACCGTCATCGACAGTACGTTCAGCATCTGGCTCAAATTCACCATCTCAACCATATTCTTGATTGGTTTCAACGTCTTCTTCACCAGATCCACCATCAAGACAGTGACACTAATATCTGATTGCGTGCAGTACTTGCTCTACAATAAATCGCAGAGCCATTTCAAGGTTTTGCTGATGATGATGCTTCTGTTTTCTTTTGTTTTATGCCTCAGTAATTATGAATGAAACATCACATCATTGTGTATCAGAGATTCGACTATTGTTGCACAGAAAAAAAGGTTACACAAGGACACTGTAAAATAAAGTGTTACCGAAAAAAATATACTTGCACTATTACATATTCGGGTCACTAGCGACCCTATACACTTTTATAAAAAATTAAATAATTGTAATTTTGTTTATAATGAATACAATGATTGAGGAATACTAAGAAGGTTGAGATCTAACTTCTAATAAAGAATGAATGTAGGAGAGGGTAGTAAATGACGTCCTGGGTCGCTAACGACCTGAGGAATGTGTTTTAGAGTTAATTAAGATTTACCGCATGAAATGATACAGAGAACTGGTGTTTCCGTCATCTAAGGGCATTTTCACACCTATAGATCGTTTGTTTTGTTCCGAAACGGGGACTTAATTTGTTACAATGTTGCATTTTCTTGGTTCGGTTCGCTTTCACAAGGCAACCTGTGTTGCCAAAGTGTGTAAATGCAAGTCACATGCGAGTACAACTGTCCTCTTATTGGTCAGAATTTCCTCTGCGTCATCCATCAAGATGATTGACAGGTTCGCTCCATGAGCTTTTTTTTAACTGTGATAACTAATGTGCTCACTCACAGAATCAGGCACTACTGCTTTTATATAACATATTTTCCATTATGAATAATAATACCATTTGGTCCGTTGGGATCGAATTGCTTTCACACCTCACTTAAACTTAAGTTCGTTTGCAATCGGGCCGAGACCACCGCGTTCAGACAAACTCGGAGTGGTTGTTTTGGTGCTGATCCGAGCGTGATTGCCTCGTTCACATATGCCTAAACGAACCGAACCAAAGGAGAAAACGCACCAGGTTTTTTTTTTTTTGGTCCGTTGTTCATTTTGTGAGTCGTCTTTTTCAGGTCGTTCCAGCCCATCTTTAGAGCACTCGAGGAAGACCCCGACCAAGGAGCATTCGGTGCAGACGGCCCCGGTCGCTCCCCCTGCGGTGTCCACCAGTTCAGGGAGTCAGAGGAGCGCTGGAGCCGCCCGACCGGCCCTCAACACACAGAAATCAGCGGAAAACCAGGAGCAAAAAGGTGAGAATCGGGGAAGTTCAGAGCTGGAAACTTATGTACAGATATCGTTGAATTGTAATTGTGATATCTTTTGTTCATCTACAGCGTCTGATGTCCAGAAGATTCCTCGGCCAGAATCGGATTCAAACAGGCCTGATAACAAAGACCCAATCAAACGCCAGTCTGGCAGTGAGTCACTTTAAAACGTCTCTTCCGCATTTGCATATACAGAACTGGCCAAAAGTGATGTCCGGCCTAGGAAAATTGACACCTTCACCCTTTATTCAAGCATTATTTATAAAAAAAAAAAAAATGTTTTACAGATTATCTAAGCATATTTGTGTAGTTGTGCTTGGAGTCAGTGGTTTTATTTGTGATGATAACGCAATGAGACATGCCACATTGTGCGGGCATAATTTTTGGCCAGGCTATCATACAAAGAAATTATGAACACATGCAAAAATGAGAGAACCAATGAAATATTAATAACTGATTAGCTTGTAGTCAATGTATGCATTTTCCTGTGAGCTTTTTGTTTTTCTATGCATTTTATTTTTTGCATAGTAAAATAAAGCCTGTAGCTGCAGTTGTTTTTTGCCAAACAATATTTTTCCCTCATATTTTGATGGTTTAATTGAACTTGTCCAGAGGGGATATGTTTATCCTGCATCACTTTTGGCCACTACAATACCATTTACTCATGGAACTCTTTTGACAGTATTTTATATTTGTATTGTATATTTGTATGTACTTCTCTTTTATGAATGCTTTTCTTTTATATTGTTGTATTTCTCTTTAAAAAATTTCTTGTTTTTGTGACGCGCTTTGAGATGTAACTTTTAAAGGCGCTATAGAAAATAATGTTTATTATTATTACTGTACTTCATTGATCATGGCCTTAAGCATCATTGTTAGATCGGACTACATAGTTGTAGTTTGCCTTTTTTGTGAAATAATATTTTTCCCTCATATTTCGATGGTTTAATTGAACTTGGTTGACCAGCATTGAACGTTTTTAATGACCCTGCATCACTTTTGGCCACTACTGTACATCATCACGATCAGGGCCGTAAGCATCATTTGTGTAATGGTTGTTTCTCCCTCCAGGTGGCGCTCCTCCAATGAGAAGGGGGCGAGGCAGTGGTGGCGGAGGGGGCGGCGGCCAGCGGGGGCGGGGCAGATTTAACGGGCGTAGAGACGGACCAATGAAATTTGAGAAGGACTTTGACTTTGAGAGTGCCAACGCCCAATTCAATAAGGAAGAGATCGACCGCGAGTTCCAAAGCAAACTCAAGATTAAAGGTACAGTTACGGAAAACACAAACATGCATCATTAGCTATGTTTCCATCCAAAGTTGCGAATTTATGTGCAAAATTGGAATATCACATAAAACGTTTGCGAATAAAGCACTGTGAGTCAAAGAGAACAAAATCATCACTTCCTTGTAAACTGGCGATAATTATCACTAAGAAAAAAGGAATGCAATAGGAGAAGCTACTGTATATAATATAGGCCTATATATACTCCTCAGAGCGCGCAGACGAAACACAAACGTTAACTTTCTTTCGGAGGCAGACGCCTGGGAACGCAGTCGTTTAAGACAGTTCTGGAAGGTAATTATACTGAACCACTTTGATGACAGAACGACCAAAACAGCATTTCAGATGCTGTGCAACGAGATCAGTCCGCTGGTTGGTCCAGTTATGCCGTCCTATTTATCCAGTAAATGTGTTTCCATCATAGTTTATGCTCATGATAAAAAAAAATTGGTAACACTATTTTACAGTGTCCTTGTTACATATACTTACTATAGTAATAACAGTAAATTATGCATAATTACATGCAACTAACCCTCAACCAAATCCTAACCCTATAGTAAGTACATGTAGTTGCCTAATATTACTCAGCACTTCAATATATAATTACACTGTAACGATGACACCTTAAAATAAAGTGTTACCAAAAAAATGTATGCAATATCCCAAAATACGCATAAAAATCGGTGGATGGAAACATGGCTATTGTGCTTTTCGAGGGTTTAAAACAAAATGTAATATTATTTATTTTTTGTTTAAATGCTGAAATATGTTGTTAACAGGTTTTGTGAGGTTCTCACTTTTTATGTTTTTTTTTCATTAGGGTGATTTTTTTTTTTTTTTCTTTTTTACTGACTGTTTATTGTCAGATGTGAGTTATAATGTCACTTTGCGCTGCAGATGAGAAGAGTGAGAAATCGGAGAAGACTCTGAACGGGGAGGAGAAGACCGATTCGGGTGTGGAGACCCAGAACAGTGAAGGCAACGCTGACGAGGAGGATCCACTGGGACCCAACTGTTACTATGACAAATCCAAGTCGTTTTTCGACAACATCTCCTGTGACGACACCAGGTGAGATCTCAGCTCTGTAGGATGTGCTTTAAGGGCTGTGTATTGATGATTTGATTTCAATTCACAAGCTTGTTTGGAAATATTTTGGGTTCATGTTTATTTTTTGTACTCGTACAGTTTTTCACATACTCTATAGACCTTATGTAGCCCCGCCCCTTATGTAGCTCCGCCCCTTTTCAGCGCTGCGCTCGTTGTCTTTTGACTCCCGGTCTGTATTTTCGCAGCGATCTTCCGTATTTAAGAATGAACGTCTCATTTTAAAATCTTCCCGGTCTACTGACATTTGTTAAGACATCTGGTTTAAACATTACAATCCTCATGATAACTTTTGTTAACTTTACATTAAGTAAATCCACTTCAAAAGCTAATTACTCCTGGATAGCAATGCCATAGAAATATATAGAGCAGCAGCAAAAACGGAAGTTAAAAGACAATATTCTAAAGATGGCGGCGCCCTCGTTTCTCTGTCGCATAAGGTCTATATTAGGGAAGAATTTGATTTTGGACACAGCATAGGTGTTTCAAACAGTAGTATGCCACATAGTCACGTGACCTCACTACAATGTTTAAGTCCTGTTATTTTGAATTAGTTATTTTGCAGTAGTCCAGTTTTGTGTCAATGTCTTTTTAACAGTCTGAGTGAAAAATGTTAATTGTTGATGCTTTTTCATGTCTCACCTGGTTGGAACAGGGTGTAAATGCTTTGAGTGATTTAGTCACTATGGATTCAATGTATTAATTTGTTGTTGTAAATTTTAAAAATAACTGTGAATGAATCCTCTAACAGACATGCACTCTTCTGTCTTTTCTAGAAAGGAGAAATCAGGAGGTGCTTTTGGAAGGTATATATTTGGAGTCTTTTATTTATGTACATATAAATGTTTTTATGTTTTAATGAAACCATGCTTATGATTCAGACTACCCAAATTCACATGTTGTCATGCAAGATTATTTATTCAGCTAGAAATGACTGTGAGCTCTTAAATGTATTTGAAAAATATCCACTTTTACAAACAGTTAAAATCATTTAAATTAATTGGTCAGTGTGTTGAAGCCCTGATCAAATGATATATAACAAATGGGCAAATCAAAAATGTAAATTTGTGTTTTCAGGTGGCATGTTAAATGATTAGCCTACAACAAATTTTGTTGTGCACTCATACAATAAATCCTGCCTGTTGCACATTTGTTCTTGACATCTTATAAAGCAGCTATTTTTTTGTAGCAGACTGGAATACACTACATTAATTCTGCTCAGATTTTCAGTGTGGATGAGTTGACAATAGTTGCCGAAAGTCTGCGCCAGTCTTCAGATTTTAGGCAGTCGGAGTTGAAAGATTTCACAGAAAATGTGTGTAATGATGGGCACAGGCTTTTTGTAGCTTCAGACTATGATATCAAAACATATTTGAGTTTGACCTGCCGATACCGATTTTAGCCGATTCCGATTGAATTTTTTTCTAACCACTTTACAGCACACACAAATATTTATTTTCCATCTTTTCTTTAACCCTTTCACGCGTAAGTTTAAAATATTCTAACTGACACCCCCACCCCCCGAGTGATTTTTTTCGCGAACGTTCCCTTTAATGTTTCCATGGCGACGCGTCACGCGATACACCGCAGCCACAATAAAACTGTATGACAGATGTGTCGCTTTTATTTCACTTTTCCTTTTTTATTCAAAATATTCACAAACTTGCTTACCATGTCATCAACTAGCCTATCTGATATTCCGATTCTCAAATACGTGTAAGTGAGTGGTCGTTTAAAAACCTTTAATCTTGATCTATAATGAGATGGGCGCCGCAATGTTGTCCTGTCAGTCGGATTTACAGCACGTGAATTCTTCTCCGAAATAAATGCAAGAAAAGAAAGTGGCCGGTGAACTGAGAAGAATAGAGTAAACTTTATAGTTACTTCCCCTATGTTTGTCTGATATGAATAACACATGTCGGCTAATTATATTTGAATAGATTGTTATTGCTGCTTCCACAGACATCAGTGTGTGTTTTACAAACCGCAAATGTATTGTTTTAATCGTGCTTATGTGTATTTAAATATCTGAAACCTAAAATAAACATTATGAGGTTGAAAACACTGCTTAGTTGTGCCATAACAGCGCTGAACGCGTCCGACTCTGGCTCAGCGCCAGGCAGCCAACGCGCGAAAGCACAGTTTGAATCTGGCAGTTATGCGACGTCACTGAACATCTAAATGTGGCACCGTACTCTCATGGGCACAGACATACAAATCTTATATATGAGACCGTACCGCTCAAAAGGTTAATCATGCGGCGCCCGAGTGCATTTGACCGGCATAAAATCGGCATATGTCAGACTGACCGGCCGGTCGCCGGTCATGGCCGATCACGTGAAAATCGGCCAATTCCGGTCACCAGCCGATCAATCGGTGCATCTCTAATATTTGATATTTCCAGCCAATTTTAGAACGAATACCACAGTGAATGACACGTCGCTATTGAAACCGAAGCTGTCCTTTATCGATTTCCTTTATCTTTATCTGTCCTTTAGTGTTGCGATAAAATACGATAACGATAGAAAAGTAAATGAACAAAACACGCTGAACAAATTAGCCTCAATATTTGAGTCATCAGCACAGATGAAACAACTGACTGCGCCACTCACCTCTAACCTCCCATTGTAATCTATACTGTCTGTACTGTGAGTCTATACTGACCGCGTCGTTTTTACTTTTGCGACTCGGCACACAGAGTTAATACAACAACTACGGTGGTCATGTTCTGCAGATCCATGTTCGTCTCGTTTCTCACGCGTCTCCTAGAAATGTCTTGTGTGTTTCTGTGTGAGTTTATTGTGTTCGGAACCAGTTGAAAGTCTGGTAGTGTATAGGGGCTTTCGCATCAGGTGGTTATAGGAACTCAGTTATAGGAACTAGCTATTAATTTCCCATAGGACCATTTTCCTGGTTGTATTCGCACCGCCAGTATGAACGCTGAAATGACAACTATGTAATTTAAGCGTAGCATTCAACATCTAGAGGATGGAGGACACTGTGAGCGGAGCTGTGTTTTTGTCATGATAACGGAGATGGAATATAAACATATAGTTATGCGATTGAAAGAGCAAAAAGCAGGGCCAAGAGACGAAATCTATGACAACTTGCAGTGCTTCATTTCATCGAGGCTGAGAAAAGAACAACGCCGCTGACAAAGGCCTTATCAGGTAAATGCCGTTAACATTAGCTTTATGTTTATGTCTTATCCGTGTTTTACATGTTAATGGAGTAAGTATATGTAAACTGTGTGTTTACGCGACTTTTTAAAAATGGCTTGTGCCAGTGTTTTGGATGGCATGCGTTCGGCCAATCAACGTAGGAGTTCATTTTTCTCCCTCCAAAAGGCGCTTCTATAACTAAAATCCTTCCCAAATCTTGCGGTGCGAAAATTATTATAGCTATAGGTACTATAAAAATGTTCCTCTGGTGCGAAAGCCCCTTATAATCCTCAGTCGTTTAGTGTATGATGCTTAGGCCCGATTTCACAGACAGGACTTAGATTAAGCCAGGATTAAGCCTTAGTTCAATTAGGTTACAAATAAGTAGCTTTTATAAATATGCCTTAGAAAAAAATATTACTTGTTTGCATCTTGAGAAGAAAGTTGCTTTCAGTTAAAACAGCTGAAACTATCTTAAGCCTTGTTTGTGAAGCCGAGGGTTCGTGTTTTAAATCTGTCTATATGTGAAGTTGTGTAGTGTATTCCAGTGCTGAGATGAATGTCGTGTAAACATGTTGCAGATTAGACAGGCCGCCTGCCGAAGGTGGAATTTTTTTCACACTGGGCCTTATTTTAAGGATCTAAGCGCATGGTCTAAAGCAGCGGTCCCCAACCTTTTTTGCGCCACGGACCGGTTTAATATCAGACAATATTTTCACGGACCGGCCTTTAAGGTGCGGCGGATAAATACAACAAAATATAAAAAACAATTAAATATAATAATAAACGTGAATCCAATGTGTAGGCTTACTTGCAATTTTATTAGCAGGGTACTCGTAATATCGCGCCTAAAGACAACTGAGAAAGCCTGAACACAAACAAAAAGCCCCCCAAAAGAAAAAAATCTCCATGTTTACGGTGCTGATGCGATGTAAGGGTGGCGCTGCCAATAAAGCACCTAAAAGCTGTCACAAAGAACCGATTTTAAGAACCAAAATGAATGATTATGAATATGTAAAATATAGCAGGAGACATTTTAATTGTTTAAACAAGTGTTTTCTGTGCAAAGATGGAGTTGACATAATGCTGACTCGATCTTCGCAGTATGCCTAGTGAACGCGCCAGAGAGAAATGCACATATACGAATTACATAAGCAGAGAACAGTCAGTTTTCTTTTGGTTTGAATTGTTCTGTTTAAAATTAGACATTTCAAGCTTTCTATGTCTCAGGTCTGTGAGGCAAGTAGGCTATATATGCTGAATTTCGGTTAATTTATGAGATCAGCTCCAGTTCACGCGCCCGCGCCTCCGTGTCCTGATTAAATATTTTCTATTATATTTACTTCTTATTAAATCCTGGCAATTGGGTGATGAAACATTGATTAAAATTAAGATACAATTAATACAAAACGAAATACAATTTAAAGACAGGCTTTTTGCTTTCTGTCTGAGGTCTCTGTGAAAGTTTTAAAGCAGTCTTTTTGTGCCGCTTTCAGAGCGCTCACGTCCGTAGGGTGAACTGTCCCATCCGAACAATTATTATTATTCTTTTTTTTTATATTTTTTTTGTGTGAAATAGGCTACATTTCTAAATTAATGCGATTTATAGTCCAGTGCGACTTAGGCTATATTATGTTTTTTCTTCTTCATGACGCATTTTTTTACTGATGCGACATATACTCCGGAACGATTTATAGTCCGGAAAATACGTTAAGTTATATATTCTTTCTGTGAGGCCCGGTACCAAATGTCCCACGGACCGGTACCGGTCCGCGGCCCGGGGGTTGGGGACCTCTGGTCTAAAGCGCACGCTGCAAGTTCACTTAGTGTGTGTCTGAATTCACTTTTGCTAGTTTAACGACGAGACAAATGGTCGGCGCTCCCGGCGCATGGTCTAAAAGGGTTGTCCCTATTCTCTTAATGAGTAATGGGAGTGTTTTGGGCGCAACGTGCAAAAAACCAATCAGAGTCTCATCTCCCAGTCCCTTTAAAAGCCGGATCTACTCGTGCGTGAGGTTAAAGCGTGCAAGCAGATCATCTACGGGACATAGTGTATGCACGCTCGGGACCCGCCTATAGGCACATATTACTAACTCGCTCTTTAAATACCAAAAAAAAAATGCTGCGCCATTGACTTTAGACCAGGTTTCAGTTGGTCAATGGCACAGTCTATTTCAGTTCCTCAAAATAGCAACGCACCAAAAATGCGCCAGAACCCATGGGCACACAGATGGGCGCAAATTCATTTGCTATTTAAACAATGTGGCGCAGGACATGAAAATGATAACTGCGTCGGGCTGAAACTAGCACTTGCGTCGCGCCTGGCGCTGCTTTGCACCGGGTGTATGATAGGGAACAGTGTGTTGAATTGCATTCTGATGTGTTTTTCATTCCTTCTCTTCAGGGAACGGAGGCAGACCTGGGCGGAGGAGAGGAGGATGAACGCGGAGACGTTCGGTATTCCACTGCGTCACAACCGCGGGCGCGGGGGTTTCCGTGGCAGAGGCGGCGGCATGGGCTTCCGCGGGGGGCGCGGGCGCGCGGCTAGCAGGGGCTCGTTCATGCCCTCCCGCGGGGGCGGAGGCGGGTTCAGGGGCGGCTTCAGAGGCGGCAGAGGAGGACGGGAGTTCGCAGACTTTGAGTACAGGGTTAGTACTTCCTCTTTTACCCCAGTAATGGACCAAACATAAATATTAGAGATGCACGATGTGTTGCACAGTGTTATTTTTAACTAAAAAACACTGTTGGCAATTGAAATATAGCTAAAATTACATTTAAATATTAGATGAAAAATGTGCCTTGGCAACTAACTGAAATAAGTTTATTTACTAAAACTAAAATGATAAAATGAATTGAAGCAATATAGAATTTTTTTTAAACAATAATTTACCAAAGCAGATAACAAATTTACAAGAATTTAAAGTAAAATTAAATGAAAACTAATAATATAAAAATGAAAGCTAATTTAAAGTATCAATAAATATTGTAATGGCATATAAATAATACTAAATTGTTGTGATTATTGCAGAACCAATATTTATTCATTGTATTATTTCTTTTTTTGACACTATAATAACAGAACAGAACAGAACTGAACGATGATTTATTTAACACTTTTGTCAATACTGTAATTTCTGTAATATCACTCTTCCCTTGCATACAAAACAAAACAGTGACAGTTTTACTCAGACTATTTAATAACTATAAATAAAAAAAAAATTAAAAAAAATTGATGTAGAGAATTGAAAGAGTCCAAATGTCACTAAAGTGTCTTTTATGTAACATCTAATTTGTGCATTAATGGCTGCGCACTAATAGTTTATTAATTAGGAAGGCAAGTTATTTTATTGAATCCGATATTACAAAACCAATATCCAATTATGAAAAAATCTTAAATATCGGTAAAACTGATCATCGGTCGATCTCTAGTATCAGCCATTTAGAGTTTGGCATTTTGTCTTATTTGCCTGATATTGGACTATTGAGATTTTCTAAATTTCATAAATATTACTAATACTAGTTCATCTATTATGGCCCTACAGATTTCATTGACAGAATCCTGGAATCCAGTCGTAAAAATGGAATTTACTGAATAATAATCACACAATATAAACAAGACTGAATTTGGGAAAGTCTAACTAATTTCATAAGGCCCCAGTCTAAGTACTGGTAATATAAATCACAGGTTATGGTCAGGTTTAGAATAACTCAGTTATTGTTATTGCTATGATAAGTAGACTTTAAGGACTGTTAAATAAAATGCTTTTCTAATGTTTGTCTTTGTTCTGTTTTGTCCACGTTTGTTTCAGAAGGAGAACAAAGTGTCGGCGTAGTCCAACATGACGACCAGATCATCCGAACAGCCAAGAATCTCCGATCATCATGTCTAGATTACCGCTTTGACTCCTGACTAACGGGAACGCCTCTGTCTAACACCAGCGCAGGGACGCCTGCCTTCAGCTGGACACGCAGCTTTGAGTTTCTCTCCTTTCTTCCTTTTTTAGAAAAAGAAAAAACAAACATTTGATGATCTTCTGATCTGCGTTCCATATGTTCGGAGGGGAGAGTTTGTGTACAAAATGCCGTAACTTCCATTGAATGACGATGATGATGATTATTATTATCTGGTATTTTTGCATCAACCTTTAGTTCCTTTGGTAATAAACAGAGGATGGTATTTGATATTCTTCTGTTAGGTGTACAGAACCCCGCTGATACTGTGAGCGCTCCTCAGTCAAATAGCTTTATTATGTTATGATTTCCTTATTATTTTTATTTTTATGGATCTGTTCTCTGTCTCTCGAAGCGCTGACACCCAGTGTCGAGGCTGTGGAGTTCGTGTCCGAGCTCCGCCACCTAAACAAAACACACTTTCAGTTCGACTCGCTCATCCGTCTGTTAAACGCAGGTGCTTTGCTTCAGTTCATAGATTGACATGGTTTCTAGTACTAGGTTTTGTAATCACTTTTTTAGTTCACTAGTTTATGGATAATCTGGTCAAGCCGTTTGTTTTTTTGCTGCATTCTACCGTTAACGTCAGACACCATTGTCTAGCTGTAGGTCAACTCACACAAACTGGTTTATGATTGAATGTATCGATGAATTCAACTTTCTTTTAAACGCTTTTGTCCTGAAGTCCTCTCTATGCAGGCGGTCACGTTCTCCCTGCTGGATCAGACTGCTGTTCCTGTCTTCAAAATGTATTTTTAATATTTGAGTGCCAGTTATTCTTGCCTTTTGATGTCAATTATGTACATTTCCAAGAGGGCTTTTTGATATAAACTCAACTCGAACCTCTTTAACGACGAGCCCCATCACCGTTTAATGCCGAGATCTTCTGGAAAGATCCTGAAACCCTTTAAGAATCCGATTGGATGTTTTGAAATTGCGTTCATGTGCTCTTTAAAGACGACGCCGCCAGAGAGTTTCACACGGCACACATGATGCGAAGGATAAATTCGATGTCATTTCATAATGCTCTTATACCAGATGAATCTCGTCTCGGAACGTAAACGTGATCGTTTGGATGAATTGTGGAGGGATTATTTTAGTTTAGTTTAAAATCAGGGACGTTCCCATTTTGCAGTATTCCAGCAACTTATAAACAGGATAAAACGACTGACGCATCGTGTAAAAACCTTTACGACATGTTTCCATGCTCAGTCTGAACAGGCGGCGAGTTTCACCTGAAATAAGTGTCCATAATAAGTCCATAAACCCCTCTATTGTGAATAGTTCTGTTTCCTGTTTGATACACGTGTATGTTAATGTGTTATTTCAGGTACCAGCTGTTTATTGCTCTGTTAATGGAGTGAAGTTTGTTTACCCGGCGATCTCCTCTGAATGTCACTGAAGCACTAGTTCCTGCACTGTTAGATGGGAGGTCATTGTTGTTTTTGGTGTGCTTCATATTTTTAATTTGTGTTTCAGAGATCCAAAGACCGAATTACGGATAACATTTGGAGGAGAAGTGCTCTCTCTCAGCTGGTTCTGCATTATTTTTCTCATGTCTGTCCCCAGAGTTTGCCGTCTCTACTTGTGTTAGCTATAAACCGCTCCCTTTAAAAAGCACTACGAACTGCAGAGATGTCCCGCAGGCAGCTAGAGATACGCAGTCTGACCGATCGCTCAGACCAGGGCATGATGGGAAACCTCTGAGCGAACCACAGATATTGGTGCTGAGATGTGAAACGAATCCTCAGGCCTGATATCGCCATGAAGTCGAGAGTTTAAACTGGACATCCGTGCAGAAGCTTGATGTGATTACTGTGGTCAGTCCTCTGGAGGAATTTGATTGGCAAGTTTATGATTTTGTTTCTGTTTTTCTGAATTAAAGCAGTTGTTCATGGTGTGCTCGTAGAGGGCTTCAGACGGGGGCAAACTAAGGTTTTTAATCAAGAGAAATAAAGAAATAGTTGTTCAGTATCCTGTCCGTGTGTGTCCTTGCTTTTTTTATCAATAAACATTTCTGTAAACGATAACAATTAGTCGCATGTGCAATAATAGCATTTTTATTGTTAGATTATTTTAACCCTTTGTGCATCAATAAAAAAAAAAAAAGCTAGACATAGTGTAACCACCTGCACTCTATACCTGGGTAAAGGGCTACACAAAAGAAAGGGGTTCTACCTATTGAAAATTGTCTGTTACAAATCACACCAGAATCTTCAGTATGAGGGAACCATCTGACTTGTTTTATATTGCTTGCACAGTGAAAATGAAAACCCCCATCAAAAATAGCCATACGAATTAACAAAACATTGAAAAAGGAAACAAAATAAACTATACTTTGACAATGATAAGCAGCTTGTTTCAATCTCAGATGGACACAATATCAGTATTCAAATATTACCCATTCGTTTAAATACCACTTAATTCCATGGATAACATCACTTAGACACTCACATTAAAGCATAACTTACCTGTTAGGGTCCAAAGGTGCATGAAAGACATGGGCCAAGTCTCTGAGGGAAATCGTGAGAGAAGTCTGAGTCCAAGCAACAGCATCAATCCACAATGATGCATGGGGGAAAAACAGGATCCACTTTCACCCCCAGTCATTTCAGTCATTTCTCCATGTATCCACCTTACTCATTCCTGCAGGCGTTTACTACATTCTCTCTTACAAAGAGCATATTAATACTCAAAGTTTAGCAATATGTCAAAACATCACAAGTCAATCATAAAATAAATTCACTTAACATTGTGTACAGGTCAGTAATGGAGGCCCAAAACAGTTAAATCACCATCTCCCCTTAACACCATAGACAACACCTGTGACTTTCCCCAACACCTTCTTCTTCTCTCCAGCATTCTCACCGTCACCTCTAGTGGCCGGGATGAACATTACACCCTGTAATAGTGGAACTGTAATAATAGGTCTATAGTGGACAAAAATGTCTGTCAAAAAACTGTCATAAAAATGTGAAGTTTAGGAGCACAAATTTAAGTTTGGTCTCATTTTAAAGACCCTTGGGAGATTATTGTTGAAGTAAAAAAAAAAAAAAAAAAAGTGAAACTTTTGAAAAGTTATACAGGTTTATGAACAGTATTTTATATAAAATATATATTTTGTTAAACATTTTTAACTCTAAAACTGCTATAAAATTAAAGCCATAAATCTAAACAGCTGGTCCAAATTTGAGGTTAATGTATTTTATATAGATATTAATAGATTCATAGATTTTGCTTGGCGCAGTCCCAAATTTTCCCCATTAGATGCCAGCAAAGCTCCGCTGGTGTACAGTGGTTGGATTTGTGATTTGCAGTTTTCTCTCTCCAATAGAAGCATACACACAATTTTATTTTATTACACACGTACAAACCACACTCTAACATCCTTACCAACACACCCACACAATTATCACTGCATAATTTATCCAATTGGCTCTATAATATGCAGAAGCAGAAAACAGCAATAAAGCGAGTATTTGATTTATAGGCCAAACCTGAAAAATTGGCAGCATCTGGTTAAAATTAGTAAAAAAAAATCTAATTTTGAAGCCTTGCCAACAGAATGAAAGCCTCTGAACAAAGATTGCATCATTTTACAGTTAAATGGCCCTGGATTAAAAATCGCAGTTTTAATGGGTTTCAATTGGGACATTTAAAGGTCCTGAGAGGAACTATTTTGTGTACCTAGTGCTTTAAGGAAGTGGGGGTGAAATAGTAAAAATCCAATACAAACACACATGTGCCAAAAATTATGAAATTGGCATTAACACTGGCAAAATGTAAATAAATAAATAAAATAAAAAAACACTGAAAAAGACACTAATTTCCATAAGGATGCACAATGGTTAATGTTCTTTTAAAAATATATTTAGATGAAATACCCTGATTCAAAAACAGTTGCTGAGGGGTCAAACTAGAAATATGTTGCTTCACATATTTTAAGGTAGCGAGACGTGTACAGTTGAGACGCCTTAAAACTTGCGTGCGCACATGCGTATTAGTGTCCTCTTTGATCGTGGGAAATTTGAACAACGGAACGACCCCGATCCAAAGATATCGGAAAAGTTTTTTTTCTTATGTAGCCTACACTTCACCATGCACTCTCCACAGTGAATAGCTTATTATCCCTATATGACTGTTAAACGTAACTGGTATCATCACAAACGTTATTCTGTACCCTAAAAACTGGCATATTTCATTGTATTGTGTCAAAATAGAGAAATGTGTGAGGTGGTCGGCGGAGGACAGTTGAGACACATGTGAGTGATTCTCCAACTATGGTACTTTTTATGTCCTTGACATATATAAAAAAAAACTAAAAAACATTTCCACTTTTTTTTTTTTTTTCACACTTAGGCTACTACATGTGTAGGGGGACCTATAAATAAAAAATCATTGTTCAATTCTGTTGTTTTACATAAAATGGGAGGCATCTTATATGCGTTTTTTACTATTTTGCCTCTGTCCCAACATGAATATCAGCTGATGTCACCAACGTCTCCTCACTGACGTCACTCCCTTCTAAAACTTGTCTGCCGCCATCTTGAGTACCTGATTCGTCAAAATCGATATGTCAGTTGCAAAGGAACTAGCTAGCTATGCTTTCACAACACGGTAACATAAATATAACATAAATGTAACATAACATAAATCTGTAACGTTCGTTATTTTGAATAGAAATCATCACTCAAAAAGCATTCATTCACGTCTTCTCCTGTTTATTTGTGTTCAAATACATGCAATACAGTATCCGCCAGGGCTATTAGTCCAATGGTAATCAGTGTTTGGTGTAGGCAATCAGTACAGTGATTGATATGACCAATGAAAACTTTAGAATCAGCTGCAGGGCGGGATTTCCGCTGAAGTGGTTTAAAAAAAAAAAAAAAAAAAAAAAATCGCGCTTCTGTTCTGCCTGCGGTCCTGCATGACTTCCTCATTCTGACATCCGTGATAACAAAGCTAAAGTAACATCTCTTCACCTGAAACAAGAAGCTAATAAATGCACGGTTTGAAGTATATGTGATTTGTGTGTGATTTTCGTGCGATTGGGGTATTTTCATATGAATAAAGAATGTTTACAGTATGCATGCTAGGGAAGGATAGGCCATAGCTTCATATAAAATGTTAAATATAACATATTTCAAAATGTTTTTTTGACTTGAAACCATTTTAAACCGCGACCGGAATATGATACAAATCCTCGATGGTGTTTTAAAGTGAGTTAAAAGTAAAAGTGTAATAAGAATCAATTAAATTGTGTCATGTAGCTTTATGCTACCTGTTGTGCTAATGCACCTGCTGCAGGAGCTATTCTATTCCATACAATAATTTTTTTTAAAGAATTCAAATAATGTTTCAAGAATAGTTATTTTTTTGTTTGTTTTCTAACAAGACTTGAGATAATAGGTTTGTCAGTACTAGTGCTGCACGATTAATCGTATTGCAATCGCAATCGCGATGTCAAGCCTACGCGATTATATGACGCAAAATGCTGCGATTTTATATTAAAACAAATTAGCGCACTTATTAATGCAAATGCTTTTAAACCATTCATGCGCGATAAGACATAAAAGAACGAGCTGCCTGTGAATGTCCTCCTGACACACACACACAGATAGGCGCGCGCCAGTATCAAGTTCTCTTTCGGGTAGAACGAACAACACACATGTATGCCAAAATGAACGCGCTGACTGTGACAGACAGAAAGACTCGCGCTAATATCGTGCTTGCGCACAAAACAGCATGACAGAATACAGTTCTCTTTCGAGCTTGAACGAACAATAACACACACAATTATGCCAAAATGTCTTTTTGTCGAGTGTCTTCATAACATAAGAGTAGTCTTATGATGAACATGAAGAGTTGTGATGACTCGTGAAAGAATGAGGCGCGTGTGAGATCCGCGTCTCTGACAGCGGCTGGTCTTAAAGGGACAGTAGCCACTAATTATATCTGTCGCCGAAGTTATTTATTTATTTATTTTTTTTTTTACCCCTGACATGTATGGTTATATGTACTCTGTATGTAAATTATGTTTTGTTCTTGTTAAAATGCAATAAAAAAAAATCTGTTGCTAAAGTTAATCAAAGAACAAAGGGAACAGAGAAAAACACTCACTGCTCTTGACTAAAGAACTTTTTTCTTTAGGCTGATTATCACTAATCTGTGTGTGCATTTATTTTCCTTTAGAACCAAGCAAGTTGACTCATGAAACCATTTGTTTATTATATCGCATATCGCAATCGTAATCGCAATATTGACCTCAATTATCGCAATATGACATTTTCCCCAAATCGTGCAGCCCTAGTCAGTACCATTGACAGTACTCGGTAGGTACTCAAGATGGCGGCAGTCAACTGGAAAAAGAGCGGATGACGTAAGAGGTCACGTGACTGATATTCATCACTTAAAATCTAATACTGATATAATTTTAAATTCAAACAGAAAGTATGCATTATAACCCAATTCATTCAAATCTAATCTTTTTTTAATATTTCTTTTCAACTTGACATATTTTAAACATGTTGAACACTTGTCCCTTGGCTTCACTGTCATTTCCACAGCTCTGCATTAAATGCAATCCCAGGCTCAGTGTTCTAGATTTGTATACTCAGTAACCATAGTAACTGACACTCCAGAGGGAACCACATGGCTGAATGGAAGAATGGTCCCAGCAGAGGTTAATAAATTGGAGATATATCAAGGTAAATATGAGAAATACTGTGAGTATGTTTACTGCATGTCATTTCTGAACCGCTCAGAATTCATTCCGACGGAAACATTTCTGGATTTTTTCAATTTCATCAGGTGATATTTGAGATTATTTAATGCTAACTCTAAAACTTACACTAACAGGCAAGTCAAACATGAGATATTAGAGGGAAAGGGGGAAAATGTAATTTCCACAACCGTCTTTTCCACATCTGTCTCCATGGAAATGATAAAGACAGGTTGGCTTGGCAAGGACATTGTGCTTAAAAACAAAGTAGTTTGACTATAGTACAAAATATATAGTGTAAACACATAAACTTTACATATAATGTCATAGAGAATGTTTTAAATTGAGAAATTTTATAGTTTACAACTAAATCTGGAATGAGTTATCTTTTTTTATTACTACTGCTGTTAGGCCAGTTGTTCATCAATACACTATCCCTGTTTGAAATAAAAATAAGAATAAACTTCAAACTTGAATTTGAGATTCATTTTGTCCTACACATTGAGGTCATGACTCACTTTTGCATTTCCATCATTTATAATTCTACTACAGGTTTTATATCTGAAATGTTATTTTCACCATAACCCGCCTTTCCCTTGTCATTTCCACAACCACAAATATTTTTTGGTAAAACATAAAAAAAAAATAAAGTTAAGGTAATGATGGTGGTGGTGTTGATTATTTAGCAGTTAAGGGTAAAGTATACGTATACGAGTTGAAAAATATCAGATTTGAAAATGTCAGAAATATGAATGAAAGGTTTCAGTGGCTTAGTGTGCAGCGTTTTTTTTTTTTTTTTTTTTTTTTTGGTGTTAACTTTGCAAAATCTTAACAGTTGCATTTCAAAGAAATAAATCAATTTACAATTTGGAAAGATGCAAGTGTGATGTGTAACCCAATATATTTATAACTACAAATATTTCAACATTTTTGGTTGAAAACACATGTTTTTGTTCGGTTGTGGAAATGACAATTTATTTTGCGATGTCTGAAAAAAAATGTAAAAAAAATACGTATTATTTCATAAAAATCAGCACAGCCAACTTCAGGGCAGGTATCTAGGCATACTGGGGAAACAAATTATGCCAGTAATATTTTAATTAAAAATGTTTCATTTTCTGAAAATGTCCAGGTCCAAAAAGTAGCCTACCATAGTTGGAGAATCACCCATGTATCCCTACTGTAGCCTACTTGTGTACTTCTTTGAAAAGTGTCTCAACTGTACTCAGTCTACCCTATATTTGCATTTTATTTTTATTTTTATTTTTTTTAGCAGACGCCTTTGTCTAAAGTGACTTACAAATGAGGACTAAATTAAGCTAGTCATCGTGAAGAGGCAAAAACAACGCAAGAAGTCTCAACGCAAAATACAAAGTTCAGGCATTACTCAGAGTAGCATAAACCAGACAAGAGAGGATTAAAGGAAAAGGATTTTTTTTTTTTTTTTTTTTTTTTTTTTTTTTTTGCTGAGTCTTCTGGACGAATCCAGGTCTCAGTCAAGCCCAAAGAGTAGATTGAGATGCAAAAGATGGAATAAAGTCATCTTTATTGACTGCTGACTGACAATCCCATAGACCCACAGAAAGAGAGAGAGGTGTGTGTGAGGATGAGAGAATGGGACACAGATTGGCAGTATTGCGTTGCTTTCTGTGCGTGATGAGAGAGCGTTGACAGCAGGAATGTATTGAAAGCACATGTTGAGTAAGGGAAATAAGATAAAAATGGGAAAGGAAAGGTGAGAAGAAGATAATTAAGGGCCTTACAGGTGTCCTTGCTCGGTGGAGTCGCTCAGGTAGAGTCGAAGGTCTTTGAGTCGGTCTTCACACGAGGAGGAAGAACGCTTCCGCGACAGCGCGCATAATATACTAATGCTTTCAAACGCTTGAGTGAGGACAGCTGTCTCCGCCCTTGCAATTAGCACAACAAAAGCAAATATCCCGAGAATGGGAGAAATGGAAACTATAGCTGTTGGTCAGCGCCACACTTCAGTGGAATAAAACTAAAACTGCTACACTTTTCAGACACGGCTGTTTTTTGTGAAGGTAAAAATTAAAAATAAGAATCGAAAATAGCTCTATAGTGGCAAACAGTAAACTGAGCAACAGGAGAACTGGATATTAAGAAGAAAACACTATAGGGGTAAAATCTTTGCGTGGCAGGGGGAGCTGCCACTCGACCAGTCACGGATATACGCGCCTGCCACTGCGATATATGCGCCCGCCACTCGACCAGTCACGGATATACGCGCCTGCCACTGCTTTATACGCGCCGGCCACTCGACCAGTCACACGGATATATGCACCTGCCCCTGCTTGTTCGAAACTTTCCCCTAATGGGATTCTTCGGGACTTTTTTTCCCTTACTCAGGACATATTGAGGATACAAAATCAGTTGAGTTTGCTTCTGTTGCAATTTGTTCAACCTTTTTTCATAAAATGGCTGGACTATGTGGCAAAGTAAAAAAAAAGAAAAGAAAAAGAGCTGGTTTGATGCAAATAAACTAACATTCAATTTAAGCAAAACCAAATTCTTAATTTTTGGCAATCGTGCAACAAATTTACATAAAAAAAACTTATGATAAATGACAAATTATAAATGATTTCTGGGAGTAATAATCGATGAAAAATTATGTTAGAAGCCACATATACATTATATTAAGGCCAAAATATCCAAATCAATTTCAATACTAAACCATACCTATTAGGCTACATCAACGTTTATTGTTGTTCCTTCATAGGTACATGTTTGGAAGTGTGGGGAAACACGTACAAAACGAACACTGAACCTATTCATACTTCAAAAGAGAGCCTTAAAATTTTTAAATAAATTATAGAGCACCAACTAATCCACTTTTCATCAAACTAAAAGTCTAAAGATGTTGACTTTAAAACTGCACAAATTATGTATAAAGTAATCTACAGCTATCGAAAAGTATCCTCGGGTTGTTTCAAATGAGAGAGAGCAAACATCACTTAAGAGGAACTTTTGTATTTCAAAAGACACTTATAGGAATAAATGCTAAATATCACTGCATTACAACCAAAGGAGTTCATTTATGGAACAACTGCAGTGTAGACATGAAATCATGTACAACAATGACAAGAGCAATTTTAAGAAAATATTTAAAATGAATATATTGAATGGATATGAAAAGGACTTGAGGCGTTAGTATTGTATACCGACTGTATGGTTTCTGGGATTAAATACTTAATCTAGTTTGGATGGATTATAATTCGGTTTGATATAGACAGACAGAAAAGAAAATGATAGATGGAAATGTGCATGTGCATGCATGAAGGTATGCATCTGTGTCTATGTGTATACATGTGTTTAGGTGAGTACTGTAAGCAAATATATGGTGTATGTAAATATGTAAAGCATCTACTTGTTTTGTATTTAATTAAAATGATAAAAATAGAGAAAGGGTGTAGGACCAGAAAAGTTGGTTTTTGAACTTCTTACTCCTTTTTGAACATGGGAATTTATTTGAATTATAATAATTTTGGTACAATAATTTTTGTATGTATGTATGTATATTATTTTTTTGTTTTTCTTTACATGTTAAAAATAAACTACTACTAAGTCATTCCATGCAGTAATTCGGTCAATTAAAAAAATTATTTAACAGAATTGATCAATTGCCTGCTGTGGTTGTTTTAATTCACATTCTTTTTAAAAATATGAAAGTTTGTGGTTTAATATATTCTTAATATATAAGACTGTCAATGAGCAAATTTCAGGTTGTTTTATATTTTATTTGTTCATTATTTATTTTGTTGGATTTTAGTTGGACTTGGTCAGAACTGTTTCAGAAAGAGTTATCTGCATGATGCTGCTGCCTTTGGGCTCAGTGGTGTTGAATTTAAATGACATGTAAAATAAAGACATGTTATGTTACATTGTGATGTAATGGTGCTTTCTGGAAGGGACTAAAGAACAAAGTATTTTTATCAGCTGAAATGCAGAATACAAATGTTTTTATTAAGTTAAATAGACATTATATAAGTTTCAGGTTATGGTTTAGTGTTGGTAACATGTCCCACACAAACTTAGTAATCGTCCCACATTTGGTTTGTTTGACGTTGGTCCCCCTAGTGTACAGTGTTTGTGTCCAGACATAGAAACACTGATAACAGAGAGTATAATCGAATTGAGGGGGGGCTGGGGGGGTCCGGGACCCCCCATAAGCATCAAGGGACCCCCCATAAGGTCCAAAAAAAATACCTCGGGGGTCCCCTGGTTTTTCATTAAAACTAAAATAATAGAAACATAATTTATTAGGTAATATATATTTTTTTTAATCAAAGTATTTCGCTGCCGCTCCTATTAGAAAGTAATTCAAATTAGATTTGCATCTGAAAAGATGCTCAAATTTATAAACAGATACATTTTATTGATCGTGCCATTTATATGCCAAAAATAGTTTTTTTTTTTTTTTTTTCGTATAAATGATACACACTGCAAACCCCTTGGGTAGGATTAGAGGTGTGGAGTACGTGCGTATTACACGCCATAAAGTGCGTATCATATGCACGCAAAAACTATTTTTGGCGAATAAATGGTACGAGAAATAAATTTTGTGCTATAGATAAGCACTTTCACGAGAGTCTGGCAGAGTGCATCCTCATTTTCACCTCACGATGACAGTAAGATAATATTTCTTTCTTTTATTTGGTAATTTACTGATCTGAATAGAATTTCGACATTAACGGTTGTTCGGGACACGTGAGTGTGTTTTTTAAGGGACAAGTGAAAGAGAATTGTAGCCTACTTGCCCAACCGGACAAATGCCCTGATTAAAACAATTTTCAATATCAAAAAAATAAAATAAGAAATAACGTAGGCCTACTCGGTTAGGCTACTAACGTAACCTCAGTTCCCTGAGAGTAGGGAAAGAGTATAGAGAGTGCAAATTAGGGAAAGAAATGCCCTTTATAAAGCTAAAAAAATTATTCTGATAAGACGAGTGTTTTCCAACAGTGATGTAATGACACATTGACAATTTAAGTTTGAAGGGAGTAAAGCCTCTGTTTAGGCTGGACATGTAATTTTGACAAAAGAACTTTTATTTTAAATAAATCTTAATTTTATATCAGCCTACAGTGTGATATTTCATCATATTATCATGCTTAACACTGAGAATTTGAATAATTGAAATGTGATGATCAGATGCAGATATCTAAATCAGAGAATATCATAGGTTCGGGAGGTTGGCGGGTGGATTATTTATTTTTAACAGCAGATTCGGGGGACTCAAAGTGCACCAGATTAATGAATTTATCTTTAAAATGTACAAAATTTTGTTCCGGAGGGGCATGCCCCCGGACCCCCCTAGAGGTACCGAGCTCAATCCACAAAAAATACTGTGGGAAACTCAGTAGGCTATATGATGGTCGACGAAAAATACACATTTAATTATCTTATTAAAATACATGATCGGGATTTTAGCACCCAGGAAAAACCCGGATTATTACATAGATTTTGGGTGGAGAAAAGTCTTTGTTCATCAATTATGCACAGAGTTAATGCTCAACTGCAAAAACATGTTCTGAAACACTAAAAGTAAATGAAATTATAGTATTATATGAAATAAATAAATGAAAATATGTATATTATTAGGTTTTTTTTTTTTTTTTTTTTTTTGTGGGGACCCCCCAAGAGCTTTGACACAATTCGAACACTGATGGGGATACAAAACAAGGCTGTCTATGAAGTAAATGTATTTTATTAGTGGAATATTAAACGAAATATATAATTCATATCTGTGGTGCGCGAGCTGATAAGAGAAAAACGCGCGGTGGATTGAGCGCGCCGCGGCACTGACGCGCGAGCTGGTCGAGCGCATCCCTTTATCACAGACATCAGTGGAAAGTTTGTAGTTCAGTCGGATGTCAATGGCAAAGAAAGTAAAACGAGGCATCTAGCTGATTATTATTATTATTATGAGAGAGAGAGAGCTTCTGTTGAATGCTCTTGATTGCTGATCGTTCACTCAGCACGTGTTATTAGGATTAAAACTGAAACTGTGTTTGCAAATGTAGGCTAATCTCTTTTGCCATAAAGAGTTGAGCTGACTTTAAGTAAAATTTACTTGAAATCTTTAGTCTATAAGTCTTAACTGTACTTTCCCTATACAAAATATATCACAATTAGTTAATTTATGTCTTTCATAAAGGAAAGTAGAACATTTCTCTAATACTTGTTGGTATATGTTCACTACCAAAAACTACAAAAAAGATTGGTGCTATTTCTATTTGTAGGCTTCTATTGATTTATTATTGTATAAAACTTATTCTTCACATGATATTGTGTTGACCTCTAGTGGTGAGCTCGAGAAATGGCATAATCTCTGCATCTGCTGTTGCATCTTAATACCAGTTACACTCCAATTAAGGGAACTGAACTAATGAACTTTTTAAAATAATACATTTTAAACTAAACAAAAATAGCAAAGCTCTTTCTAATGCAGGTTTTGCTCCTCACTATGCTTTTTAATAAATGCTTAATACATTAAGTGTGGTATGTTTTTCTTTATAAACCATTTTCTCAATAAACAATTTTACAAAAACAGTTGCAGTTTTTCTTTATAAACCATTTTCTTAATAAATCGCTTTACAACAACAATTTACAGTTTTTCTTCATAAATTATTTTCTTCATAAATGGTTACAATGATTATTACAAGTGTCTTTCTTGATATAACACTTCCAGTATATAAGGTTACAATTATGGTTGACTACAATACATAAGTGCTTCATACACAAAAAGGCATAATTATAATAGAATAATTGCATATTCTATAACAACTTGTATTTTATTATGCTAACATATTGTGTCAATATACAATACAATGGCAAATGTGAAAATTATAATTGTAGATCAAAAAGCATTGGATAGAATATCTAGACTGGGGAATGAGAAAGCTACAACTTAAAATGTGCTGGATTATGGGTGATAACAGGCGTTATCCGTATGTCAGTCAAAGCAGAGAGAGAGTTTAATACAAATAAATGTATCAATAAAAATATGTATATAAAATGTAAGCGAAATATAATTGTAAAACAGATCAAAGTTAAGTAAATAATATAAAGATACATATGACAATTTGACAGATTAAAATCTTTGCATATGTATCACACAATGATGTAATTTTAATTTTAGACTTTGTTTATATCATTTAAAATATTTAATTGCTAAATTTGACAATTACAATAAGCAATGTTTTAATTGCTTCATTATTGAGGAGTTTAATCCCAATTCCCAACATCATTATGATGAAGGTCTTATACTGAGAACTCATAATCAGGCTTATCCACCTCTGAGCTGAGACCAGGCTTATCTCCCTCCTCCATTTCACCTGTAAAAAAGCAAAACATCTTGTATGAACTCTAAATCGTCAAATAACCAGTCAACATAACTCACAATGTGTACGTATGTTTCTATTAATGCTGCATTATTTAATTTCTAAACCTGATCATTTTTAAAATACAGAGCTAGTATAATAATCTGTACATTTGTTAAAGCAATGCTATTTAAAGCTGTTTAAATGTACTATACAATACAGGTATAAAAAGCTTGAATTTGTAATAGCTGTGGGTTTTGCAGTGTTACTATTTATGAATTGCCTTTTAGCCGCATCTCACTAAAATTACCATCATACACACACGGTATTAATTTATTACAATATTATAGCAAGAACCTTCTGAGGATCTTTCATAAGGATGGTGGCTGTAAAAAATTTCTAACCCTCCAAAATCAAAAATTTCAAGTGACCGATAACATCTAAATTTTTCAATTGGCCCAAGTGAAATTCTGTAAATTACAAAATTAAATTTACAGAATTTCACTTGGGCCATTTGAAAAATTTAGATGTTATCGGTCACTTGAAATTTTTGATTTTGGAGGGTTAGAAATTTTTTACAGTGTGAGCTGTTGATTTCACAGGTTCATCCGCAGGTTTAGACAAAGCAAACCATCCACCAATGCCTTTGAAGAAATTTTTCAAAGGCTCAAGGCTGTGAGGATTAATTAGAAGAGAAAAAATAATTATTGTTTTTTGTTGCATTTTTTTTGGTTTTCAAAAATCAAAAATAGGGTTTACCTGAACGAACACACACACACACACACACACACACACACACACACACACACACACACACACACACACACACACACACACACACACACACAGACTTGAATATGTGGTTTATGGGGACTCTCCATAGGCATAAAATGTTTTTTTTTTTTTTTTTTACTGTACAAACCGTACATTCCACCCCCCTACACTAACCCTACCCATCACACAAAACAAACAGTTTAATATGTTTTTTAAGCCATTTGGTTTATGAGGACACAGGAAAAGACAGCATAAACTTTATTACTTTATAGAATACTATTAATGAATGTATTTTTTCCCATCATTCTGTAATAAGATGCCACATCAGATCCCAAAAGAGAGTTATTTTAAACATTTGACTGATGTTATATTGAAGAAAAACATTAAATTAATGTGATAAATGATTGTTTTTACGGTATGCTATGATAACATGATAGTCCTTATGCAACTGCTGCCAGAGGAGTGATAATCCACTAAGATCACTGGAGTGTTTCTTTGAAAGGGCATTAGATACAACCGGAAAGAATCTGAAGTTACTGTAGATATTTGATCTGAAGGCATTTTTATTCACACTGTTTTAATCACCTTAAGCTTATAAATAAAATCAGTTATTTCAGATATCACATTAGATGACCAAATAAAGATTTGGCGGGACAAACATTAATTTTGGTGGAAGCAAAATATTTTCAGTGCAGGCAAAACCCTGTATTTGTATTTTAAATATAATACATCTAAATTTGCATTCCTATGTGTGTTAGTGTTACTGCAACTACAGGATGTTTACTCACCTCAGGTTACAGCTTGAGTTTTGCATCACGTCCATGAGCTTCTGCTTGGAGGATCCGGTGGTATTTTTACTCAGTTTAAGCTCTTTTAAAAACTGGAGTGCTTTTGTGTTTGTCAAAGACTGAGTTAAAGAAGAAACATCTGTAATGCCACAGTCGTTTAGACTAGAAAGAGACAAACAGACGGAAGAATTTTTTTAGTCTTTCAACTCAATGTTGCAGGAAAAATCAGTCATCTCAATAGAAACCATGTGATGAGAGACTTCCAGTGGCAGAGAAATTCACCAACATGAATTTTACATCAATATGAAATCTGACAGGGAAATTCACAGTTGCCTGATTTGCTCATCAAAGCTTCACTAACTATTCAAGGCTTTCATTTAATTGGTGTCTCCTCAGCCCAGCATTCTTCAGTGCTGCAGAATAAAGAAGCTGATTGGAAAATGTTTCACACCTGCTTCACATCTGGTCTACTAATATTTAATTACTAATATCAGCTAATTAAATGACACATTACTGTACTTTAAGCTCTGTTTGGTTTGTTGCATGTGTTCTAGGCAACTTAGTCATGCATTTATCCCTCTGCTGTATTATCTCACTCTGTGGCTGAAATCAGCTCATCAAGACTGTGAAGTTACTGACTGACAGAGGGTCATTGTGCCACAGTGCACATACAGTATAAAGCTAATGGATTATGAATTCATCACCGGCCCCCGGCCTGCCACTGTGGCCAAAACTGACCTGTGCTTGGTACTTGGTGGGTGTCAATTTAAGACCCTGCTTTCATCAGATCACAAAACACATCACTAAGGAAAATTATTTTCCATAAAATAATGTAAACTCAGGCTCTTCATGAGATATTGAGTGAAAGTAATTTGGTTAAAAAATTTAATTATAAATTATAAATTTAATTTAAAAAAATGTTTCACATCCTGGCCAATATTGTTCTACAACCAATGTTCATATTGAAGGCTATGAAAAGAAACATAGAATAACCAAATCACATTACATTCTAACATTGTAACAACATTACAATCTAAAAACAAAATAAGAAGTAGTTAAATTCACTAAACTTAAAATGAAAATAAATAAAATCTAAACTGCTATCATAAAAATACACTTTAAGGTTTGACATTCCAATCTACATATATAATTTATGTTCACTACCAACAACAACAAATATTCAAAAACAAATATTTTAGCAAAATATATGTATGTTTTAGTCAGAATTATAGCGCTCCTATTCTATTGCGCTCTGACTGTGTGGCGCTTGTTTATGTACATCCAAGTTTAGCTTTCAGACGGCCAGTCCACTCCTGACAGAAAATAGGAAATATTTACTTGATTTTCTAACATTTACACTTGGAGAATACGTCCGTGAAATGTAAGTTATGCACTGAGGAAATTATTGGGTGTCACTACAGCTTAAAGATTATTAATAGAGGTATATTTGTTTCCACCAATCGCTGCAAAAGTTAAGGTTATGTATGATGACGAAAGCACGTTAGTGCGAGCCCTCCCGGAACCCATACAGTAGAGAATGCATTGCAGTGCCTGCAGTTAAAAAAATAAATAAAATCTTTGTATGGAGGTCTATGGGAACACTCTGGGCGATTCTCGGCCAGAGTGAAATCGCCCAAAAAGTGGCGGTACTCCACAGAACGTGACTTGATGCTGATTGGACTATATCCAGAGGCAGACAGTGACGGCTAGCGTAACTCTGTGGTTGAATGTGAATGGGATTGAAAAAATCCGTTCCTTTCGCACTTTAGTGGTGCGTCGCCCAATTGCCCTAATGAAGAAACCGGCCCTGAGTGATTTTAAGCATATCGATTAATGTATGTGAACGTTACTGACCTCAATGTCTCCAGTTTACACTGTGAATGCTTCAGTACTTCACACAAGATCTCCAGTCCTTTGTTTTCTATTTGATTCCCACTGAAGTCCAGCTCTCTCAGGTGTGAAAGATTTGAACACATTGCTTCAGTCAGGAGATGGCACTGTTTCTCTGTAATACTGCATCCACACAGACTGAGGACAAAGAGAAACAACAATGGCTCAAATACATATAAATTCACCATGAGTAAGTGTCATACAATATAATACAACAACAACATGGAAACTTAATTATAGAACCATAAATCATTAGAGGAGCATAACTAGAAGGAAACTAGTTATAACTCAGGTAATAATTAAATCATCGTCAAAACATCTGTGAGTTATAAATGTACATTAAGGTTCAATATAAAAACCGATTGAAAAACTGAATCAACAAATTTATTAGAAATATAATTAAATAGACTATTTTCTGATTTTTAACGTGAGAAAAATAAAGAAAATAATGAATAAATCTCAAATTAAAGTCATTTTTGTGTAGTTTACCATTATTAATACAAATTTTACTTAAAGCTGCAGTAGAAGATTTTTGGTTAATAAAAGAAAAGCCTTACCCTACTCACGACAGTAAGCTTATAATGATTTAAAATTTGAGACAACAGGTCAGATTTTGTGGGAAATTTTAGTTTGATGTAATTTATCTTTCAACGTCATTTCCATAAAGAGAATATTGAATTATTACAGCATTTGTAATTAGTTTGTAACTAATAAGCAACATTATTATTACACTCCTATATATTGCACACCTGTACACACAGATAGTCTATTTGTTTATTTTGTTATGTACAGTATATACATATGCGTGTCTTTCACATATCTTTATTATTTATCTTATATTTTACTATTTGTGTACTGCTGTTGTCTCAGTGAACTGAAAGCTTCCTCTGTCACCAAAGCAAATTCCTTATGTGTGCAAACATACTTGGCAATAAAGCTCTTTCTGACATTGTAAATAAATGTACATTAAATGTCAACATATAATGTACATTTATTTACAATCTTTAAGTGTGTTTGTAATAAACATCAAGCCAGCATATTAAAGCTGCGTCTCATTTCTCTGTCTTACCCCTTACTCTTACCCCTTCCCCTCGGTTTTGCGCGTTCATGTGAGGGGAAGTGGTGTCCCAATTCTCATTTTGATTAAGGGCTAGGGCCAAGGCGTAGGGCTACATAGCCCTTGAAACGAAGTCTGCGGAGGACCACACTTGAAAGAGAGGGGTAGGAATTTCCCAGAAGTGAGTCGCACAAATGTATGTATTTTCAGCAGTTTAATGACACTCGTGTTTTATGATACCTTTAATAAAACGTTCAAGCGGTTTTAATTGTAATGTTTTTGTTTTGAATCGCTAACGTTAGTTGACCGCTAGCTAGCAGCTATGCGCTATTTGCCGTTTGCTAATGTTTTGCTTATGGTGTCGCCGGCGCCGCCGTTAAATACAATGAAACAATGTCTTTGACTGATGGCACACAAGCGTGCAAAGATAAAGAGAGACCAGGCAATCGATATCACAACCCGAGACGACGGTATCTTCGTTTGTTTATGTCAACGCGTATCGCCTCTGGGGAGATGGGAAGATGACGCAAACGGTAATCGAGTGGTGTCTCATTTCTTAGAGAAACGTTCTTCCCCCTACCCCCCTTCACTCAGTATCGAAGGGCAAGGGGAAGACGCAGACAAAGGGGTAGAGGAAGGGGAAGGGGTAAGACAGAGAAATGAGATTGGCCCTAAGTCCCCTTGTAGACAATAACTTTATCCCTTAAATCCCATCTTTGATAATCAAAATGACATACTGAAACATTTTTTGTCCTATGAAAATAATTTCTATATGCCTTAAAATCATTCGAATGTAACTCTACACCCTAACTGTCGCCTTTGGTTTATAACGCGAACCGGAAATTGTAACGTGTGAGCACACGATAGTTTTCTTGTGCCCACACGAAAGTTTCTCGTGCGCATGCGATAGTCTGTATATTTTTGAAGGTCCCTTCAGGAACTCCGTAATTTTCTAAAACTTTCTTGCTTTATTTATTTTCCCAAACCTTTTCAGGTTTTTCATGACCGTATGATCTCTGAATTTTTGATACAATGTGTAGCCAATGTTGTACTGTCACTGTCTTTTAAGTAAGCAATCCATATGTAGATTTGTGTTTGTTTTTGTTGCTTTTCCAGTTGATTAGTCTTAAATGTGCGCGCATACTGTGTTTGGAGGAAAGCGTGGTTACGGTGTGAAGCTTGCCAGTCACAACAGTGAACATTTACTTGCTTTTTGGAAGAGTTTTTTTATATATATTCTAACTACTAATATTAGATTTTTAAAAAATAAAAAACATGGCTAACTTCATAGGCTAACATCTAGAATATGAACAATCCCTTTTATACAAGTTGATTTTTGTAAAAAGTACCATAGGCCTAAGTGCTGTAAAAACCATATAACTCCATCAGAATAATCTATTATCAGTGTTTAGTCTGTTCTCACTTTGGTCTCATTTTGCAGTTTGTCAGATTTCAGCATTTGAAACTTTCTACTGAACATCAGTCCTTTAGCTCAGTTCTTATTTTCTTTAGACAAGGAAACACCAAAAGACACAGTGCTATAAACAATATGACTGGTCCTGTTGTCCTAAAATAACTAAATAGTGAACTTTAAATCACACTGCAACTGCTGTAAAGTATAATGATACTAACTGTAGATTTTCCAGCTTGCACTGTGACCCGCCCAGCAGAACACCAAGATTTTCAGCTCCAGAGTCTCCTAGTTCATTCCCACTGAGGTCCAGCTCTCTCAGGTGTGATGGGTTTGAGTTCAGAGCTGAAGTCACATCAGAACAATCTGCTGCTGTTATTTCACAGGATCTTAACCTGCAATGGGAGAAATGAGAAAAACTTTTCATTCTGTTTCATTTAAACACCAAAGCACTATTTTCTTTGCTGTAAGTGAATATACTGACCTCAGTCTCTCCAGTTTACAGCGTGAATCCTTCAGTAGCTCATAAAAATGCTTCACTCTTGTGTGTTTTAGTTTATTCCCACTGAGGTCCAGCTCTCTCAGGTGTGATGGGTTTGATTTCAGAGCTGAAGTCAGGAAGCCACACTGCTTCTCTTTAATACTACATTTACACAATCTGAAGATTAAAAAACAACAACACAAAGAACAATGACTTAGATCTATGATGTCATCTTATATTCTCTTTCCCCACTATTGTTCCCCAGAATTTTCCAGCAATCCATGTCTTCACAGATTACAGAAAGGAAGAGTACAGAATCTCTAGTACAAAAGAAGCAGCAGAAACAAGTGATTGATGTTTTTACCACATACATAAACTAAACTACCATGATCATCAAACATTAATCAGCATATAAAATAAGAATGCGTGAAGGTAGAATCAAATGATTTTGTTTCATGTTGTTTTTTTAAAAGCAGAGGGGCTGTTCTTTATTTTGATATATAGTATGTTCAGATAGGCCTATTCATCCAACAAAATATTCTGGGGGCCATGGACCTTTTGTCAAAATTATCAAAAATGCTGACAGTAAAGAGTTGAATAGATACATTATAGGCATTTAGTCTGTCATAGAGTGTATAGCCGTCGGGCCGAACAGTTCTCGTTGCTTAACCGTTCCATTCTGTGCCGACCCGGACTAGCTAGTCTGGTCTACGGATATGGTTTAGTTTTCCACTGTGGGGATGATAACGGAGCTCTTTGGAATGCAATACAAATGCGTCAGTCATTGCCTCAGTAACGCGAGAGTTTAAAGATGATAATGAGATGTAAATAGCGACTGCGTTATGGAGGATGATCTGATATTTCTTTTAATTTTATTAGTTTTTGTTTACATCGCTCAAAAGAGAGGCGATATTAACATTAAGTGAAATGGCATCTGACGCACAGAAGCCAATGGCACATGTCACTATGCTTATGCACATCCGGTCTTCATTGGCATGTGCCAGTGTATAGTGACGCATCACTGACATTTTCGCGACAGACTGACAGACACGACACCTGACTGAAACCGAGTCGCGGAACATGTCACCGTATGTTGCCTCGAGTTTTTTCACGTAATGTTTTAGCGCAGCGCGTCTGTGTTGCACGTCAGATGCATCACACACATGACCAGCGTCGGTCAATAGTGAGCCTACGTGTGACGTACAACACAGAAGCGCTACGCAGTTATACTATGTGAAAAAACTCGAGGCCCAGAGAGAAGGAAATGAATAGTGGAATAAAGTCGTTATTTTTTTTTTTTTTTTGCACAAAAAGTATTCTTGTCGCTTTATAAACTTAAGATTGAGCCACTGGAGTCATTTGGACTATATTAACGATGTCTTTAATAACTTTTCTGGGCCAGCAAGTTATAGTGTCTTAGAAGCCTATGGAGGAGTGAGACAGTGCTCAGATTTAATAAAAAATATCTTAATTTGTGTTCCGAAGATGAACGAAGGTCTTACGGGGTTGGAACAACATGAGGGTGAGTAATTACTGACAGAATTTAAATTTTTGTGTGAACTAACGCTTTAACTGTCGCGTCCGTAAACCTTTATTTTTGTATGTTGCTGCACGGACGCACGCCAGTAGGTGTCAGTATAAGTAAGTGTAACATTGGCCAGCGCAAGATTCTCATCTGTGGCTTGAGAAGTCCTTCCAAAAAGTGTCAAAAATATAAATTATTGAAAATCATTTGGTAGGCTATGTATCTAAAAAAAGGATTACATACCGAGCTACTAGCAATCTTTATTTATACAAGTGCAAAAAAGTGCTCAGAGCATTTAAAAAATTCAACAAATGTTTCGGTCATGCAGGACCTTCCTCAGTAGCTTTAATATTTCACTAATAATTTTTTGGAATTATTCAATAAATAAAATAAATTTTTGTTGTACAAATTAACTGTTACATAATCTACATTATACCATGGTCTGGGTGAATACTCGATTCTGATTGGCTGCAGGGCTAGTAAATAAACTGTCAGGCATAACCAGGGAAACCAAGTTATTGTTTGTAAAAACTTTAGATTTCAATTGTAAAACTAATTAAAATATAAACTAATGTTTTAAAAATGTGTTATTTGGCAAGTGACCATGGTATAAGTGGGTTAATGCCCTTCGAGGTGTCCATTGTCAGGTATTAATGGACCTCCGCTGCGCGTCGGGCGGTTCATGCCTCGCCGTTGTCCATTAATACCTGACAATGGACACCTCGTCGGGCATTAACCCTTACTTATACTCAGGCAAACAGCTGCAGGTGTCACTACTGGAGGTGCCACAACATAAAGAGACATGTCAGTTTTAGTCACACAGGCCAACTGGCATGTGTCACTAAAACGTGTGATGTGCCAATGGATTGCGTCATGTGCCACTTGCATAACAATTTGCCGTGCCGTACCAGGCTCAAGTGGAAATACAACTGGAACTGTTCTATTGTTCTTAGAATTGTTCGGCCCGATGGTGGAAAAGCAGTTTATGTCACAGTTCTTCTGGGAAAGCTCACTCAAAATGGCACAGGGGGCAAAAGTCCACAGAAGATCACTTTAACACCACAGATTACCAAACTGAAAGTATGATTTAATAGTCTCCCTAATTATACTTTCAGTTTGGTAATGCCTGGTTGTCTGGTGTTAGTTGTGCTCAGTTCTTTTGCTACTGCGTTTCCTTGTGTTATTTCGCTTCTCTATTTGAGATTAAAGTGATCCTCAGTGGACTTTTGCCCCCCAGTGCCATTTTGAGTTTACATCCTTCTCCCGCCACGTGGCATCTGTCATTCTATGCAACCATGAACTGCGCTCTCCATGATGACGAGGAAGTTTCAGCAAAGGTCAGGATAAATAGATTTTTAGCTCTTGCATTAGCTCTACTACTAGATGTATTCATGGAGTTGAGAAATAAAAACCCGCCCTGTCCAGCTATGATCAGCTGTTCGGCTGAGCTTACAATGTTGTTATGGAAAGGCCGAGGCTGATCGGCTGGTTCTTGTCACATGACCTGCGGTGCGTTTGCGGCATTCTGAAAAGTTGAGTTTTTTTTTTGCGTGTCTACATTTGAAAAATCGCAAAAGACATGACATGTGAACGGCCCCTAACGAGGGAACACACCTGAACTGAAGACTAATTAATCTGTAAGCTAGGACACTAACAGGCAGGGAACGAAAGAAAGCAGAGCCAATTACCAAACTAGAAAACTGACCAGAAGACTAAAACAGAAATCAGGACATGAAAACTATAAACAAACTGAAAATGTGACCGTATAGTTCCCATGGGCTATTTTTAACACCGTCACACTAGTTCTGCATGCTGGAAACTGTTACAACAGCAGATGTGAACAGCATAACATTTCTGCAGAACAACACGTACACAATTAGTACACTGAAATTTGAATTGAATCAAATTAAATTGAATGCAATTACTTGTTAGTTAGGCACCTAAAATTAAGTGTGACCAATAGGAAAATGCAGTTGTACAGTAGTTCAGGGGAAATGCTGCAGTATAAACAATGTTACAGTCTAAGCTCTGTTATCTTTAACTAAACAGTAAACTTTAACCACACTGTAACTGCTGTAAAGTATAATGATACTAACTGTAGATTTTCCAGTTTGCATTGTGGGTCCCTCAGTAGATCTCCTAGGTTTTTAAATCCAGTGTCTCCTGGTTCATTCTCACTGAGGTCCAGCTCTCTCAGGTGTGATGGGTTTGATCTCAGAGCTGAAGTCAGGATGCCACAATGCTTCTCTTTAATACTGCATTTACACAATCTGAAGATAAAGAGAAAAAAAACACACATAGAACAATGATCTATGATGTCATCTTATTCTCTTTCCCCACTATTTGTCCCCTGTTGTCTTTAACTAAACAGTAAACTTTAATCACACAGTGGGCCCTATTTTAACGATCTGAAACGCAAGTGTCAAAGCGCAAAGCGCAAGTAACTTTGTGGGCGGGTCTTGGCGCTGTTGCTATTTTCCCGCCTGGATAAATGACTCTTGCGCCCGACGCAAATCTAAAATGGGTTGGTCTGAAGTCGCTTCATTATTCATAGGTGTGGTTTGGGCGTAACGTGAAATAAACCAATCAGAGCGTCATCTCACATTCCCTTTAAGAGCAGGCGCGCTTTGTTCTAAAGCGGATTCCTATTATAACGGCGGATTTGCCAGGCGCGCGCCAGGAGCGGTTCACAGCCAAGGAGAGCCACGCTCTCGTCAGGGACGTTGGGGATGGAGAAACACACCCAAATTAACTTCGGTTAAAAAGGCGTATGATAATTTGGGTAAATGTGTAAGCTAGATGTATGCTTTTATAATAAATTGTCTATCTATCTATCTATCTATCTATCTATCTATCTATCTATCTATCTATCTATCTATCTATCTATCTATCTATCTATCTATCTATCTATCTATCGTAATAATGTATGATTTGCAAAAATGAAAACTGCTGCTTCTGTGTAGATGAGAGAATCAAAGTGCATTCGCGTTGTGCACACGCTACATTGATTATGGCCAAGCATGCGCCCTTAAAATAGCATATGAATAACATGCGCAACGCGCCACTGACTTTAAACTATTTTTTTCCTGGTTTGTGGCGCAATTGTTTTCTAAACCTGCAAAATAGCATGAAGGAACGTTTGCGCCGGGACACGCCTCCTTTTTTGCGCTGAACCGCCCAGGGAGCGCAAGTTCATTCCCTAGTTTAGCGACGTGCTTCTGTGGAGGGAAAAACACGCTTTGCGCGGGTGCAAAATAGGAATGATACATGCGTCGCTGTACAAAGTCAATTGCGCTGGGTGCAAGATAGGGCCCAGTAACTGCTGTAAAATATGATACTAACTGTAGATTTTCCAGTTTGCATTGTGGGTTCTTCAGTAGATCACTGAGGTTTTTCACTCCAGAGTCTCCTAGTTTATTTCCACTGAGGTCCAGCTCTCTCAGGTGTGATGGGTTTGAGTTCAGAGCTGAAGTCACAGCAGAACAGCCTTCATCTGTCATATCACAGCCTCTTAACCTGCGTTATGAGAAAGAAAGAGCAAGAAAATAAGACAGTGGAGAAGAAGATAACTCTTATTCTGTAAATTCACATCCTCTTTGTAAACAAACAAAACAGACATTCAGAGGAAGAGAGATCATCATTCAGGGCTGTACACTGCAACATGTACACTGAAAAAAAGATTATAACTACCTTCCTAATATCCTCTGTCCAGCTTTTTTTGAGTGTGTTGCAGCCATCAAAATCAAAATTTGTTTATATTTACACAAAATACAATTAAGTTAGTCAGTGAAAATATTAAAAATCCTATTAAGAATCACAGATTCTTGATTTTATCACATTTTACAAAATATGACAACTTTTCTGGACATGGGGTTGTATCATTATTATTATTTATTATGCATTTTTTAAATAATAATTATTATTCATATGACAGTAATAGCTAATATAATGTAAATCAAATGCACTGAAATAAATGAAAATGTATATTTCCTAAGTAATTTTTTTTTACTTTACAGTATGGAAATTACCAAACTTTTTTCATTTCTTCACTTGCATTACTCTTGAGTTTTTATTTAGTCAGAAAACTTAAAGTGCAATGTGCAGCAAAACATTTTCGGGATCAACCTTTCATCAGTGCCTTGTGTATGAAGGTAAAAGAGTAGCAAAACTCGAGAGCATGTAGATGTGAATTTGAGAACTTGTACAAAAAATATTCGTACTTGTACGTGAACATTTACACTCACAGCTCCAATGTGAAAACCTGTAAAATAAAAATCTGAAGTTGAATGTTGAAATTTGCACTCACAGACAATAGTCACAAACCAGTATTCTGAATTTGAAGCTGCAGAGTAGTAGTCACAAGTGTGTAAAATGCCATTCACAGAAATACAATGACAGTCACAAACTTGTAATATATATTTGCATTTGATCTTACGTTCACATTCGCAGTAAGCTACAACCTCAATTAGGCACTTGCAACTTCTCAAATCTGTCACTGCAATTTCAAATTTCGCGCCTTGACTTTTGCTATTCTTTTCGCGATATATCAGGTGCAAAACTAACTTGGGCACTTGAAACTCAGTGACGGCGCGAGAGAAAGGGGGACAGGAGCGGGGGTGTTCAAAGGAGCTGTTCTATTGGTTGGCGCCTAACCAATGAAATGGGACTTCTATTGTACGCGATGATAGAACGGCTCCTTTGAACAGTTGCAAGTGCCTAATTGAGGTTGTACTGCGAATGTGAAAGTAAGAAAAATATATATTACAAATATGTGACTGTCATTGTATTTCTGTGAATGGAATTTTACACATTTGTGACTACTACTCTGCAGCTTCAAATTAAGAATACTGGTTTGTGACTATTGTCTGCGAGTGCAAATTTCAACTTCAGATTTTTATTTTACAGGTTTTCACATTGGAGCTTTGAGTGTAAATGTTCACAAATATTTGTTGTACAAGTTCTCAAATTCACATCTACTAGTGCAAAATGCCCGTGCAAAATCAGTTTTTGTGTGTGTTTTTAGTAATGTGGTGTGTTTGAGTGCTCATTGTTACGATTACACAGCAAAAGTTCAGAGACTTTTTTTATTTGTGCATGGTAGAAAGCACACAGTGAACTCCGAGAAAACACTATGCTTGAGCAAACAGTTTGTGAATAGGCAACTACAAATGGTGCCCGTTAAAGAGACTGTGAACGCATTGAATAGGATATGTTTAGTTGGTGAATAGCATAGGCTACTATTACACAGTAGCAATAACGTTTAGCGCACCAGAATGAAATATAATATTCAGAAGTAAACAGCATAGCTGACTAACAGATTCAGTTAACATCCACAAATTAATAAGCGCGTCGATTCAGGGAGCAGTGCAAAGTGCCCGTGCAAAATCCGTGTTTTTGTGTGTGTTTTTAGTAATTGTTGGTTTGGTGTATTTGAGTGTTCACTGTTACAATCACACAGCAAAAGTTCAGTGACATTTTTATTTGTGCATGGTAGAAAGCAAATACTGATACTGACATAATGACAAACAATAAATGTGGAACACTGAACTACACGATTCAGGGAGCAGGCTACACAGGGAACCCCAAGCTACTTAAGCTCCACTGCTTTCTTCGACCCTCTCTGTGAGGGTCAAAAGCCAGAGTGGCTAGAGCGGCAAAAGCCAGTGTGTGCTTCTTTTACCGATATATATTTACCGATATTTTTTGCATTTCTAATCCAAACAATGTCAAACTTGGCACTGCACTTACTCATGCCCGTAGCGAGACACCTGTCAAGTTTGAAATCCATAGGAATAACGGTTTGAGAGATATGCGAATAACACACACAGACACAGACAGAAAGACGTTCCCGTAATTTATACATAGATATAATATACAGAAGTAAACGGCGTAGGTGACTTACAGATTTCAGGGAGCAGGCTACACAGTGAACTCTGAAAAATGCTACGCTTGAGCAAACAATTTGTGAATAGGTTACTACAAATGATGGCCGTGAATAAAATATAATATTCAGAAGTAAACAGTGTAGCTGACAGAGTGTTTATGTCAGAATGTTTATTTTTAAACCACAGCCTTCTAAGTGCTTCTTTTACTGGTATATTTAACAATATCTTTTGCATTTCTCATCCAAACAACGTCAAACTTGGCACTGCACTTACTCGTGCCCGTAGCGAGACACCTGTCAAGTTTGAAATCCATCGGACTAACGGTTCGAGAGATATGCGAATAACAAACACACACACACAGACAGACACAGACAGACAGACGTTCCTGTAATTTATAGATAGATGTGCTCTTGAGTTTACTACTCTTTTACCTTCATACATGTGTTTCCAAGCATAAGGCAAGATACAGTAAATCCTCATGTAAGAGTGCTTGATGCATTCTCATGTTTCAGTTGGGTTGTGACTCGTGCACCTTTCGCACAGCAGCTGCAGTTTTACATATGCGTTTTATCCAAATAAATGGGTTATTCCCAACTGTGACAGGCTGATCATTTTTGTGCACATTGCGCAGACGCGACTAATCGATAATCAAATTCATTATTTTATTTTATTTATTTGATAAGCAATTTTTCTATGCTAAAATAAAGTTGATGTACATTCCTGTCATTTATTTCACCAGGACCCGTATTCATAAAGATTCTAAGAATCCTCTAAGAAGTCACTCCACTGCTGTGTGTGTTCTGGTGAGACGAACAAGAAGCTGAGCTTGAGAGGCGCTGTAAAAGCTGTTATATATTGCCGATTTCAATGGGCCAATATATTGTATATCGTTCATCCAAAGCATCACTGAAATATGTAAATGTTTTTTTGTTTTTGTTAGTTTAAATGTTCATTTAAATTAAAAGTTAAGTTCTGGGGCCGCATTCACAAAGCATTTTATCTTACCACTAGGAGTACTCTCCTAAATCGCACTAAAAGATTTTAGCTAGGAGTTATTCCCAACGCCTTTCAGACCTACTCTTAGTAAAGAAAAATGACAACTCCTAAACTAAGAGTGAGTCTTTGTTGCTATGGATGACGTCATTACTCATGCACGAGCTTGACTGAAGTGACCACCTTGATTGGCTGATGATTGTAACGCGGGAATGATTCCTAACCCCTCCCCTACGATGATGAGTGACAGGTGACAGGTCTGAGAATGCGTGCGCTACACAAGTAGTGCGAAGGACGGAAGATGATGAATAACTGAATAAATAGCCTAAATGAATAAAGAGTAAGGCAAAACAAATAGCCTAGTAGCCTAATGAAACATATGGATTGATGCAATATCTTTGCAACATTATTGAATTAATCTGTCACTATATGCCTCTGCCTACATTTGCAAAGAGAAGAACATTTTAATTTGATTCACAATGAAACGTTACAGTTAGTTTACATGCAATGAGTAGCCTAGTTTTGGTTGTTGTTGGTGGCGTTATTGCATCCCTAGTTATGGCTACAATGCAGAATTGTTCCCTCGCGATTGGAAGCTCCTGTAGCGCCGCATACGCATTTCAAAACATCGCAACGTGAAATGCCACAAAAAGGAGTAGTGTGAAGCTGCAGACTCGGAGCCTGCGGCTACAGTCCCGCACCCAGAGTCCCGCATTCTCAGACCCCTTGTTTTTCGAGACAGCGCCTCCTATCAAATTTTATTTTATTTAGCGAATCATACTCATTCGATTTCTTTTTTAATCAAACTTATAGCTCATCGATACACCAACATATGAATAGTCCATTTAATATTTGTAAAGATAGTTAAATTTGACCCGTTAATGTATGTTTTTTCGCCTTTTTTCACCGAAAATATTTTGAAAGTTATCCTTTAACCTTGGACTTTTTGTAGACAAGCATGTTGTAAAAATTTTATTAAAATTAGTTGACATTAAAGTAGACCAATTAAATAAGTGTGTTAATATCAAAGAATGTCATCATTAATTATTTAATCAGATTTACTTTTTATTTTTAAACTATAAATTGAATTAGCCTAATTAATGTCGGAGTAATTATTTTACTTTAGGCCTATATAATTTATGTAGACTACTTAAATTAGTTCCTGTAAAACTTAAGTATTGAAATTACTTTCATTCATCTGCATTCATCTTTTATTTTAGTGACGTCGAGGAATTTGACAGAGCGATTGCAAAAAGATTGAAAAAAGAAGGAACATTCGCCTACCAGAAAGACAGTAATTATTTTACCTTATGCATTTACATTTTAATTACATTTATTCATTTAGCAGACGCTTTTATCTAAAACGACTTATAAATTAGTTTTTTTTTTTTATGCAATTGAAGACGAAAAGTAAAGTCACTAACATAGCCTAATTCTTTCTTCCTTTTTGCTGTTTACAGCAAGATGATCGTTTAGGTCAATCAAGTTTAGGTGATCGTTAAATAAAGTACAGAATTGTTTATTATTGGTGTTTTGTCTATTCTTATTTGAGTTTTGCTTCGCATTCAAAATATAAAAAAAACAGGTTTTGTAATGTTAGCATGGTATAATGTTAATTAGACCATTATAGGTTGAACTGAAAGAAAATAGGAATTTGAATAATAAAAAAAAAAACATTGTAGCAATATAATATCACATAATATTTTTCAGAAGATAGTTCAATCTGTAATTGTATCCCTTCCATGAGTAATTTTCTTTCAATTACACCCACGCTCAAAAAATTAACTACTGGGTAATTTGTTAGTCAGAGAACACAATGAGTTTTTTTGGCACATGCATTAAGCAGGGAACGCAAATATTTATTTGGATAACTTTAAATAAAACGAGACCGTAATATTGCATCATATTGTTTTCAATGGCATTTGGATAAGGGTGTTATACGATCTTTCGGACAGCAGGAGGCAATGTCTCGAAAAACGAGGGGTCTGAGAACGCGGGACTCTGGGTGCGGGACTGTAGCTGCAGGCTCCGAGTCTGCAGCTTCATAATGTTGACAAAAAGCGGTTTGTGAATAGGTCTTAGTGAGTTAGGAGTCCTCTCGACTTCTTTTAAGCTGTCCCAGGCTTAGGTGCTACTTTTAGGGCTAAAATGCTTCGTGAATTACTCTTAGTGAAAAAAATTAGGAGTCCTAAAGTTACGAGTGACACGCCCATTATTTTTACGAGTTGCTCCTAGATTCGCCAGTTAGGAGCTACTTTTAGCCTTAAAATTCTTTGTGAATACGGCCCCTGATCTATAATTCTCTCTTACTGTTATATGACATTACAAAGTGAAACAATTGCAGGTGTTTTTCATTGCACGTTTTTCAAATGTAAAAAAGTTTACACAATTTCAGATCAACTTCGAAAGGGGTTCTTCCGTGTCAATGTCATCATTTGGGTGCTAAATTTATACAGTCTCTCTCTACCACCAAATCGGATCAATAATGTTGATGACATCATTCTGCATTTAAGTTTTCATTCATATTTTCTGTCAAATCAAATGCACCCTACATTTTTATACTTCTCAAGGCATGGGAAAAAAATAAGTTTTTTTTTTGTAATTGGTATTGGCAGATAAAAGCGATTTTCCATGCTTTCGGCCATCGGCTGATTGTTTAAAAACAGCTGACAATCAGGGCTGATTATATCCTGTCAATCAAAAGAGGGTGGGATTAAGATCAATATCAGCTGATAAAGATTGGTGGCCGAACAATTGGTACATCACGATTTAATTTGCTTTGTTCTGGAACAGGCACTAAATTATTTAGCAAATAATTTTCCTACAAAAACATTATGTAACCTTCTCCGGCTCCCACCTGCAACTTTCACGCATAAAAGCATACATAGATCACAATGTCCATAAAATTTCCATTAAATAATTTCAAGTTACGTGTCGCCTTGTCACAACATCATAGCATAAACGCTCTCAATAAAATATTTGTTATTAAAGCATCAACATTCACAAACCACTGTTAATTTAACAGAAAAGCGATCATAGGCTTCTGTGTGCATGGTTTGGCATGGCAGAATGCATACAAAAAGCACTTCCTTTATAATCACTAAAAAGCTGACATCATATAAAACTAGTTATAGTCAGTAAAGTTGACTGCACAAAAAATATTTTATAATGTCTACACTTTGTTTGTGATATTGAGAGGACTAATGAGTGTGTGAACAAAATCCAGCACTGAACAAAAAACTATATGGCGTTTTGAGCAGTGAGTGGATTAACTTAAATACATCTGATTGGTCATTGCGTAAAAGAAATCAACAGTCTGTGATAGGCTACTCTGTGATAAAAACTCTGCATAATCTTGCATTTGTAAATAAATGTTTATTTTATTTTAGATGCTCTTGTTGCTTTTGTACAATAGATGAATAATAATTTCTTTGTTTTTAGATATTTTATGTCCCACGAATCATTTTATTCTCCCGCAACCCACACTTGCCCATCAAATCTTGTCCCGTGCCGCACTTTGCACACATCAACATACTTTAAAGTAAAAACTCTGTAGATATAAAATATAAGCTTTTGGAATTAAAGCATATACAATATGTGTACTTAATTTAAATTATATACAATCTGTGAAAGTAATTTTCAGCTAAATGTGTGAAGACTCAAATTTCATCGTTTACTGTTGTTTTTAGTATTATTATTACTTTTTATTAATATTCATAATCAGTAGTATCTTTTTATATACATTCATAATCATTTGTACTCAATGTATTTTGTGCAGATGTGGGAAAGACTTTGGACTTTGAGTGTGTGCTGACTTTGTGTGCTGGAAAGACTGTAATGTACATGCAGGGGATATACATTCCAACATTAATGGAAACCATATGTTCTTCTGCTGAATGTATGTGTTCCTATGGAGATGTAGTTTTTTCCTTGGTCACCGTATAAAAACCAAGCCCTGTTTGTCCGAAAATCAGGAAGAGATAGAAATGTAGGAAAGATGACTGAGAAGCTGAATTAGATCTTCGCTTGGTCCATTTAACTCTTCCTCCTATGTTTTATATAATTAAATAAATAAGAGATCTCTTGGCAAAATCACTGGTGTCTGTTTCCATGAAATTAAACAACAGGGGGAATGTTTTTAATTGTTTACTTAATTTTAATATATAACATTATTGTCTGCTAAGAGAAAAACTGCTCTGACTCAAACAAATGAGGAAATGGTATTATCCACTACAGTAAAAATAATATTAAATGTAATGTAACATTTTATGTCACTAAAACAAAATACTCACATCAGTGTGTTGAGTTTACAGTGTTTATCCTGCAGTAGAGCAGCGATCTGATTCACTCGTGTGTCTCCTAGTTTGTGTCCACTCATGTTCAGTTCTCTCTGGAGTAACAGGTTTTTACCCACAAGTTCTGTCAAATATGTACAGGCTTCCTCTGCAGCAGGACTCAAAAACCTGCAGAAGGGAAGATGAAATTTAAATGTCTTTATAGCTTTAAGCAATATGTGAGAAACATCAGCGCAGAGAAAACTGGCTTGTGAAACTGCATGTTTGTGAACATCTGGAGACTCAGAACTGCTGTAGAGAGATACAGAGATACAGTGAACCTGGGCTTGATGGCATTAAACTACAGTTTCAGAAACATTTAATACCATACTACTGAATACCATCAGTACAATTCAACCCTCTACAATGCAAGTAAATCACTCACATCTGCGACTAAATTTTCACATCTGGGCCCTAAATAATGTTTATCACGAGCCATTGGCTAATCAACTCTTAGATTTTACTCGCCAGTGTGTGTGTTAGAGGCAAAGTATGAGTTTGGAATAGTCAGAGTGTTCAGCAATTGAAAATATATCTGAGCGCTTCAGAGTTTCGCTCTCCGTCTGTACTATTTCAATTCAGCTCAATGGATGCGCAGCCAGTGTAAGGATTGTCCACATAAGCACCACCAGCCCTAATTACAGTTAAAATGACAAATATGCATGCAAACATGGTTACCAAGTTTTAGTTCTAATTACTAAAGTTCTATCATTAAATATTGCTTGATTATCATTATATAATGCTTGTTTGACTGATGTTAAGAGTGTCCGTTCAGATATTTAAAAAGCTGTGGCATTTTACAAAGACAAGCAGATTTGATGGAATCATATATATATATATATATATATATTTATACTTTTTATTTTTTATTATATCAGTCTGGTGAGTAAACTAAGAAATGTACAAGCCAATGGCGATTCTATTGCCAAGGTGTGCGTAGAGGGTTGCAATTGTATCTAAACAAAACTCAATAAAACTCAGTACCCCCCACTACTAAACTTGTGGAGCTTAATGGTATTACTGAAAAAATATTTTCTATGAATATTTAGCATGCATATTTATTTTGCGTTATTTGATCACGTTTCACCTCAGTGTCTTGAGTTGACACTTCTGATCCTGTAGTAAATCACTGAGCTCCTTCACTCCTGATTGTCCAGGATCATTTCCTCTGAGATCCAGCTCTATCAGGTGTGAAGGGTTTGATCTCAGAGCTGAAGCCAGAGCTTTATAACCTTCTTCTGTGATACTGCAGTCTGAGAGTCTAGAAAAAAAGGAATTTATAAAATTCATCAAGTTGTTGTTATTTTATGATTAATATATTTAAACATATTTCGTACTGTTCAACAGTGTTGTGGAGTAGCTAGCTACAGTACAAGTAACGACACCACTAACATAACTACATTTTTTAGTAGCTGGACAGTAGCTCAGATACTTTTAAAACATTTTAGCTTTTCCAGTAGCTAGCTATTTTTTCGTAGCTGTGTAGCGCGACTGAAAGCTACAATCCATTTTGCATTCTGATGAATCATGAGCCTGTAATGCATTGAAGCAGCGCAGTGTCGTCTTCTTACTAGATAACAAACTACATTTGTTCATTACCGCCATCTGTTGTTACATCATACATTTTGTGACTTTACAGTCCGTCCACCTACAAGAGATTGTCTGATGATTATAAAAAGGATGTACAGGAATGGATTTTTCACGTGAATCGACTGTAATTTATGCAAACCAAAGATTAAAATCCAGTCTACATTACAGACTTAAAGCGCATATGGAAGGTGAACAATAGTTTTTTAAATGAACTACTTATCCTGCTTTATTGCACTCTATATCAAATGTGTATTTCTATTTTAATTAAAATAATGAACCACCATAGATTAATCTGTCCCGTTAGTTTTGTAATGAACATAAAAGATCACTAATAGAACTGAAATAAAATTGCAATATATTAGTGCACTTATTACTTGGCAAAGGATGGTTGCGGTGGGATCTCAAGAAAAGCGCGAGCAGCTCATGATTTACGTCTCAGAGCGGCTCTTTTCAGTAAATAGCCTATCGCATGTGCTGTGAGTTTAACCTGCATTTTTGATTACTCCTGTGTATCCAGTTTGAGTTAGCATACATTTTGTCCTTGTATTGATGTTACATTTGTGGCAATTTTGCACTATGACAGTAAGTTTGAGATCAAACGATTGGGACACTTTTTGCCATTGAAATGACTGGGAAAAATTGTCCCAGTCAACCTGAATTCACCCAACTCATTGAAACCATAATTGTATTACAACCATAATTGCATTACAACATGTGGTTTTAAACCCCCCAAATATTTTACTTATAACATTCTTCATTAAAAAATATTCAGTTATTTGTAACAATGTCATTGTAAAATAAAGAAGGTTCAATGTAGCTAGCTACTTTTTAATAGAAACTTGTACAGTAGCTACAAGCTTGAATGTAACTTTACTTTAAATTTTGAGCAGCTTGTAGCTTGTCAAACTACAGATTCAGAGTAGCTTCCCCAACACTGCTGTTAAAACATAAACTACTATAAAAAACATTCAAGTTAAGTGGAATCAAACAATAGTTCATTAATCTCACCTGAGTCTCTCCAGTGTGCAGTTTGTATTTTCTAATCCGTTCTGGAGTTTCTTCACTCCTGAATCCTGCAGATTATTGTTGCTGATGTCAAGCTCTTTCAGACTGGAGTTTGATCTCAGGACTGTAGCGAGAGCTGAACAGCTTTCCTCTGTTAGACCACACTTACGCAGCCTAAAATGATGAACAGAAGAGGGAGAATTTACAAACACATTTCCAGAGACGTTGGTACATTTTGTAAAATGCAATAAAATCAACAGTCTGTGATTTGTTACTTTTCTTTAACCTTTATTTAACTGACCTTTAAGTACAAAGAAAACATTTCCAATGTTTTCACTGACCAACTTAATTGTGTTTTGAAATAAATAAATAAATTTGACGGCAGCATCACACTCTAAAAGAGTTGGGACTGAGGCATGTTTACCACTGTGTAACATCATCTTTCCTGTTAAATAAACTTTTTAACTGTTTGGGAATTACAGTTTTGCAAGTGGAATTTTTGCCTAATCTCGCTTGATACAATACTTCAGCTACTAAACAGTCCATGGTTGTTGTTCTCTGATTCTCCTTTTCATGATGAGCCATACATGTTCAATAAGAGAGATCTGGGGCCGTATTCACAAAACATCTTAAAGGGCCCCTATTATGACCCTTTATCACAAGATGTAAAATAAGTCTCTGATGTCCCCAGAGTGTGTACGTGAAGTGTTAGCTCAAAATACCCAACAGATCATTTTTTACAGCATGTTTAAATTGTCACTTTTTGGGGCTCAGAAATACACACCGTTTTTGTGTGTGTCCCTTTAAATGCAAATGACCTGCTGTTGCCGGCACAGAGGGCGGAGCTTCAAGAGCTCATGCTCAGTGTCAGGAAAATATCATGATATAATATCAAAACAGAAACTCAGTAACGCTGTTCATTTCGACCCGGAGTCGGACAATAATGCCCACACAGCCAGAGAATATATGCTGTATGGATATAGAACAGGTATAGTTTAGTTTAATTACGGTTATAATGTATTTGGTATCTGCTTTTATCCACTACTGATACAAGCCTGTTGTAGCGAACCACAGTTTTACTCCAGAAAATCACTGTAAGAGCTGAATGAACACAGTATAAGAAGTGCACTAAAGTCTTATCCATAAACTCTCAATTCAATTCAATTCAAAATTGCTTTATTGGCATGACTGTACAGTGTACATATTACAATATTGCCAAAGCTTGGAACACATAGAATAATTATAAAGTATAAAATTATAAAGTACAAAATAATAAAATATTATAATATAACTTAAATCTAAATGCACAACTTAAATTAATTGTACAAATTAACAGTGTAACAAATTATAATATCTGTGAACATTTTACACCACAGTGTTTTAACATATACACACACATACGTCACTGAAGGTCACTGTGGTGGACAGTAGGGAAACACACTGAGGTAAGACACACATATTACACACACATTCACCTGCTGTCTCTCAGGCTGTGGCACACACACACGTATCTGGCAGCGAGTGCTGCTGTCTGGCCCTCTCCTAGCAGGATCTTCATCTGATCTACTTCAGTCATGGCTGTAAAGTTCTGTATTATGTTAGTGAGTTTGTTAAAGTAGAGTTCTCTGACTGAACTGTATTTGTGACAGTGAAGGAGGAAGTGTGTCTCTGTCTCGATCTCCCCTGTGCTACAGTGAACACACACCCTCTGCTCTCGGGGTAACCAGCTCTTTCTGTGTCTGCCCGTCTCGATGGCGAGACTGTGTTCACTCAGCCTGTACCGGCTCAGGATCCGTCTCTGCTTTGTGTCTCTCACACTCTGGAGATATTCTTCCAGTTCATAATTTGATTTCAGATTTCGATAGAATTGTAATTTACTTTGTGTTTTAGTTTCCTGATCCCAATGTTCCAGATATGTATTTTTAGACTGTTTGGTAATTTGGTTTATTCTGATGTTAGTGTGAGAAGCAGTGCTGGTCTGAGACTGGTTAGTGTTAGTAGGGTTAGTCCGGTTAGTGAGTCTCAGAACCAGCTGACTGAGGGGACTCTTCTCGGGGTTCAGTTCTTGGGTTTGTAGTGCTTTAAAATGTAGCGATTCTGTGGGACTTGATTTTAGATGCATCCAGAATTTGAGGGATCTTTTTTGCATATTAATAATCAATGGGAATCGGCCTAATTCTGCCCTACATGCATTATTGGGTGTTTGCCTTTGTAGTTTTAGAATCATTTTGCAGAATTCAGTGTGTAGGGCTTCTGTTGGATGCCTGTCCCATCTAGTGTAGCTCTGATCACTGAGTGGACCCCAGACCTCACTTCCATACAGCGCAATGGGCTGAATTACACTATCAAAGATTTTACACCAGATTGGAATCGGTAATTCAATGTTTTGGAATTTTTTCTTAATTGCGTATAGAGCTCTTCGAGCTTTATCTTTGAGAGCATTCACTGCCACACTGAAACTCCCCGATGCAGTGATGACCAGGCCGAGGTAAGTGTACTGCATCGTGTGCTCTAGGGCGGTGCTGCCTAGACTAACTGGTGTCTGTGTTCCTGACATCTGGGCTTCTTCTGAAAGACCATAATATTGGTCTTTGTGAGGTTGACTGCCAGGGCCCAGTTCTGGCAGTAGTTCTCCAGCAGGTCCAGGTGCTGCTGTAGTCCCTGTGCAGTGGGTGACAGCAGCACCAGGTCGTCTGCGTACAGCAAGAGCTTGATGCTCCTGTCCTGTAGAGTGAGTCCAGGGCCCGTAGACTGCTCCAGCTGCACCGCTAGTTCATTAATGTAGATGTTGAACAGCGTTGGACTCAGCCCTGCCACACTCCTCTTTTCTGGGTGAAGAATTCTGTGTGTTTGTTGCCAATTCGTATTGCACATTTGTTGCTCGAAAACACTGATTTTATAGTGTTATAAACTCTCTCTCTCACCCTTTCATTATCATCAAGAAACACAGCAAAGTACACAAAACACTTGTTACAACTAACAGTAAACAAATATATACACCTTTTCAGTGGGTGCTTAATAAACTGGTAAACTTTATATCTGTAAAACGACTCGATGAGCTTTCATAAAGTACACCCTCTCCCTTCCACTGCCATGATCAGTACATTAGGCCTATCACTCCGGAGACTGTAAGATGGATCATGAACAGTTGGTACTGATCCATCCTCGAGTAACAACGGGAGTAAATGACGACTGTTATGTCCAAGACTGTTATGTGACTGTTATGAACAATTAAATGATAATTGTTCACATTAAACCATACAGATTTTTGGGTGAATTTCAGGTGATCTCAGCGTGAGAGAGAAAAGGAACGGGGGAATGGGGGGTCAAGGGAAAGAGGTGTAGATTAGGATGATGCCTAGTTGAGACTTGCGTCTCGAATGGTGATGCTAATTTCACAAGAGAGAGTTTAAATGTTAATTTCCAGAAAGGTCCTTTGTCTTCTCAGAGAGTGGTTCCTCAAACAGACTGCCCGGCATTTTCTAATTTTATTTTCCCATTCTATGAGTGGCCATCTGTTTTCAATGAAGCTAACCTTGGCAGCTTGGTGTCATTTACACACTCATTAAACTGTGACGGGTGAGGTGCTGACAAAAGACGGTCATTGCAACACTGTAAAATGATGGCGCCATGCAGCCATGTGCTTTTTTTAAACAATTTTAATAGGGTTTAATGTTACATTATCAGCTTGGAAAGTACGCTAATTTGACTAGAATTTTTTTAAAGAAAGTTACAATTAAGGAAAAAGGTGGATTGGCAGAAGCACTTGCTTTTTGGTGTGTTTGCATTGCAGGAACTAGGAATGATTTTAGTTATAGGAACTCCTTTTAAGGGGAACTAAATTAGCTCCTACTTCAGAGTAGGGTCTAAACCAGCACTAAGGGTACTATAGTGACGTACAGTAAGTGTACACTGACTGGCTGAATACATGAGAAACACAGACACTCAATATTTTTAAAAGATGTGTAAACACAGTTTACATATACTTACGGCAAGCTTACATCACTGAGTTCCACCTGGCGGTGTGCATGCTATATTACCCCAGGGGAATATTTATTCTCAGGGGACTGCCCTGGTGACTAGTTCCTATAACTGAGTTCCTATAACTACACGGGTGCAAAAGCCATTAAAGAAGGGTTTCAAACAAATTTAGGTTAAGGGCCAGAAGGGCAGAATTGTTATTTTCTTTAAACCTTAGTGTGCTGACAATTACATTAATATTAACCATACAAACTACAATTTCTATCCGTCTGTATTCAGCGTCTGCCTGTGTTAACGTATACAAATTGTGGATATTTTACACAAGCTGTTTTTTGCAGGTCCGGAATAGAGATTGAACAAAATAAAAATACATAAAAATTTTTTAGCTTTATGGTCAGTGGAGCAGAGCATCTCTATTTTTATCATTGTTCAAATCATCCCGCAGGCCGGATTAGACAAACCTGTAGGCCGTATTCAGCCCACGGTCGTATGTTTGACACCCCTGCCTTACAGTGTTTTGGTCACCTGATTTATTTGAGACACTTTAAATGAACAATAACAAGTGAACACAATACTCACATCAGTGTGTTGAGTTTACAGTGTTTATCCTGCAGTAGAGCAGCGATCTGATTCACTCGTGTGTCTCCTAGTTCATGTTCACTCAGATTCAGCTCACTCAGGAGTAACGGGTTTTTACCCACAATTCCTTTCACATACTGACAGGCTTCATCTGCAGCAGGACTTTGTAATATCCTAGAAACAAAGACAGTACATTGATATTTCACAACTGTACATGGCACAGATGTGGTAAAAGAATACTTTATGGTAAAAGTGCAGAAATATAGTTTGATGGTTTAATTCACTTTCAGATAAAATCTTAAAACTATTGGTATTAGTTTAATTTGTAGAAAACACTCACCTCAGTGTTTTCAGTGAACACTTCTGATCCTGTAGTAAATCACCGAGCTCCTTCACTCCTGATTGTCCAGGATCATTTCCTGTGAGATCCAGCTCTATCAGGTGTGAAGGGTTTAATCTCAGAGCTGAAGCCAGAGCTTTATAACCTTCTTCTGTGATACTGCAGTCTGAAAGTCTAGAAAGCATGAAAACTTAAAATGAACACTGCTGTAAATACAGTCAGTTTTGAACTGTAAATATTTGAGAAAAAAAGGCACGTTGTGTAACAGTATATTGGATTAGTATTCAGTCTTAAGTGACATCAGCCTAATACACCTACTGCTATCATTTTAATCAAAGAACAAAAGACAAAGAGAAAAACCCCTCACTGCTCTTGACTCAATAACTTTTGTAACTTTAGTTGTAATCATTAGCACCTGAAAAACATAAAGCTGTGTTTGTTTAATTTGTCTTTTCATTCTATTGTATTGTGCCACCGTTTGCTATTTATTTTTTCCTATTTTATTACTACAAAACAAAATTAAAAAACTATTCTTAGATTATCCACACTTCTGAAGGTGAGTGGACTCAAATATATATAACTGATAAGCAAGTGTTGTGGTGTTGAGTGTAGCTGATGGTGAAATGCACTCACTTGAGTATCTCTAGTTCACACACAGGCTTCTTCAGTCCCTCACAGATCTCTTTGACTCCAGAGTCCAGCAGACGGCTGTTGTTCAGGTTCAGCTCTTTCAGGATGGTTTTAGAGGAGAGAACAGTAGCTAGAACTGAACAGCTTTTCTCAGTCAGCTCACAATTATTCAGCCTGAAAACAGAAACAGCATCATTTATTATTCAGTACATATTCAACACACATCAGATCAACAGCTCTTCATATCTGCTCACACAAGTGACTGACAGTCTTTTATAATCAATTAACAGAGAATTATAATGTATAAATCATGTTGACTCACTTGATTTTCTCCACTTTGCTATGAGAGTCCATCAAAAGAGCAGAGAGCTTCTCCCAATCCAGATCTCCTAATTTATCTTCACTCAGATCCAGTTCTGTCAGCAATAATGGACTTTTACCCAGAACTGTAGTGAGATAGTCACACGCTTCCTGTGCAGCAGCACTTTTCAAAAACCTACAGGAAGTAGAATAACAAATCAGATAATATTCCAATTTTATGCCTTTTGCAGCTTCATCCTGAATGAGTCTCTAAACAGAGTAAAATGATGTACTACAAGCATTTATATCAATGAATTAAACCAAAATGAAATTTACAGCATGTAATAACCATAAAATATACATAAACATACAGAACGCAAACAAACAATATGCCATTTTCATGTATAAGCAAACACCAGTAAGAGAAAATACAGAAATGTATTTTCATTTTCACTTATTACTTCTTTACACAAAAACAGAATATCTATAATTACAGTAGCTGATCAAAACTAATACTAACAGAAAATGATATTGTGATATGATAATTTGTCCAAACACACATGACACCGCCAGACAAATACACTGAAACATTATCAGAAATTATATGCTGAACACAAATATAGCAAAACTACTTATTAATGGAAATAATAGTGGAAATTCTATTGTCCCAGTGATCAGCCAATAATATCTCGGGCACTGATATATTTTGCACCTCTAGTCCAGTGTAATATTAATGTGTAGTGTTGTGTAATATCTGGTTAAAATCATAGTTACTGTATGATAATTGTCTGGTTTATCACCTGATGGTCTTTAATGTACAGCGTTCATCCTGTAGTAAATCATCGAGCTCCTTCACTCCTGATTGTCCAGGATCATTTCCTCTGAGATCCAGCTCTATCAGGTGTGAAGGGTTTGATCTCAGAGCTGAAGCCAGAGCTTTATAACCTTCTTCTCTGATACTGCAGTCTGAAAGTCTGTGTATGAAAGAAGCTGTTAAGCACTTAATGATCTACACTACACAAGCAAAACACATGTATAAAGTGAGATGACTTTATTTAAATCATAAAAAAACAACTAATAATTATAATAATTATTATAAAAAGCATTGCCAAATGCTTGGCAATTTGAAAATTTGGTGTGAAAATTTACCAATATTTTTATTTTAATATTAGCAAAAATCTGACCCCACAGATAAGCAACAGATGTCTTAATATAACATCTGCCTAATTTGAATATTTCAATTTCATAGAAACATAGCAATATACAAAAATGGTAATTTCAATTAAATAGACACTTACACACACAAAAAAAGTACATTATCATGCAGAAATGTAAATAAATGAAAATACACACTTAATTTTCTCCAATATGCATTCAGGATTTTCCAACAGAACACAGATCTTCTTTATTCCAGAGTTTCCTAGTTTATTCTCACTCAGATCCAGCTCTATCAGGTTTGAAGGGTTTGAATTAAACGCTGAAGTCAGAGCAGCACAACCTTCTGCTGTAATGCTGTTATTATTCAGCCTGAAGAGAAACAAAACAAAGACAGGAACCATTCTTCAGTTTATTTCCATTTCCAAACCGTTTTTTAATGAGCAGCAATGACAGTCTTAGGGTACGTTTACAACTCTCTGAAAAGTTTTTCCTTTGAGTTTTCCGCGTACAGACGACATCATTATCAAAACGATCCCCTTTCCCACAGATCCGCGAAACTGACTGAAAACGCTGTATTCTGCTGCCAGGCCACTAGATTGCAATGAAACACTGTAGACTAAACATATAATGCGCATGTGCATGACGTCATCGTCTTCTCACAGATTGTCAGATTCGCGTTTTTGCTGTTTACATGGAGACCGTTTTCAAAAACTTGCACTTTGAAACCCGTTTTCAGGCACCCAAAACGCTGTTGTCGTGTAAACGAACGGCCAAAACGCAAAATATGGGGATCATTTTGACAATGATGTTGTCTGTGAGCGGAAAACTCAAAAGGAAAAACTTCTCCATTTTAAGTATATCGTTGTCGTGTAAATGTACCCTTAATTGCTTCTTCTTGTATTATTGTCATTTGTAAGTTATAAGTGGCATAAATGCAGGTTTATGCACAACTGCCAGCCTGCAGGGTGAGTAGACTCCAGAGACTCCAGAAGCTTCAAACACCTGTTTGCTGCTCAACAGTGGATTATTTTTTATAGCTGGCCTTTTAATACAATGAATTTGTTTTACAGAAACATTCCTTAATAAGCCTTTGCCTGACCAAGTTCTTCTGTGCTCACTAATTCACAAATCTTTTGACAGTTTGACCATCTCTAATTCATTTTCGCCAAATTATAGTTTTCATGCCTTTTGTAAGACAATGCATTATTTCATGCTTTTCATCTTCAGACAACAGTCTGGAGAGGCCTGAGGAACATCACCAACTACAAATCACCACCCCCCCCCCTCTGTGGAGAATCAACAACTGGCTGACACTCTCAATGCATTCTATTGCAGGTTTGAGAAGCCCAGACTCACACCTCACACCCGCCCTGATGTGCACTTCACACATCCACCATCACCTCCTGCAACCTCTCTCCTCCCCCCTTCTGCCATCCAACCTGAGCTTAAGGTCTGTGTGGAGGACGTGAGCAGAGTCTTCAAAAAACAGAAGACTAGGAAAGCTTCAGGCCCAGACGGCATCTCATCTGCTTGTCTAAAAGCCTGTGCTGACCAACTGGCCCCAGTCTTCACGCAGATCTTCAACAGATCATTGGAGCAGTGTGAAGTTCCCTGCTGCTTCAAACGCTCCACTATCATTCCGGTTCCCCAAAAAACTAAAATCACTGGACTTAATGACTACAGACCTGTCGCTCTCACGTCTGTGGTCATGAAGTCGTTTGAAAGACTGGTGTTGGCCTATCTGAAGGACATCACCGGACCCCAGATGGATCCCCTTCAGTTTGCTTACAGAGCAAACAGGTCTGTGGATGATGCAGTCAACATGGGACTGCACTATATCCTGCAACATCTTGACAGACCTGGGACTTATGCACGGATCCTATTTGTGGACTTCAGTTCGGCCTTCAATACCATCATCCCTGATCTTCTCACAGCCAAACTGACTCAGCTCTCCATGCCATCCACAATCTGTCAGTGGATCTCCAGCTTCCTGACGGACCGGCAGCAGCTAGTGAGACTAGGGAAACTCACATCCAGGACCCTCACCATCAGCACTGGCGCCCCCCAAGGGTGCGTTCTCTCCCCACTGCTCTTCTCCCTGTACACTAATGACTGCACTTCTAAAGACACCTCTGTCAAGCTCCTGAAATTTGCAGACGACACCACTGTCATCGGTCTCATCCAAAATGGTGACGAGTCTGCTTACAGACTGGGGGTTGAACAGCTGGCTGTCTGGTGCAGTTATAACAACCTTGAGCTGAACACGCTCAAAACAGTGGAGATGATCGTGGACTTCAGGAGAAACACCCCAGCACTCCCCCTCTCACCATCATGAACAGCACTGTGGAAGCAGTGGAGTCATTCAGGTTCCTGGGCTCTACCATCTCCCAGGACCTGAAGTGGGCAAATCACATTGACTCCATTGTGAAAAAGGCCCAGCAGAGACTCTACTTCCTTCGCCAGCTGAAGAAGTTCAATCTGCCACAGGAGCTGCTGATCCAGTTCTACTCAGCCGTCATTGAGTCTGTCTTAAGCACTTCCATCACTGTCTGGTTTGGTTCAGCTACCAAATCGGACATCAGGAGACTACAACGGACAGTCCGGACTGCAGAGAGGATTATTGGTGCCCCCCTGCCAACCCTCCAGGACCTGTACTCTTCCAGAGTGAGGAAGAGAGCAGGTAAAATCATCACAGACTCCACTCACCCTGGACACCCCCTGTTTGAACTGTTACCGTCAGGACGGCGACACAGATCACTGGCCACAAGAACTTCCAGGCACAGGAACAGTTTCTTTCCACAGGCCATTTCCCTTCTGAACACTTAACATGCCCCCCAAAGCATATGCCTGTAAGTGCAATACTCCCACTGTCTAGTGCAATAAACTCAGGTGATATTTATATCTATATTATTCATACTACTCAAAATACTGTAAATATGTTTATAATCTGTAACATGCGCTAGACTCCCACTGTCTAGTGTAATATTCTCTAATTCAGGTGATATTTATATTATTCATACTACTCAAAATACTGTAAATATGTTCATAATCTGTAAATGTTTATTCAGACTAAACCCAACTGTGACCCTACTTTTTTACTTTTATACTATTTTTATTTATTTTTTATATATTTTCATTCTTAGAATTTGTATTACTATGTTCTTGTTGTATTTGTATTTGTATATGTGCACTGGAAGCTTCAGTACCAAGAAAAATTCCTTGTGGGTGCAAGCACACTTGGCAATAAAGCTCTTTCTGATTCTGATTCTGATCTTTCTTCCTCTGCATATTGCATGAGGACTGCTTAATAATGTGGAACAACCTCTTTAAGAAATGTTACCATTTACCTAAGACAACGTGGCAAACTACTATAAAACTTTATTGTATTTTTAACTTTATAGTAACTTACCACAATAACCCTCAAGACTATAACCAACAAAGGTCCAAGCAGGCTCCAAGATGTCTGCTCTAGCACCGATATCTACTTTTCTTCTCCTGCCGACATTAGCCAGTCTAATGGACTTCAGAGACAATCCAGGTGCAGGAAGGAAAGATAGATAAAGCCCATAAAAAGCACTTCTCTCCATTTGATTCATAGAATTTCAACTTCACCATCAATGAACTACTGATGTAACCCCTTCTGTCCTAACCGAACCGCACTTAACACTTCTGTCCTAACCGAACCGCACTTAACACTTCTGTCCTAACCGAACCGCACTTAACACTTCTGTCCTAACCGAACCGCACTTAACACTTCAGTCCTAACCGACCCGCACTTAACACTTCTGTCCTAACCGAACCGCACTTAACACTTCTGTCCTAACCGAACCGCACTTAACACTTCTGTCCTAACCGAACCGCACTTAACACTTCTGTCCTAACCGAACCGCACTTAACACTTCTGTCCTAACCGAACCGCACTTAACACTTCTGTCCTAACCGAACCGCACTTAACACTTCTGTCCTAACCGAACCGCACTTAACACTTCTGTCCTAACCGAACCGCACTTAACACTTCAGTCCTAACGAACCGCACTTAACACTTCTGTCCTAACCGAACCGCACTTAACACTTCTGTCCTAACCGAACCGCACTTAACACTTCTGTGCTAACCGAACCGCACTTAACACTTCAGTCCTAACGAACCGCACTTAACACTTCTGTCCTAACCGAACCGCACTTAACACTTCAGTCCTAACCGAACCGCACTTAACACTTCTGTCCTAACCGAACCGCACTTAACACTTCTGTCCTAACCGAACCGCACTTAACACTTCTGTCCTAACCGAACCGCACTTAACACTTCTGTCCTAACCGAACCGCACTTAACACTTCAGTCCTAACCGAACCGCACTTAACACTTCTGTCCTAACCGAACCGCACTTAACACTTCTGTCCTAACCGAACCGCACTTAACACTTCTGTCCTAACCGAACCGCACTTAACACTTCAGTCCTAACCGAACCGCACTTAACACTTCAGTCCTAACCGAACCGCACTTAACACTTCTGTCCTAACCGAACCGCACTTAACACTTCTGTGCTAACCGAACCGCACTTAACACTTCAGTCCTAACGAACCGCACTTAACACTTCTGTCCTAACCGAACCGCACTTAACACTTCAGTCCTAACCGAACCGCACTTAACACTTCAGTCCTAACCGAACCGCACTTAACACTTCAGTCCTAACCGAACCGCACTTAACACTTCTGTCCTAACCGAACCGCACTTAACACTTCAGTCCTAACCGAACCGCACTTAACACTTCAGTCCTAACCGAACCGCACTTAACACTTCAGTCCTAACCGAACCGCACTTAACACTTCTGTCCTAACCGAACCGCACTTAACACTTCTGTCCTAACCGAACCGCACTTAACACTTCTGTCCTAACCGAACCGCACTTAACACTTCTGTCCTAACCGAACCGCACTTAACACTTCTGTCCTAACCGAACCGCACTTAACACTTCTGTCCTAACCGAACCGCACTTAACACTTCTGTCCTAACCGAACCGCACTTAACACTTCTGTCCTAACCGAACCGCACTTAACACTTCAGTCCTAACCGAACCGCACTTAACACTTCAGTCCTAACCGAACCGCACTTAACACTTCTGTCCTAACCGAACCGCACTTAACACTTCTGTCCTAACCGAACCGCACTTAACACTTCAGTCCTAACCGAACCGCACTTAACACTTCTGTCCTAACCGAACCGCACTTAACACTTCAGTCCTAACCGAACCGCACTTAACACTTCAGTCCTAACCGAACCGCACTTAACACTTCAGTCCTAACCGAACCGCACTTAACACTTCTGTCCTAACCGAACCGCACTTAACACTTCAGTCCTAACCGAACCGCACTTAACACTTCAGTCCTAACCGAACCGCACTTAACACTTCTGTCCTAACCGAACCGCACTTAACACTTCTGTCCTAACCGAACCGCACTTAACACTTCTGTCCTAACCGAACCGCACTTAACACTTCTGTCCTAACCGAACCGCACTTAACACTTCTGTCCTAACCGAACCGCACTTAACACTTCTGTCCTAACCGAACCGCACTTAACACTTCTGTCCTAACCGAACCGCACTTAACACTTCTGTCCTAACCGAACCGCACTTAACACTTCAGTCCTAACCGAACCGCACTTAACACTTCTGTCCTAACCGAACCGCACTTAACACTCCTGTCCTAACCGAACCGCACTTAACACTTCAGTCCTAACCGAACCGCACTTAACACTTCTGTGCTAACCGACCCGCACTTAACACTTCAGTCCTAACCGAACCGCACTTAACACTCCTGTCCTAACCGAACCGCACTTAACACTTCTGTCCTAACCGAACCGCACTTAACACTTCTGTCCTAACACTTCTGTCCTAACCGAACCGCACTTAACACTTCTGTGCTAACCGAACCGCACTTAACACTTCAGTCCTAACCGAACCGCACTTAACACTTCAGTCCTAACCGAACCGCACTTAACACTTCTGTCCTAACCGAACCGCACTTAACACTTCTGTCCTAACCGAACCGCACTTAACACTTCTGTCCTAACCGAACCGCACTTAACACTTCTGTCCTAACCGAACCGCACTTAACACTTCTGTCCTAACCGAACCGCACTTAACACTTCTGTGCTAACCGAACCACACTTAACACTTCAGTCCTAACCGAACCGCACTTAACACTTCTGTACTAACCGAACCGCACTTAACACTTCAGTCCTAACCGAACCGCACTTAACACTTCTGTCCTAACCGAACCGCACTTAACACTTCTGTCCTAACCGAACCGCACTTAACACTTCAGTCCTAACCGAACCGCACTTAACACTTCTGTCCTAACCGAACCGCACTTAACACTTCTGTCCTAACCGAACCGCACTTAACACTTCTGTCCTAACCGAACCGCACTTAACACTTCTGTGCTAACGAACCGCACTTAACACTTCTGTCCTAACCGAACCGCACTTAACACTTCTGTCCTAACCGAACCGCACTTAACACTTCAGTCCTAACCGAACCGCACTTAACACTTCTGTCCTAACCGAACCGCACTTAACACTTCTGTCCTAACCGAACCGCACTTAACACTTCAGTCCTAACCGAACCGCACTTAACACTTCTGTCCTAACCGAACCGCACTTAACACTTCTGTCCTAACCGAACCGCACTTAACACTTCTGTCCTAACCGAACCGCACTTAACACTCCTGTCCTAACCGAACCGCACTTAACACTTCTGTCCTAACCGAACCGCACTTAACACTTCTGTCCTAACCGAACCGCACTTAACACTTCTGTGCTAACCGAACCGCACTTAACACTTCTGTGCTAACCGAACCGCACTTAACACTTCTGTCCTAACCGAACCGCACTTAACACTTCTGTCCTAACCGAACCGCACTTAACACTTCTGTGCTAACCGAACCGCACTTAACACTTCAGTCCTAACCGAACCGCACTTAACACTTCAGTCCTAACCGAACCGCACTTAACACTTCTGTCCTAACCGAACCGCACTTAACACTTCTGTCCTAACCGAACCGCACTTAACACTTCTGTCCTAACCGAACCGCACTTAACACTCCTGTCCTAACCGAACCGCACTTAACACTTCTGTCCTAACCGAACTTTGCTGAGGCACTTCTGAAATGTCTTCTATGTGTTGTTGTCATGGTCTCAAACTCAGTTCCTCGAGGGCCACAGCCTTGCACAGTTTAGCTACAACCAGCTCCAACTAACATCTGCTGGGAAGCTTCTAGTAATGCTGAAGAGCTTGATTAGCTGGATCAGGTGTGTTTGATTAGGGTTGGAGCAAAACTGTGCAGAGCTGTGGCCCTGAGACCAGTAGAGACAGATCTACTTCTATACAATATTCTTGTCAAGAAAAATGAGACAGAAACATCAATTGTAAGCGGGGTGGCCAAGCTCCACTCCTGCAATAAGAGCACTATATCAACTGATGAATTTAAATGTCAGTACATATTAGCTGATGACACTAATATGGGATACTTCAATGCAAAGTATAACTTTGAAACTTGTGTAAATTACTCACATCAGTGTGTTGAGTTTACAGTGTTTATCCTGCAGTAGAGCAGCGATCTGATTCACTCGTGTGTCTCTTAGTTTACGCTCACTCAGATTCAGTTCTCTCAGGAGTAACGGGTTTTTACCCACAATTCTTCTCACATACTCACAGGCTTCATCTGCATCATGACTCAAAAACCTGCAGAAGGGAAGATGAAGCAGGTTTAAAATCAACTAAACTTAGTGTAATAAATTTTTTTAATTTACGTGGAAATAACTTTAATATAATAACCTACACAATTTGTTGTTGTATAAAAGTTTGTGAATTAATGTTTCTATGAATAATTCACCCGCATATAATTTGTTATATTATTTGATCACGTCTCACCTCAGTGTCTTGAGTTGACACTTCTGATCCTGTAGTAAATCATCGAGCTCCTTCACTCCTGATTGTCCAGGATCATTTCCTCTGAGATCCAGCTCTATCAGGTGTGAAGATCTCAGAGCTGAAGCCAGAGCTTTATAACCTTCTTCACTGATACTGCAGTCTGAAAGTCTACAGAAAGGACATTTATTTATAATAGGATTTATTTTACAATTAATATCACTGCAAAAAAGACTTCACTACAGTATTATTTTAAAGGGGTCAAAAGCATTTTTTTTAAATTGTATAATGTTTGACTGCGCAGGTTGACTGCAGTGCTACAAAAATACTCAGAACATATCAAACCTTCTGAAACAGACAAAGCAATAGTGACACAAACATTGTTACTCACACTTGTATGTTGCGACATTATTCTCAAAAGATCAAGAAAAAAATTATTTCTCAGTTCACAGCCCCTTTAACTTTGAATAAAATAAATGTTATTTAAACAAACAATCTCACCTGAGTTTCTTCAGTGTGCAGTTTGTATTTCCTAATCCGTTCTGGAGTTTCTTCACTCCTGAATCCTGCAGATTATTGTTGCTGATGTCAAGCTCTTTCAGACTGGAGTTTGATCTCAGGACTGTAGCGAGAGCTGAACAGCTTTCCTCTGTTAGACCACACTTACGCAGCCTCAAATGATGAACAGAAGAGGGAGAATTTACAAACACAAAGTACTTGACGCCAACATGTTTTTGTCACCAAATGTATTTAAGATGCTTTAAATCTACAATAACATATGAACACAATACTCACATCAGTGTGTTGAGTTTACAGTGTTTATCCTGCAGTAGAGCAGCGATCTGATTCACTCGTGTGTCTCCTAGTTCACGCTCACTCAGATTCAGTTCTCTCTGGAGTAACGGGTTTTTATTGTGAAGAATTTTAGTCAGATATTTACAGGCTTCATCTGCATCAGGACTCTGTAACAACCTGGACAAAGGAGAAGTACGCTGACATTACCTGCTACTAATGATGTGCAAGACTAGTCGACTAAACGGTACAGCTGCTACTAGTCGACACTGAAAACAATAGTCGATTACACAAAGAAAAAGAAAATACACAAGATTTTAAAGCTTTTATAATTGTTTTTTGACAGTAAAATTCTCCCTAAAAAATGCTTTTAGGACTATTGAACATTATTATTCTAATAGCACTTACCTCAGTGTCTTGAGTTGACACTTCTGATCCTGTAGTAAATCATCGAGCTCCTTCACTCCTGATTGTCCAGGATCATTTCCTCTGAGATCCAGCTCTATCAGGTGTGAAGGGTTTGATCTCAGAGCTGAAGCCAGAGCTTTATATCCTTCTTCTGTGATACTGCAGTCTGAAAGCCTAGAGAAAATACATAAACACAAACTTTAATTAACATTGCACTGTATTATCAATAAATATGACTAAATCACACTACATCTTAACTTCTTAACTGAATCAGATATGCCACAGTTTTATTCTGCTATTAATGTGCAAGATTAATTATTTAATGATCCCCAGGAATCTGTTATTGATACATTTGGGTGAGTTTGTTCTAAATTGTATCTTAAATCTAGGTTATTATAGTTAGCTTATACATGTATTAATTAGTTTTCATTAATATTGTATTTACTTATATATACAGATGACGCTGTAAAGTTATTATAAAGGCCTGGTCCAGCAAAGACAAATGTTCCTCAAAAAAAAAAAAAAAGAAGAAGTCTGCACTAATTAACAACAACAACACCAACACCAACACCAACACCAACAACAACAACAACAACAACAACAACAACAACAACAACAAAAAAATTGGAAAAAGCCCAACCCCAAATTAAAATATTTTTTTAGGGGTGTAACAGTACACAGAAGTCACGGTTAGGAAAAATGGTCACAATTTAGTTTAGGGTTCAATTCTCACTATTCACTATTAACTACAACTTTGCCTCAATAAACCCCTAATTACTGCTTATTAATAATTAGCTAGGTAACTGTTAAGTTTAGATATGTGGGAGGATTAAGGGATGTAGAATATGGTTATGCAGAATAACGCATTAATATGTGCTTTATAAACAGGGGTGCACATAAGTTTTTCAGTCTGGTTCTCATGAGAGCACCTGGAGATTCGGTCTGGTGCTCACACTGCACATAGTGTGACCCATTAAATATAACTATAAAAAATAAAACTATTACTAATAGTATTATTGCACTTCATTTAATTTTTTAAAATAAAATAAGACAAAATAATAAATTGTGTGATTATACTATTATATTTTAAAATAAAAAATGAGTATCAAGTAAAAATAATAATATTTTATACTAATATTTAGATTTTCTTTTTTCTTTTTTTTTATATGAATTTTCAACATTTTCAAACCTAAACCTCAGCAAGCTTTTATTTTGGCAGGTTGCCAGGAAGTAAGTATATGCACTGCCAGCTTTAGCCTTTTTTTACAGTCTATGGTTTTAGCACTGCAGAGTGAAGCGTGTTATTAGCCATGTTTCCAATTAAACTTATGTGCCAAACTGCAATATCACATAAAACATTTGCGAATAGAGCAGTGTTTCCATCCAGTGAGTCTCTAGGATAACAAAATTGTCACTTCCTGATAAACTAGCGCAAAATACAGAAAAGCTACAGTATATAATAATTGTCACATTTTTATGGGACTAAAGTAAAAAACAAACAAATTGTGTCTGTGGTCTCTGTGTAAAAATAATAATAATAATAGTAATAATAATAATACTAATTTAGATGTTTAACTAAAACCACAATTGTACTGTAGGTGGTAATCAGCAAGAAATGCTTTAATTTGTTTTCCCTATTTTTTCCAAAAATATGAATGTGACAATGTTGAGAATAGTATGACGTGGTTGAAGACTGTAACCGGTTTGAAGGAAGGCATTGGCTTCAATTTTATAATTTTTTATTTTTTCTCTTTCTCATATTGTGCCATTCTTTCTGGGTCAACATTTCTGATTGCACAACACTGTCCTTCTGCTGCTGATGTGGCTGTCATTTCTGAGATAAGATGCTTGTCAATGTTTATGAGGACACGTACATTACATCAAATGTTCTATTTATAACAAAATTATGAGTTGTCTTGATTTTGGTTTAGGGCCAATCTCATTTCTCTGTCTTACCCCTTCCCCTTCCTCTACCCCTTTGTCTGCGTCTTCCCCTTGCCCTTCGATACTGAGTGAAGGGGGGTAGGGGGAAGAACGTTTCTCTAAGAAATGAGACACCGGGAGTCGGCAAGATGGCGGAACGGGCAAGCAGCACTTTCTGAGCTCTCGTTCACCTGCCCCGGAATTTTTTACTTCAAAATTCAATGTGATTGGTTTAAAGGTTAAAAACAGTTAACTGAACTTTTAAATTAGGATTTGAAACTCTCTATTCCATATTTTTAAAGCCCAATCTAAGTTTTAACCAAAAATGCCAAACGGAAAGTCAGACGTTAGATCAGTCGCTAACGTTACCTCAGGCCAAGCAAACACGGACCATGATTACGGGCAGATGGATGTTACAACCAGTGGTGGTGGGACAAAGAGAAAAGGTTCCCCTCCAACTCCATCGAAAGGTACAGTGCCACCTTCGAAGGTTAAAACCTCACAGGATTTGTCTGAAGTGCCAAACGCGTCCCTTGTTGAAGCTATAGAAAAGCTCACCTCCAGAATTGACCGCTTCGGCGACCAGCTGAGAGAAAACTCTGTCATGGTGGCTAATGTTACCAGACTAGTGGAGCTGAATGCCACTGAGATTAAAGAGTGCAAGGTCAAGATTCAAGCGATTGAAAAAGAGTTGCCTCATCTTGTAAAGGATAACGAGGAGCTGAAGGATAAAGTCACGGAGGTGGAGCGTTATAAGAGACGCTGGAACCTTAAAATACATGGTTTGAAAGAAAAAGTTGACGAAAACACCCGAGACGTTGTCAAGAGTATCCTGTCTAAATTAGCGCCGCAGTGGAACACATCGATGGATTCGGTAGTTGATACTGTGCACCGCATCGGGAGAAAAGAAGAGGGGAGAGATCGTCAGGTTATTATCCAGTTCACCATGAGATTCCACCGTGACGCCATCTGGAAGTTGTCCAAAAACTCTAAGGTTTGCAAGGATTTGGGGATTCATTTCAAGCAAGACTTTTGCAAAGCTGACAGGGAGGCTCGTGCAGCTGCATGGCCGAAGATGGAGCAGGCCAGGGCGGCTGGCCAAAATGTGTATTACAGAGGACATGTGGGCTACATCAACGGTAACAGGGTTACTCTGGATTAGACAGCGTTTTGGACAAAGGCACGTCATTAATCTATCAATCTAACAGATTGATATTTATACCTCAGGTATATATTGATAAGCTCTGCCCTAACCGAAATATATATCCTGTAGAAATATCTGTTGTAGTTAAAAGGGCATGTTACTACATTAGTGAGTTATCAGTTTAATAATCTCTATGTAAAGAAGGGAGATAAAAATGAAAGGAAAATAAAATTCTTTAATTGTTAGCTTGTTAATTTAACATCAGGGTTTTATATAAAGCTTTAGAAAAAGGGAGGGGGTTTGTTTCATGTTTTCAAACAAAGGAAACTTCAACATAAGTTATTAAAGCTTGTTCACCTTAGATCCTTAAGTTTAAAAGGAAAAAAGGTTGTTTTATAATTACTCTGATCACATATATAAAAATGATTGATAGGGGCCTTGCAATGTTTACTTTAAGAAATCTTTACTTAAATCTTTTTTACTTGTTTTTCTTAATTCCTTTTTTATGTTTTCTCATAACCAGGTGTTTTCTTATGTTTCACTTAATACTAGGGGTCTAAGAGATTTTGTTAAAAGGAAATCAGTATTCCTTTTTTGTAAAAATGAAAGGGCACAATGTTTTTTTCTCCAAGAAACTCACTCTGTTGACACTGATGAAAAATTCTGGTCAAACCAATGGGGAGATAAAATACTCTTCTCTCATGGTTCTAATAGGTCAGCAGGCGTTGCTATACTCTTAAACAACTTTCCTGGGAAAATACTAACCACTGCTAAGGACAGTTTTGGTCATTGGATATTATGCGTTTCTGTAATAGAGGATAGTTTTTTGATTCTGGGAAATATATATGGATATAATAATCAAAACCAAAACAAAACGATGATTGATAATGTTATCAGAGTTGCAAAGGATTTAGGTAAAAGGTATCCAACTGATAATTTTATTTTCGGAGGTGACTTTAATATGGTAATAGATGATTGGCTTGATAGATCTCCCTCAAAATATACAAGACATCATTATAATCCTGTATTGCTTAACTTTTGTGGTGTGTTTAATTTGATAGATGTATGGCGGACTAAAAACCCTTGTATCCAAGTCTTCACTTGGTTTAAACCTGATGGTTCAGTGAAATCTAGATTAGATTTCTGGCTGGTTTCTGATTTTGGATCTGGTCTGGAGTCAATCTCTACAGTTTCTGCTGCACCTTTAACTGACCACTGTATGGTTAAACTTATTCTTAAACCTGCTAAAACATTTCAAAGGCCAAAAGGGTACTGGAAATTCAATTCAAATCTTCTAAACAGTGACATTTTTTGTAAAAAAATCATAGCTACAATTAATAATGTTACTGGAGATTCTAATTTTACAACGTATAGGGAAAAATGGGAATTTTTAAAATATAAGGTGCGTCAGATCTCTATATCTTCGGGTAAATTATTAAGCAGGATTAGCAGAAAAAAAGAATTAGAAATTATTAAAGAAATAAACAGTATTTGTATTAGACCTTCTTTAAATGAAATTGACAAACAAAAACTTCTTCTTTTACAATCTTCACTAGACAAAATTTATGTTGATAAAGCCAAAGGAGCGTATATAAGATCAAGGGCGAAGTGGATAGAGGAGGGCGAAAGGAGCTCTGCATATTTTTGTAGATTAGAGAAAAAGAGACAAGAGCGTAATGGTATTAAATCTTTGCTAATTAATAACCAAGAATGCACAGATCCTGATAAGATTTCTAAGGAAATTTATAGTTTCTACAGTAAACTCTATTCCTCCTCTTATTCACACTCAGATGCTGATGTGTTTTTTGATCTTATTAAAGATTGGATCCCCAAAGTAGATGAGAGTTTTAAAAATATTTGTGATGCTGATATTAGTATGATTGAAGTGGAAAAAGCCATGAATTGTTTATCATTAGATAAGTCGCCCGGTTCAGATGGCTTAACGAGTAACTTCTATAGACATTTTTGGGAGAATATCAAAGACCTTGTTTTTAATATGTTAAAAGAAATATCTGAATCCCACTTTCTTCCAACCACTATGAAACAAGGGATTATTACACTCATCCCCAAACCTGGGAAAAATCCTAATTTAATAGACAACTTTAGGCCAATAACCCTGCTAAATAATGACTATAAAATTTTAACTCATATTTATGCAAACAGATTAAAATCTGGATTTTCACAGATTATTTCAGAGACACAGTCAGGTTTTTTAAAGGGGCGCTCAATTCACAATAATATACGACTTGTGCTTGATTTACTGGATTATAATTATTTGATTGAAGATGGTTTTATTTTATTTTTAGATTTTTTTAAAGCTTTTGACACGGTTGAACACAATTTTATGTTTCGCACTTTAGAATTATTTGGACTGGGAGAAAATTTTATTAATTTTGTCAAATTAATTTATAAGAACACTAATAGCTCAGTTATATTACCTCAGGGTACATCTTCAAGATTTTCAATTGATAGAGGAATCAAACAAGGTTGTCCTATCTCACCCCTGCTCTTTATTGCTGCAGCGGAAATGCTTTCCATTCTAATAAAACATTCTGATTTTGAAAAATTGACAGTGTTCAGCAAACAGTTAGTCATTAGCCAATTGGCTGATGACACGACCATATTCATGAAAAACATTAACCAAGTTCCAAAAATTCTCCAAACTGTAGAGCTTTTCTCTAAGGCATCTGGTTTAAATTTAAATCTGAAAAAATGTGAATTATTACCAATTCATAACTCCACTCTGTCAACCTTTTATAATATTCCTATTAAAGATACCGTTAAATACCTAGGTATACACATTACAAAGGATAGTGCCACACTTAATAATCTCAACATCTGGAATAATCTAGATAAGTGTAAAACTTATTTAAATTTGTGGTCTCAAAGAGACATTTCTATTATTGGCCGAATTTTTCTTTCAAAAATGGAATGCATTTCTAGACTTATTTACCCTGCTTACTCAATTTCACTTCCTAAGAATGCAATAAAAGCTATAAATCAAGCCAACTTCAATTTTATCTGGAAAAGAAAAACACACTACATTAGAAGAGGAGTCTTGGTTAAAGAATATGAAGAAGGAGGGCTAAAAGCAATTGACATTGAATGTATTAATGGTACTATTAAAATTAATTGGCTAAGATCCTTTTTGAAAAATGAATATAGTTTTTGGTTTCATATTCCCAGGCAAATTTTTAAAAAATTAGGAGGAGTCAATCTCCTTCTTAGATGTGATTATGACCTTAAAAAACTCCCCGTTAAGTTATCAGCGTTTCATCAACAGGTTTTACTTTACTGGAAAATGATCTACAAGCATAATTTCAGTCCTCATAACATCCCTTTGTGGAATTGTAGGTATGTGACATTTAGGAATAAGTCTTTATTTTACAATAATTGGTGGGAGAAAGGAATATGGTCAATAACGCATATTTTAGACAATACCGGAGGCATTATGTCTTTTGAGACTTTCTGTTCCAAATTTGATTTATTTGACAGAAAACAGTACGATAACATTATCAAAGCAATACCACAATCTATAATCCAGATGTCTTTAAGCGTTTTTCAAAGTAATGTAACCCCCTGTCTTCCTATGCTTTTGGTGAATGGAGTTTCTCTTACTCATATAAATTTACCTAATATTACAATTCGGAAAGGCTTTGTGAAAGAATTATACCCTTATTCCTCAAATAAGAATTCAATTTTTAAATATTTTTCCAGTACTGAAGTTAAAATTTTAAGAAGAAAATTTCTTAAATTTCCAATTATTTTATTTAATTATTTGTATTTTCTATCATATGTAAGGTGCTTGTCTGTTGTCTGTGAAGACGTTTCATTTGTTGTACCAGGCCAATTATGGTTGTTAATATTGTTCAATAAAAAAAAAAAAAAAAAAGAAAAAAAAAAAAAGAAATGAGACACCACTCGATTACCGTTTGCGTCATCTTCCCTTTCCGCTAGCTGGCTGCTATGTCAACAGAGGCGATACGCGTTGACATAAACAAACGAAGATACCGTCGTCTCGGGTTGTGATATCGATTGCCTGGTCTCTCTTTATCTTTGCACGCTTGTGTGCCATCAGTCAAAGACATTGTTTCATTGTATTTAACGGCGGCGCCGGCGACACCATAAGCAAAACATTAGCAAACGGCAAATAGCGCATAGCTGCTAGCTAGCGGTCAACTAACGTTAGCGATTCAAAACAAAAACATTACAATTAAAACCGCTTGAACGTTTTATTAAAGGTATCATAAAACACGAGTGTCATTAAACTGCTGAAAATACTTACATTTGTGCGACTCACTTCTGGGAAATTCCTACCCCTCTCTTTCAAGTGTGGTCCTCCGCAGACTTCGTTTCAAGGGCTATGTAGCCCTACGCCTTGGCCCTAGCCCTTAATCAAAATGAGAATTGGGACACCACTTCCCCTCACATGAACGCGCAAAACCGAGGGGAAGGGGTAAGAGTAAGGGGTAAGACAGAGAAATGAGACGCAGCTAAGTTCACTGAAACCATGACTTTATATTTTTTTATAAGAATTATTCACAACAAAGTGAAAAACTCAAACCTGTCACAATTTTTTAACCCTGAAATGAGAAATATACTGATATGTGAAAGGACTGAGGTTGTTTGCACAAAATGGCCACTGCTCCTCTTGTAGTGTAGGAGAGTAGACAATATATGGCAGCAATGAAATAAGTATATTGTATATACTTATGGATTAAAATAAAATTTAGAAAAATAAATTTCCATCTTAATTTGTATGTGATGGGGTTGAGTTGTTAAACTTGACAGTCCCTCCCTTGACTATAATAGGCCTAAAAAATATTAAAGGTATGATATACTTTCCATCTTCTGCAACACTGTTAAAAAGACCTGAATGATGTCATTTCTGGTAAATGATGTCACATATGGGTGGAGTCTAAATTATTATAGGCGGAGAATAGTTGGTGTGATGGGGTTGAGTTCAGACTGAGGGACTTAACTTTATAGTCTTTTTTTTTTTATAAAATATCTTCATATCAAAATGTGCACAGTGTCAAATGTTGTTGCCAATTTTATGTACAAATTCTGTGAAGTGCATCAGGGACATGACAAAATGCTTAGTGAACAATAGAAATAATACATTATTATATGATAAAAGTTATTTAAATGCAAAAAAATAAAAAAGATTTTCATTATAATGGACATACCAAAGTATTGTAAAAAGCTTTTACTATTTCATTTTGGTGAACCACTAGGCTACTTAAAAAGTCTGGAGGACGGAAATATTACCGAATCCCAGGAATGACCCAGCTAGTGAATGTCACAGTTTTGCTTTTTGCTCTGAAACCTGCAAATTTATTATACATTCAGTTGAAATGGAAATCTTATACATAGTCGATCTTAAACGGCGATTGTGCATTAACAGCTGTCAACCATGTCGCTGCACAAATGAGCGGTCTAGCCTGTCACGTGACCTACGTAACTTGATTTTTGGCAGATTTTGATTGACGTGACCTGTCAGTGGTGGCTGCTGCCAGCCAGCTGAAGACTGAACCCCCAATTATTTACAGAGCACATTTTTTATTTTGGTTGCGCATGCGCAGTACTTATGTGCACCCCTGTTTATAAGCACTAATAAACACCTAATATCCTGGTAATATGCAAGCTAATTAGCAACTAGTTAATAGTGAGAATTGGTCCCTGAAGGAAAGAGTTGCCAGAAAAAGGTTTTACGTGATGTTCAGGTGATGTTTTACAGACACTAGTGCAAATTACAGTTTGCTCTACCTAGCAGCATTTTGTCCCCCCTGAGGTGGCTGAATGCACCGAACTGTGAAGTCCATACCGTGACATGATAGTTACACCACTACTAATTATTAATAATAAAGCTTTACTTAAGTTTTCACTTTAATAATTACTGCAATGTCTTCAAAAACAATTATAGACTTATTGGCCTCTGTCAAGATTAAGTTTTGGTTATTGTGTTTGGTTCTGTCATTCTAAGTTGACCTTGTTTTCTAGTGTGCATCATTTTGTTCTCTTGATTATTGACACTGTTTCACCTGTTGTCTAATTTATTATCTACTAAGGGTATGTTTACATGGCAACGATGTAAACATACCTTACTAGAAACAGACGACAAGAACAGACAACACTAAAAACAGACGACAAGGTTGCGTCAAAACGATCCCCATTCTCACGAATCTGTGAAAACAACTAAAAAGGCTGTATAATAATAATTGCGCATGACACCATTATCACAAATTTGTGTTTTTGTTGTTTACATGAAGCATCGTTTTCAAAAACTAGCAATTTGAAACCAGCTGATAAAAGTTAGCATTTTTCAGGCCTTCAAAACACCATTGCTGTGTAAATGAACAGCCGAAATGCATACAAAGTTTCTCGGTTTCAGTTGAAAAGTTTGTCGTGTAAACAGCCCCTTAGTTTCTCTGTGTATTAATACTCCCTGTTTGGTTCAGTTCTTTGTCCGGTCTTGTCTTGTTTGAGTGGATGTGTTCACCTGTGATTCTCATCATTATTCTGTGGATAATTGTTTTAAAGACAGGCATGCTATTTACACAGCCATGCATAACAGCCTCTAAGTTCTGCATCAGTTAAGGCTTCCACATATTTTGAAGCTTAAAGAAACAAATGAACTTGAAACATAGAACAAGACTAAAAATATACCTTATCTCTTATTTGGAAGCACATTTTGTAAACGAATTAGTACAACATTTATTTATTTTTTCCGCATGTCAAGTATGGGGCCCCATAGAAAAACTCCACATAGGCTGTGACAAAAGAGTATTTACATGTTTTCAAACAGTTCATCCTATTTAACCAATCCTATTCAGATTTAAAAATAAAATAAAATAAAAACAGAGCCCATCTCCAAACCCTGTTCCAGATTCTTCTCCTGCTATTCAATGTCACTTAGCAAAAGAGTCAGTGAGCCACCAAGGCAGTGTGTTATTTATAACAGCAATAGCTCTGGGCATTTTGACAAAGTGTGAATCTTATTGGTTGGTCAGTTTTCTTTATAGTGCAATGGAAAAAATAACACCTCTCCATAAATGAAAAAGAAAAATCACGTCAGTCTGAATGAACAGCAGTTTATGGTAAAATGCACTCACTTGAGTATCTTCAGTTCACACACAGGATTCTTCAGTCCCTTACAGATCTCTTTGACTCCAGAGTCCAGCAGACGGCTGTTGTTCAGGTCCAGCTCTTTCAGGATGGTTTTAGAGGAGAGAACAGTAGCTAGAACTGAACAGCTTTTCTCTGTCAGATCACAATTATTCAGCCTAAACACAAAAACAGCATCATTTATTATTCAGTACATATTTTACACACATCATACCAACAGCTCTTAACATCTCTGTTAATTGATTGTCAATGTCTGACAGTCATTTACAATCAATTAACAGAGAATTATAATGTATAAATCACATTGACTCACTTGATTTTCTCCACTTTGCTATGAGAGTCCATCAAAAGAGCAGAGAGCTTCTCTCCATCCAGATCTCCTAATTTATCTTCACTCAGATCCAGTTCTGTCAGTATTAATGGACTTTTACCCAGAACTTCAGTGAGAAACTCACACGCTTCCTGTGCAGCAGCACTTTTCAAAAACCTACAGGAAGTAGAAAAGAATTTTAGATGAGATAATTTGTTATAATTGTATAACTTTTGCTGCTCCCATCCTGCTTTTGAATGGAGTTATAAATCAAATTTAGAAAAAAATATAGATCATTCCCGATAGTATGTTTCATAGTTAGTGTATGAGTGTGATGTCTTGTGTGATGTGTGATGAACAACATCTATCAGCAGTCAGTTTTCAGCTCCACACACACAGGAACCCAGACTGACCGCTTCCACAGCCAATATCCCGCTGTTCTCCTTCTCCTCGCTAACCGAGGAAGAAGTATCTACACTTCTCCTCTCCAGTCATCCTACCACCTGCTCTCTAGACCCCATCCCCTCACACCTTCTACAAGCCATCTCTCCGACACTTCTACCATCACTCACACACATAATCAACTCATCCCTCCATACTGGCACCTTCCCTACAGCATTCAAGCAGGCTCGGGTCACCCCACTGCTTAAAAAACCAACACTAAACACATCATTTGTAGAGAATTACAGACCTATCTCTCTCCTACCATTCATTGCGAAGACACTTGAAAGAGCTGTTTTCAACCAAATAACATCCTTCTTGTCTCTAAACAACCAGCTGGATGTCAACCAATCTGGCTTCAAGAAAGGGCATTCAACAGAAACTGCATTACTGTCAGTCACAGAAGCCCTACGGATCGCAAAAGCTGCTTCCAAGTCCTCGGTCCTCATTCTCCTGGATCTGTCTGCTGCCTTCGACACTGTGAATCATCAGATCCTTATGTCCAGCCTCTCATCACTGGGCATCACAGGAACTTCACTCCACTGGTTTGAGTCCTATCTCACAGGTAGGTCCTTCAAGGTCGCATGGAGAGGCGAGGTATCCAGAGCACATCAACTGACCACAGGGGTTCCCCAGGGTTCAGTTCTTGGTCCCCTCCTCTTCTCCATCTACACTACATCACTGGGACACATCATACAGGCACACGGCTTCTCCTACCACTGCTATGCTGATGACACACAGCTCTTCCTCTCGTTTCAACCAGATGATCCCACAGTAGCTGCACGGGTCTCAAGCTGTCTGGCGGACATGTCCACATGGATGAAGGAACATCACCTGCAGCTCAACCTGGCAAAGACTGAGCTTCTCGTCCTCCCTGCCAATCCGTCTATACAACACGACTTCACCATCCAGCTAGAGTCATCATCAATCACCCCATCAAGGTCGGTCAGAAATCTCGGAGTAACGCTTGATGACCAGCTGACCTTCACAGATCACATTTCAAAGACAGCTCGATCATGCAGGTTTGCACTGCACAACATCAGGAAGATCAGGCCTTTCCTAACTGAGCATGCAACACAACTTCTCGTCCAGGCCCTGGTCATCTCTAGGCTTGACTACTGTAATGCTCTTCTGGCCGGACTTCCAGCATGTGCAACAAAACCTCTACAGATGATCCAAAATGCTGCAGCTCGTCTTGTCTTCAACGAGCCCAAGAGGGCCCACGTCACTCCTCTGTTCATCTCTCTGCACTGGCTACCTCTCGCTGCTCGCATCAAATTCAAGGCATTGACGCTTGCTTACAGATCTATCACAGGCTCAGCTCCCTCCTACTTTCACTCACTCCTACGAGTCTACATCCCTACCAGACGCCTACGATCGATCAACGAGCGACGTCTCGTGGTTCCATCACAGAGAGCCACAAAATCACTTTCCAGAACATTCTCATTCACAGTTCCATGCTGGTGGAACACTCTCCCCACCCTCATCCGGAATGCAGAATCACTGGCAACATTCAAAAAACAGCTGAAAACCCTCTTCCGTGAGCACTTAACCTCATAAAAAAAAAAAATTTCCCTTCGAAACATCACTTATCAGGCTTATGCTACTCTGAATAATGCCTGAACTTTGTATTCTGAGCACTTCTTGCGTTGTTGTTGTTTTTGCCTCTTCATGATGACTCGCTTAATTTAGTCCTAATTTGTAAGTCGCTTTGGATAAAAGCGTCTGCTAAATGACTAAATGTAAATGTAAATGTAAATGTAAATGTAAATGTAATGTAAATGTAAATGTGATGTGGGAAAATCAATTCCAATTCAGGTTAGGAATCGGATAATTGTAAGAATTTAAATTCTTCTCATCAATTCCTTTCTGTGGATTTTAATGTGATTTTAAACCATTCAAGCTGACTGAAGTACTTTTGTAAGGCAAGGCAAGGCAAGTTTATTTTTTATTTATTTTAATATTTTAAAATAACGCTTACATAAGTAACTGAATTTGTAATGCATATCTTACATTTGAAATCAGTTTATGTACCTAAACATCTGAAAATCATAAACATTTGTATCTTTTAGTTGTATTTATTTGTGTTATTGCTTATGTGTTTATTTGTTCTTTTTTAATTGCTGAGTATTTATTGTATTTAATAATGCTTGAAATTTATATTAGTTAGAATAGCTGTTTTTGCTGTGGTATTTTTGTTAAAACCATAGGCAAAAGCTCCTTGTATAAGTTCTTTAGCTTTTAGATTTTTGTTCATGGTTATTCTGTTATGCGTGTTTATTTTAATTTTCATGGACTTTTAATTTGTATTCTTCAGTTCCTGTTTTCCTTTGTTCAGTTTTCCCACTTCTCCTTTGTTGTCATGGTAACTAATATGATTTGCCATTGTTCAAATGTGTGGTCGTTGATCACCTCGTTTTTACCTGTGTATTTAAGTTCCTGTGTTTTCAGTTTAAATTAAATTTTTTTACCTTATTGCAATCAAAACTAGGAATTGATAAAAATCGGAATCAATAAGCAGAATCAGAATTTCTAAAAATTCTAATTACCAATTCTAGTGTGACGTTCCAGTTGGTTTTTGGTTGTTCCTAGAGTTTGGAATTTGTTTCTAAAGCATTCCTTTTAAGTTTTAGCTTTATAACCATAAACTAATGCTTACATAAGGCTGCAAATAATTTTTTTTTTGTGCGTGTGTGTGTGTGTGTATGTATGTGTGACAACCAAATAAGAACTTGTATAGAATGTTTTCTTCAATGAATAATTTTGTAGATACAATTATAGCTATAGTTTGTAATTATAGTTTGTGTTGATGAAAGAGAACTTGATATTATTAAATGTAATCTTTTTTTTTTTGGTGTGTGATGAACTAGAAATTCTAAAATTGGAGACAAGCAGCAATCACGACAAAATTGTAATGTTTACTGGATATTATGTGATGTTTTAATGTTTATTGCAATTGTGGAAATAAATAGCTTAATTTATTGACAAAATATGCAAGTTTTACTGTTAGAAATATAAAATCTGTACCGTTTTCATCAACTCAACAGAAGTGTAGTAACTGATAGTGCTGTTAATGTTCTGTTTATACCAGAAGTTTATTGCTTATGAAAACAAATTCATGATCTTGCTAATTTTAATCCTCCATAATATGTGATGTGATTAATAAACAATGGATCAATACAAGACATGAAAATCAACTGATTATTGTTTTGTTGCAGCATGGTTTCAGGTTATTTAAAAACTACAATTTTATTAAATATTTCAAGGTTTTAATCACCTGGTCTTTAATTTGCAGTGTTCATCCTGTAGTAAATCACTGAGCTCCTTCACTCCTGATTGTCCAGGATCATTTCCTCTGAGATCCAGCTCTATCAGGTGTGAAGGGTTTGATCTCAGAGCTGAAGCCAGAGCTTTATAACCTTCTTCTGTGATACTGCAGTCTGAAAGTCTACAGAAAAACAGAAGAAAAAACAAACAGTTGTTGTTATTCTTTTTGGAGACACAGATTATCGCATCACTAATGGGATTTATGAATGGCTTCTGACAAATTATGAACAAATTATTGCCATATAGAGTGTGCAAAAACATGTGCCAATATGATGTTTTTATTTTAATATTGGCAAAATCTCCCTTAGATATACATATGCATTAACCAAAACCTTATTAAATTAAATAACTTTAATAACCTAATCTTATTAAATTAATAGTTCACCAAAAAATGAAATTCCATAATTTTGGGATTTTGTCCTCATGTTGTTTACACATTTATTTTCTTCACTAAACACAAAAAGAGATGTTTAAACAGAATTTTAGCCTCAGTCATAGTGTACATTTAAAAAGTAGTAAAACTTTTCTTTTTTTTCATTTCATCCAATTAAATAAACCTTAATAAATGTACATAAACATGCAGAAATGTAGATGAATGTTAATACACACTTCAGTTTCTCTAATCTGCATTGTGTATTTTCTAACAGAGAACAGATCTTCTTTATTCCAGAGTTTCCTAGTTTATTCTCACTCAGATCCAGCTCTATCAGGTTTGAAGGGTTTGAATTAAACGCTGAAGTCAGAGCAGCACAACCTTCTGCTGTAATACTGTTATTCTTCAGCCTGAAGAGAGAGAAAACAAAGACACGAAACATTCTTCAGTTTATTTCAGCCACAATTTACAATACAGTAACAGAAGGATACATTTATTTGATAGATCAACTAATCTCAATCCTCAAAAAGTTTAAAGAGCAATGACGGCCTTTTATTAGACTTTAAAAATTTTATATGATTTTTCTTTTGTAAAGTATAAAACAATGTAAAATACTCACATCAGTGTGTTGAGTTTACAGTGTTTATCCTGCAGAAGAGCAGCGATCTGATTCACTCCTGTGTCTCCAAGTTCACGCTCACTCAGATTCAGTTCTCTCAGGAGTAACGGGTTTTTACCCACAATTCCTCTCACATACTGACAGGCTTCATCTGCAGCAGGACTCAAAAACCTGCAGACAAGAAGATGAAGTAGAATTCAAATACATTCTTAAACTTGATCTAAGGAAAAATAACATATGAATATGTGTGTGAAATGGTTAATTGTGTAAATATTGTTTATAAAAATAAATTGCCTGCATATCATTTATTTTGTACTATTTGATCACGTCTCACCTCAGTGTCTTGAGTTGACACTTCTGATCCTGTAGTAAATCATCGAGCTCCTTCACTCCTGATTGTCCAGGATCATTTCCTCTGAGATCCAGCTCTATCAGGTGTGAAGGGTTTGATCTCAGAGCTGAAGCCAGAGCTTTATAACCTTCTTCACTGATACTGCAGTCTGAGAGTCTAGAAGAAGACAAAAAGAGACAAATAGTCTTAAAACTGTAATAATTACTCCTTCAATTACAGACCTGCAAACTCACAGAAGGTGAAAAAGGTGACAGGTTTATGAATGTAATCACTGTGGGGGGTCTGGGAATTTTTTTGTGATTTAAACATGTAAATGGCACGTTCTGGTGAACTCAAAGAAGAATAGAAATGTTAAGCCTTTGAACTTTCAGTGCATAGAAATGCAAATAGGACAAACTTCTTTTACAATTCTTATTAAAAGATGTCATAATAGTAGAAAACAAAGCATTTCATTTGTAAAATGTTAAACATTTCATAGTCACTTATTAAAAAGTAATTATATTGCAATCTAATTACTTATTTGTACTTATATTTACTCACATTAAAGACATAAGCTATCCAAAACACAACTTATTTAATAATAAATATTAAATACAAAGTTTATAATGGCTGTTATTGTTCAATAAATTATATTTAATATTTTAAAGCTGCAGTCCGTAAGGTTTTACCTCTTTGTCGCCATCTCTGTTTGAACCCTGAAATTGCAGTTATTGTGTTATTGTGCGGAAGAATCTAATGTTTTGAGGTGTATATGTGGATTGTCTATCAACGCACCAGTTGTCAACGATGATTGTCTTTTGTACTTGCTGGATCACAAACCAGCATCAAAGTTTAATTGCATTCAGCTGCAGTAAGAAACGATTCCGTTACAAACGATCCGTCACCTGCTGCATCCACATACGCGATATAGCTTACTATACGGGACTCCTTTATAATGTATACAGGCGTGACGTAATGATGCAAAGACGAACGGCAGAAGCTTGATTTTGGATCATTTTTAACCAAAAAAAGTTACGGACTGCAGCTTTAGGGTCCTATTTTTACAATCTAAGGCTGTGTTTACAAAAATCCGCTCGAGATCCGATTTTTTCGCATCCGATCTGAGCCACTTCCAAATGTGGTTTTAAATCAGATACATATCCGATATCTCCCACATGGAAAGAACCTATATGAGGATACAGTGCTATGCATAAGTTTAGACACCCATGCTAAAGTTGACTAAAAAGAGGAATAAAAAATAATCTTTTGGAAATTGAACTTAATGCCTTAATTTAAAAAATTAGGAAAAATCCAACCTTTAAGGAGACCAATTTTCTTTGTGAATGAATAATGTATCGTAAATAAATAAATGTTCTTCCTTAAAATACAGGGTGCATAAGTTTGGACACCCCTATGTTAAATTCCCATAGAGGCAGGCAGATTTTTATTTTTAAGTATTTTTTGTTTATTTTTTGTTTAGGATACTATGCATCCTGATAAAGTTCCCTTGGACTTTGGAATTAAAATAGCCCCACATCATCACATAGCCTTCACCATACCTAGAGATTGGCATGGGGTACTTTCCATAAGATCATCTCTCAATGCAAATCAAACTAGCTATTAGGCTAACTGAAATAAAACCATGCCAATCTCTAGGTATAGTGAAGGCTATGTGATGATGTGGGGCTATTTTAATTCCAAAGTCCAAGGGAACTTTATCAGGATGCATAGTATCCTGGATCCATGAAGTAACTGGCCTTTAAAAATAAAAATCTGCCTGCCTCTATGGGAATTTAACATAGCGGTGTCCAAACTTATGCACCCTGTATTTTAAGGAAGAACATTTATTTATTTACGATGCATTATTCATTCACAAAGAACATTGGTGTCCTTAAAGGTTGGATTTTTCCTAATTTTTTAAATTAAGGCATTAAGTTCAGTTTCCAAAAGATGATTTTTTATTCCTCTTTTTAGTCAACTTTAGTATGGGTGTCTAAACTTATGCATAGCACTGTATATGAAACCTATATGCAGTTTATATGCACATATATGCTGCATATATGCCACATATAGGCAAAATTGAGGTGCATATATGTGCATATACAGGCCATATAGGTCTCCTGTATTGCTTCTTTATATCCACATATAAGCCCTATATGTACATACAAGATATGTCTCCTATATAGCTCATGGCAGGATGGTCATAGCTCATATTTCACTTTGGCAACTGTCATATGATGCCTAGCTCAGATAGGCACATCTATCAATTCGAAGCTCACGGAGCTGAGAAGATCAAAAAGATAAAAGGTTTTTTTTTTTTTTTTAGTTTTTTTGTCTTATTTTTGTTCTTGTACTATTTGATTGTTCTTAAGTAAATAAATAATGTAAATTTCTACATTTTGGGATTTTATTTATGTTGCCTACACTGTAAAAAAAAGTGTAATTTTACAGGTAATGGTCTGTATTTTTTTACCGTTTCGTCATTATACAGTGAATGCCTGTTATTTTACAGATATTTGCTGTAATTTAAAGGTCCACTATTAAATCTACAGGTAATTGCTTGTATTTTGGTTTTACATCAATTTTACGTTTTTTTTTTTTAAAGGAACTTGTCTGTATTTTTACAAAGTAATATTTTACAGATTTTTTCTGTGAAATTAGAAAACAAAGAAAAGAAGGTATAACTGCAGAAATCTGCATCTATTCAATATGTTGTCCTTATAGATTATTAAGCATTTGGGGGTTAAAGTGAGTTTTTTTTAAGGTTAAATAATAGTATTTGTACATACAGTAGCCTACCCTACATAGGCTACAGTAGACCTGTGTTGAATTCTTTTTTATTGCATAGGCTATAGTCTTTTAATCTTGTCTTGCAAATAGATGCTCATTTTGATCATTATTTCATTGTCTTATTCTCCCATAATTTCATGTATATTTTATTAATATTTTTCCAAATCTCCGTTGCTGCACATTCAGGGCTTTGTGTGTGTGTGTGTGTGTGTGTGTGTGTGTGTGTGTGTGTGTGTGTGTGTGTGTGTGTGTGTGTGTGTGTGTGTGTGTGTGTGTGTGTGTGCGCGCGCGCGCGATGACGAAGATTCAAATTCGCCGCCATTACGTTTCCGCTGTTTAGTCCCGCCCACAACGGTTAGCTGATCAGTCGACTTTGGATCTGTATCAAGGGCAAGCAGGAGGTTTGAATTCAGTCTACTCTCGTGAAGTGGATTGTGAGATTAACAGGGGTTCAATTGTAAAGTCAGTTCTGTATTTTCACGGTTTTTGCCTGTAATTTTGTGAAATGGTTATTTGCTGTAATTTAACGGAATCCGTCTGGAAACTTTGCTGCCAGAGATTTACCGTTTGTATACAGGCTTTTTTTTTTTTTTTTACAGTGTAGGCCTAGTAGCTATGGATTTTAATAATTTTACTAATATATAGGTAAACATATAGGTGCATATATAGGTGAACATATAGGTGCATATATAGGTGAACATATAGGTGCATATATACAGTAGGTGAACATATAGGTGCATATATGTGCATATATGTACATATAATATAGGAAAACGGCCAATTTTATATATGTTACATATATTAAAAACCTATATCAAAACCTATATTAAAACATATATGTTTATATAGGTTATTTCCATGTGGGCTGGACATCGACCTACGTCTAAACAAGCATATCCGATTCCCCTTTGAATTCCCAGGCGAGGACGACCCGTTTATTTACAAAGATAGCTTTTTAATGTTGTATTATGAGGCAGACGTGCCTGTATGCACTCGCTCACAGCTTTAGAGAGTGATTTGTGTGGTTCCCATTAATAGCCGCTTTCCGACCAAGTAGTTCTAGGAACTTAGTTCTAGGAACTGTCCACTTCTAAACAGTTCTAAGAACTACTCTCCCCTAAACTCGGTTCTGCTGTTTGCGTTCGCACTGGCCAAGTGGCTATAGGAACTGGTAGGAGGGGTAAGGGAGTGACGCAGGCACGGTGACTTTTATTTTGACGGCGCGACGGACCTTTATTTTGGCGGCGCTGAGAACGCCAGAGCAAACAATGCTCGCATTCTCTGTGTTTATTAGTTAGAAATCTGTCTAACAGTACAGTTTAATATGTTATTAGATAGAACTGTAATAGAAAGAAGACAGTATATGAAAAAAAGGTTATTAGCCTATGTGGTTGATGTCCAGTGTTGCTAGCTGGGCAGATAAACAATCATGTTTGGCTTGGTCCCCTCAAAGTTGCGTTGGATTTTCTCTTCAGCATAAAGGTTTAGAGACCCATCTATCACTGTTTTCCATGTTTGTATAGTTAGTTTATGGAGTAAATATATAGGTTATAATCTGTGTGTTTACATTCTAGCTGTTTTAAAAATGGCGGGTGCTGGTGCTCCGCGTGCGTTCGGTCAATCAGCGTACACTAACGTCACGGATAGTTCCTATAGTGCTGGTTTAGACCCTACTCTGAAGTAGGACCCAAATTAGTTCCTACAAATGGAGTTCCTAGAACTAAAATCGTTCCTAGTTCCTGCGGTGCGAACACGCCGACATCCGGGTACTTTAGCCAATAGTTCTAGGAACTGTGAAAAGGTTCCTCCGGTCGGAAAGCGGCTAATGTCAATAGTAAAGAAATTCTGGAAAACATGAGAGTGGGAAATTTCACAGTGAAAAGTGTAAAAAAGATTGACCAAAGGAATAGAGAGAAAGGAGACCGAGTCAATACTGATTGAATTTGAGGAGAAAGAGTTACCTAAAGAAGTATATTTTGGTATTTTAAGGTATATTTTGGTTTTGTAAGATATAATGTGAGAGAATGTGTAGAGAAACAATGAGATGCTACAATTGTCAGGAGTTTGGACATACAGCTACTGTAAAATGTGTAAAGGAAAAAGAAGGTGTGCTACTGTAGATGCGGAGGTGAACATGATTATGGGATGTGTGGTGAGGGAACAAAACCTAAGTGTTGTAACTGTGGAAGAAACCATAGTGTAGCATCCTGGGGATGTGAAGCAACTTTAAAAAAAGAGGTGGAGGTGCAGAAGATAAGGTTAAAAGAGAAGGTGTCATATGCTGAAGCAGTTAAGATGACTGGACAGAGGAACCAGAACATAGAGAGGGAAGAGTGAATAAAGGAGAAGAGGAAATTAATGATCAGCATGGATAGAGAAAAAGAAAATGGTCGCATTCACTGCAGGAATAATTAAGTCAAAGACACAAAGAATTCAGGTAATTGTGAAAGCAGCAGAAAACCATTTGGACATGATGGGGCTGAAATGGGAGAAAATAAATGGCGAACTCAGAAGTCAGGAGACATCATGATTAGGTTCATAATCCCAATAATGATAATTTTACAATGGAATGTGAGAAGTCTGTTAGCTAATGGGCAGGACTTTAAGCAATTTGTTGTTAGTAGGATAGAAAAAAAACAGATTGTGTGCATTCAAGAAACTAGGTTAAAACCTCAATTGGATTTTTTTAAATATGATTATGTGGTGGTACGGTATGATAGAAGGGAGGGGTGAGGAGGAGGATGTGTATAAAGCAAGGAATACCATACCAAGTCTTAGGAGTGGGAAATGAACGAGAATGGGCTGGAAATAGAGAGTTGGTATTATAATCCTTGTAAAAGGCTAAAGAAAACCAAGCTAGAAGAGATAGAGTGACAACATTTTAATAATATTATATGGTGTGGGAATTTTAATTAAATAAAATTGCAGCAAAATGTGATTGGACAGTGCATAAAGATGAATGAATGAATGAATGAGCTTTTCATATGTACTACTTTACACCCAAAGCGCTTTACAATCATGTCGGGGTCTCTCCTCTACCACCACCAGTGTGCAGCATCCACTTGGACAGATGGCACAATAAGACAGTGATCATTATCCAGCGTGGTGCAAAATAACTCTAGAGATAGTATGGAGTACTGAGGAAGCAAGTGGGAAATGGATTTTTGAGAAAGCTGATTTGGGAAAATTCCAGGAGGAAAGTAATAGATTGATTAATCAAATTAACGATGAACTGAGTGTTGAAACATTAGACAACCTAATAAAGCAAGAAATAATATCATCAGCAGCAGAATCCATTCCCAAGAGTAAAGGAAGATGTAAAAAGAAAGCAGTGCCAATGTGGGATGATAAATGTAAAGTTTAAAACAGTGGAAAATAGAAATAAATAATTTAGGTTAGTTAAAAGAACACATAATTATCAGCATTTGATTCAGTATAAGCAAGCTCAGGCAATAGTAAGGAGGACAATCAGACAGACAAAAAGAACATTCTGGAAATCTTATTGTGGCACAATAGGAAATACAACTCAAATAGATGAAATATGGGGAATGTTTAAAAAAGATGGGGGGATAAAAGAGAAATGTAATTACCCAGTTATGACTGAAGGAAATGAGATTGCGACAACAAACAAGGAAAAGGTAGAGATGATGACAAAAGGTTTTGTTACTATAAACAGTTCTAGAAGAATAGGAATAGAAAGAACAAAAGCACAGTATAAGGATGTGATATGCAGGAAAGATAATGAGGATGAGGAGCAAGATGCTCCTTTTAGCATGGGAGAGTTGCAGAGAGCACGGGATAGGACAGGGAAAACGGCTCCAAGAAAAGATGACGTGTGTTACAGTATGTTCAAACATCTAAGTATAGAAGTTCTGGAGAAATTATTGATGTCATATAACAAGGTGTGGGATGAGGGAAGGCTTCCAAAAAAGCTGGAAGGTGGCAGTAATTATTCCAGTAAGGAAGCCTGGAAACGATGCAAGTAATCCTGGTAAATACAGACCAATCGCATAAATGTAAGATAATGGAATCCCTTTAAATGAATGACTAATATACCTTTTGGAGAGTAGAAATAAAATGGCTAGATGTCAAACCGGTTTAAGAAAAGGAAGAAATACAATGGATCCTGTGATAAGTTTGGAGGAGAAAATAAGGAAAGCGCAAGTAAATAAAGAAACTGTAGTAGCAGTATTCTTTGATGTGGAGAAAGCATATGATATACTGTGGAAGGAGGGACTCCTAATCAAACTACACTTAATGGGAGTTGGAGGGAAAATGTTTAACTGGATTATGGATTTCTTAAATAGAGGGAATATACAGGTAAAAATGAGTTAGATTTAGCAAATCAATATGCTGCAGAAAATGGGACACCACAGGGAAGTGTAGATGCAAGAAGGAATTGATCAAGTTGAAAATGGGGAATAAAATGGGGATTCAAGTTCTCAGTGGAAAAATCTAAAGTAATGGTTTTTACAAATAAAAAGAAGGGCAAGAAAATTAGGTTGAAAATGTATGGAAGTATATTAGAGAAAGTAGAATGTTTTTTGTTTTTGGGATTATACTTTGACACAAAACTAGCATGGAGAGAACATATAAAGTATACAGTTAATAAATGTAAAAAAGTGCTAAGTGTGATGAGGTGTCTTGCAGGGTTGAAATGGGGAACAAGTGTTTCAGCTTTGAAGTATATCTACATTGCTTTAATAAGATTTAAATTAGACTATGGGAGTGTTGCATATGGGTCAGCAGCAAAGACTGTATGAGCTGAATTGGACATTGTGCAGGCGTGTGCTTTAAGAATATGCTTAGGGGCAATCAAAACTTCCCCAGTATGTGCACTTCAGGTTGAGGGAGGTGAAATGCCATTGTGGCTTCGACGGAAACAATTGGCAATCAATGAACATTATGAATATAAGGACAACAAGTTTAAAGACAGTATTCATATTTTTACTGATGGATCAAAGGGACTTACAAACAGATACAACAGGGTCTGCGGTATACATCCCTAAATATGAGATAGGAATTAGCTAAAGAACATCTGACAGCTTAAATGTTTATGCAGTTGAATTATGTCCTATACTAATTGCATTAGAATGGATTGAACAGTCCAGGGATATCTACATTATAGTATGTAGTGACTCTGTATTGGCTCTCATGAGTATTAAAGGAGTCATAATGTAGAAATTTCACTTTTCCACGAGAATCAATGTATGTTATGATTGCATAATGATTATACACTGGCCGGGAAGCCGATATTTAAAAGTGAAGCGTTTGTTTACCTCAGGGTTTGTAAAATAGGCCACGTGCACGCGCACGAAAAAACGAGATTTTGATTTCTTCCCCCTCTTGACGTCAAGACGGGGGAGGATATACCAAATATGGACACCGCAAACCTATGCCGCGGGAAGCCCGCCCCTCTCCCCCTCAGATTCAGTTTAGTCGACTCGAGAAAGATGGAGAAACCGAGTGTAGCCTACACTTGAGATGCTCTGTGGGTGACTGCCACAAACAACATGCAAATGTGTTTTATCTACCAAAAACGGACGAAACTATCAGGGAACAGTGGAGGAAATTCATTTTTAATGACGCTGTCCCAACAACTCTTTCAAGTGGCGTATCGTTAGGTGTGTGTGCTAAACATTTTACACCGGAATCATTTACAAATTTGGGGCAATATCAGGCGAACTTGGCCTCGAAGCTCCGTTTGGGAAAAGGTGCCATCCCAACCATCAGGGACTTGCCAGAAATTGAAAAGGTAAGACTGTGTTTTTATTGCTCTACTGTGGTTAACAAATAGCAGCTAACTGCTAATGCGGCTATTGTATGTAACGTTACCTTCGAGGTAAACACGGGGAATGGACTCTACGAATGCTAGCCACATCTTTCCACTTTGTTTTACACTAGCAGCTACAGTAGTGACGGTACAGGAGTCCATGCTCAGTGGCTAAAACTGTTTAAATGCAAGTATAACATCACGTTGCATGTCTAAAGAAGAAACATATTGAATGTCTAAATAACCACAACGTGAAACAAGGCAAAAACACCACATGATAGTAAAAATCTCAAAACCACTGTAAGCTGATAAAAAAAAAAAAACTACATCTCCGTTAATGTAATCTACATTAAATAAAAGGTAAATTTATGTGGGAGAAAATAGCAACACACGTTTTTGCTCGAACTGATGTTAATGTATGTCTCAGTCAAAATGATTGTCTTTACCATTCAGAGACATCTTGATGTAGACGTGCATCCAACAACTCTACATCTTCCCTTTCCAGCTCTGGTTCAGAGTCCGGCTCAAACATGTACGGTTGAATCCCATATGTCGCGGCCGGGTCGGGTTCTGACAACTTGCGCCATGTCAGTTTGTAATGATGCTGAAGTTACCTGCGGTGTCAACCCCCCTCCTTCCTGCAACCAATCAACGCGCCCCTCATTTGCATTATTATAATGACTGTCCACGACAGCCAAAACATCGCATCAGATCTCGCGAGACAATAATGCCTTTAGAAATAAGGGTCTGAGGGGCTCTGTGTTGATTTTTTTTCCACTTTTCTTTTTTAGAAGTGCCTGAAAGACTATAATAGAGCATTGGGTACCAAAGTTAAAACAACATTATGACTCCTTTAAGTCTGGAAAAGCTAGTAACCATCACAAAGTTTTATATGTGTGGAGCTGGACGTGAAAATGATAACTTTGTCGGGCCGAAATTAGCAAAAAACCCTTGCATCGCGACTGGTGACTGGTATGATAGGGCCCTTATGGTTGATTTATCAACAACTTCAATGCAGGTTATATAGTTCCGCCAGTAGGTGGCAGCAAGTTAATAGACCATTTATTAAAAAACGCTGATTAATTCTGGAATGAAGCAAGGTTGAATATATTATTAATTTATATGAACCCTAACTGTTAACAATTAAACACCTAAATGTTGTTTCATGACTTTGAAACAAAACTAAAGAAAAATGTATTTACTATTTTTATATATCTAAATTAACATTAGTAAACAACACAGATCATGTTGAAACTTAACCCTCAAAATTGTTGTAATACGGCGAAAAGCTGTCTATGGAAAATAAGACGATCTCTTATCTTGATTCTGATTGGTCAGAAGACTTGTGGCGCTGCATCCAAGATGTTTTATTAGAAAACAACTATGGTCTTACTCCGGTTTCTGAGCTTGCTATTTCACCCCGACACAATACCATTATACCATTAGGATATTTATAGTTCCCAGCACCCCAAAAGTTTTGTCAATAAGAGAAATGAATACAAGTGACATTTTCACTAATGTAAGTGACATTACTAACTAACAAAGGTTCTTTATGACATGCATATTAATAATTACAGGACTGATTGCTTGAGCCTTATTTACCTGCATTTATGACACGGCTTCTCTGGAATACTTCACTCTGATTAGTAAATTGTGACATTCCAAGGTTTGATTCACAGATAATTCTCAATTGTCTCAATTAATATCAATTATATTATTATATTATTAGAGCTAGCTGCAGTTCCATTTTTCACCACAAATTTACATTGGAAAATTGTGGGGAGCTGTAGAGCTGGGGGAGGGCTCAGAGACTGGCTGCCCCACTTAGTATCACACATTATACATGTCTACCAGAGCCATTTTCTAAATTTTAATATATCCTGCTTACTTTACAACTTAAAACTGTGGAGAAAGTCCAAAAAAATACTTGTTGCAGAATGGTGAATGGTAAATGGTAAATGGACTGCATTTATATAGCGCTTTCACAGACCTATGGCCACCAACGCGCTTTACATAGCCTTACATTCACCCATTCACTCACTCACTCATACACCGACGGCGGTGTCAGCCATGCAAGGCGCCATCCACCTCATCGGGAGCAGCTGGGGTTAGGTGTCTTGCTCATGGACACCTCGACACTTGGTCAGGTGGAACAGAGGATTGAATCACAAACCTTTTGGTTTGTAGACAACCTACATGAACCACTGAGCCACTACCGCCCCCAAACACATTTACAATTAATTACTGATTCAGTTTATATATCTATAAACTTGGTCTATGTTCCAAAATAATATTTTGGTGGGTCTCTGACCCACCTGCCCATAGACGAACCGTAGCTGTATCCCACCACCGTGCTCTCTCGTTTATTTATAACCTAGTCTCAGCCTCAGACGTCACGCCCACGGAACGTTGGCTAAACGTCTGATGCATATGGTAAACTTAACTGGAAACACTTCAGGAATGTCGAAGTCGTCATCTGATTGGTTGAATTTTATCGGATTTCCGGGGGGCGCGAGTGTCGCGTTTATTTTCGGTCAGCCGGGAAACAAAGCGCAGACGTGTGATTGCGGAAGAAAAACTGTTGTGTTTACATGAGTGACAATGAGCATTTATCAAGATCAGCTAAACGTAGGATTCTCAAAAGTATACGTGCACGAACAGATCAATGACTTACTGCTTGTTTTCTTCTCCTTCTTTGATTTTCTATGCTGACTGACTTGTTGCACGCAGGTCTGTTGTTGTGGGGACATTTCCACGCCCCGAAACGTGACGCTGAACGAAACGAACTGTAATTGGTTGTTTGACATGTCGGTCAAACGGCCTTATGGGCGGGCCTTGGCCAAAGAAAGCTGCTATGAATTCCAGACCTTCAGCCGTCAGTCTGAAGGTCTGGCTACGCGAGACTATTTATAACCCAACTGCTATCATCTTGAACCCTAGTAATAGAGTGCCTTTACTGTAAAATGAAACCAGAGGACTTCAGTACTAATTGTAGGCCTGTGGTAATATTATTAAAAATTATTGTTTAGGTAAGATTAAGTACATAACTCCTGGTGTATAGAGTGTAATTTCGGACCTGTGTACAGGCCAGTTTTGGCTATCATACTGATTCATGTTTAGATTAATCAAATTCAAACCTGAGTATCTGCAGTGTACACTGTGAATTTCCCAGTAGAGTAGAGATTTCTTTTACTCCAGAGTTTACAAGTTTATTCTCACTCAGATCCAGCTCTATCAGGTTTGAAGGGTTTGAATTAAACGCTGAAGTCAGAGCACCACAACCTTCTGCTGTAATACTGATGCGGTTAAGCCTGTAGAAGAGAAAATAAAGTTTTCATAATGATAAAGATAAATAATACAGTTGTCTTGCAGCAGTTGGCCTTTAACACATTGACTAAAATACTTGCATCAGCTTTTTCAGTCTACACTGTTCATTCTCAAACAGAGTCGAGAAGATCTTCATTCCTGAGTCTCTCAGTTCAGTCCCACTCAGATTCAGCTCTGTCAGATTTGACGGGTTTGAATTTAAAGCTTCAGTCAGAACACGACAGTCTTCATCTGTGATTTTGCTGTTATTCAGACTACATAAACAGACAAATATTTACTTGAGGATGATGACATAACAAAAGCATCCAATGATTATTAAGTCAGCACTGTCTGGTAAAAGATACATAAAACAAACCAAGCAGCAAGTTCACAAGTATTAAAAGGTGTTATAATGATCTAACTTACGTCAGTGTATTTAGTTTGTAGTGTTTATCTTTCAGTAGAGCAGCGATCTGATTAACTCGTGTGTCTCTTAGTTTACGTTCACTCAGATTCAGCTCTCTCAGGAGTAACGGGTTTTTACCCACAATTCCTCTCACATACTCACAGGCTTCATCTGCAGCAGGACTCAAAAACCTGCAGAAGGGAAGATGAAGCAGGACTTAATTCAGTTCTGGACTAAACATGAGGGAAAAAAGCATCTGACTTAGATGAGAAACAGTGTGACGTGGTTTATCTTAAATTTACTTTGATACATCAGCGGGGCTGAGTGATAAATCAGTATCAATATTTATTGGAAATAATAAATCTATGATGTTGATAAACTCAAGTAATTTTCAAAGTAATCTATACAATCAGATGTATGATGCTAAAAAGTCTGCATGTTCTGCTTGTCTCTGTGTGAAGTAGTGAAATTAGAAAAAATAAAAGGTTGCTTACTTTGTGGAGTTTGCTAGTAAATAAAGCAAACTATATTTACATTTTTTGATGATCTAACTAACATTGTGGAACATTTCCTTCCCCATTTTACTATGAACTAAATAGATAGCAATATTGAATGCTATGGGAAAAATATTGCCAAGCCCTATGCATTAGACTGAATTAGTAAAATAATGTTTCTGTAAAAATAGCCTGCATATACTGTATATACATTTTTATTTATTTACTATTTCATCATGTCTTACCTCAGTGTTGTCAGTGAAAAGGACTGATCCTGTAGTAGATCATCGAGCTCCTTCACTCCTGATTGTCCAGGATCATTTCCTCTGAGATCCAGCTCTATCAGGTGTGAAGGGTTTGATCTCAGAGCTGAAGCCAGAGCTTTATAACCTTCTTCTGTGATACTGCAGTCTGAAAGTCTACAGAAGAGAAGAGAAAAACGTCTTTCATCATCTGATAGAAACTTGTTTACTGGAGTATTTTAACTCTGGACAAAGAGTAAAGAGAAATGTTATCATTAAAGCGGCACTACGTAAACTTTTGGCACTTCAGGGGTTAATAAACAAAACTGCATGCATCTAGCAGAAGAACATTGTAGCTGAAGCTACTTCTCTCTTTTTATGTCTATGGTGATTCATGCAGGTACAGTACTGTTCTACTCCACAGTGGTTGTGACCCGACTGGTCTAAAATAGTCCAAATATAAACACTTATTATAGTGAATCAGGATAAGACAAAAACATGGTTTGGAAAAAGGATTCATGTTTTACTTGCTTATTATATACATTCTGAACACAAAAATAGTTACATAGTGCAGCTTTAAAATCAAACAATGGTTTAGTGAACTCACCTGAGTTTCTCAAGAGTGCAGTTTGTATTTTTTAATCCGTTCTGGAGTTTCTTCACTCCTGAATCCTGCAGATTATTGTTGCTGATGTCAAGCTCTTTCAGACTGGAGTTTGATCTCAGGACTGTAGCGAGAGCTGAACAGCTTTCCTCTGTTAGACCACACTTACGCAGCCTAAAATGATGAACAGAAGAGGGAGAATTTACAAACACAAAGTACTTGATTCCCACATTAAATGATCACTGAGAATTACAGTGTTTTGGTCACCTGATTTCAATAACATACTTAACATCTACAATAACATATGAACACAATACTCACATCAGTGTGTTGAGTTTACAGTGTTTATCCTGCAGTAGAGCAGCGATCTGATTCACTCGTGTGTCTCCTAGTTCACATTCACTCAGATTCAGTTCTCTCAGGAGTAACGGGTTTTTAATGTAAAAATCTTCAGTCAGAAATTTACAGGCTTCATCTGCATCAGGACTTTGTAACAACCTGGACAAAGGAGAAGTATGCTGACATCACCTGCTATATAGTGAGTTATGCTCACAATGTTGTGAAAGGGTAGCCTAGAAGTCTAGACGCACCCTAGCGGCAGCAAAATGTATTTTGCAGCCAGGGCAGTCTAGCAACTCTCCATTGACTTTCGAGCTGTAAAAAACTAAATTGGGTCAGGCCAATCACGTCGTGTATAGAGTAGGTGGGGCGGGCTTAACATAATGACGACAGAGTTGCGACGGTTACCTGCCACTTGAAAACAAAGAATGGCGGAGCTGCTGGAGAACATCTTTCGAATCGGCTTTGTCCGCGACTCTGGAGGACTTGGAGTTAAGTTTTTCTTTGAGAAAAGAGCATAGAACGGCACTTCAGTCATTCTTAAAAAAGGAAGATGTGTTCGTAGTTTTGCTGGCCAGATGTGGCAAAAGTTGAATCTATCAACTAGCTCCGCTGTTGGGAAAACGCTCTGGTTGGTTGAAGCGCTGTCCATTAGACCATTAGACATTAGTCTAATGAAGCTTTAGACATTAGACAAAGCTTTCATAAATGTCTTTTTGATGGTTACATTTTTTTTGTAAAGATAGGACAGTATAGAATGGACAGGAAGTAAAGTGGGAGAGATGGGAGGACGGGATCGGGAAAGGTCCACCAGCCATGACTCCAACTTAGGACGCCCGAAATGCTACGGCACTATAACAGATTCATTATTTTCCAGCTAAAATTACACTTTATTATTTTAATAACACTCACCTCAGTGTTGTCAGTGAAAAGGACTGATCCTGTTGATCATTGAGCTCCTTCACTCCTGATTGTCCAGGATCATTTCCTGTGAGATCCAGCTCTATCAGGTGTGAAGGGTTTGATCTCAGAGCTGAAGCCAGAGCTTTATAACCTTCTTCTGTGATACTGCAGTCTGAAAGTCTACAGAAAATAAAACTATAAATTAATTTTACATTATGGTTTAAGTTACTTCATTACTACACAATACTCTGAATACAAAATATGAGAAATCACATTAGAGCTGAATAATTTATCAGATGCACAGCTAAGCCACTTCTGACTCTATTAATGTGTGGATTGATTAATGAATTATAATTAATTATTGGTCAAAAAGACTATTGGTCAAAATTTGATCATAAATATAGGGAAAAAAAATGTTAAATTTGTTTTTTATTAGTTGGGTATCTAGAGAAACCGATAAATGCATTTTCTGCATGTAGAAAAACGAATTATTCTACAGATGGATGAAATTTACACTCAATCTATTCATGCGTCTCCAGCAATCAGATTGTTATCTAAAGAGCTTTCATGTTCCATTCACAAAATGTGCCCTGGAAATTAATTATTGTGCCTCATGGAAATTCAGTGGAGTTCACATTCCTAAAAGCAACAGAAATGTGCTGCATTTTATTTATCATCAGCTACCTTTAAAACCAAAACCTCAATAAGAAAGAGAGAGAGCGACATCAGCAATGGTAAGAGAATGATTGGGTGTCGATTTTCAGGATGCAACAGCAATCAAGTAGTTTGTTTTTTGTTGGACCCCACTGACTTCCATAGTATTTTCCTCCCTACTATGGACCTCACCGGGGACAAGCAACTGTTTGGTTTCCCACATTCTTAAAAATAACTTACTGTATAAGGTCAACAAAAGAAAGAACGTTTTTGGCAAATTAAGAAAATGTTTGTCTAAAAACCTTTCTTGTTAAAGGTGCTCTAAGTCATGTCACGCGTTTTTTAGGCCAAAACATTTTTTGTCACATACCGCAAACATCTCCTCACTATCCGCTAGCTGCCTGTCCCCTGAACACACTGTAAAAAAACGCGGTCTCTGTAGACACCACAGGCTCCACAAACTGCAACAAAAACAAACTGAGCAACAAACAGAGCGACCGGCAGCACGAAACATAACAAACTGTTCCAGCCAATAACCGACAAGAATGATGTGGGGGTGGGGTTCGGGGGTTAGTGCGCGGATGAGGAGGAGGGAGGGTCTAGCTAGCCTCTGTTTTGTTTGATAATAATTCAAACATCAACAAGAGGTTACACCAACCGCGATCGCTTACATCACCTTTAAGATTTGTATTTTGTGTGCACTGTATAGAACATAATGTCCTTTGTCAGTCCCATGCCTGTTTAAGTCACTGCTTGTGGTTGGTTTCATAGATGGTAAAGGACATTTTATACTTGTGCTACAATTATGTGGCCTGTGCAACAAAACATTCAACCATCATTTTCTGAGACAAATTAATTTACTCAAGGCTACCAGGAAAGTCAGTATTACCAATAGGAACCTTCTACTAGCTTTGGAATTTGAAGACATCTGTTTTTAAATGTTAAAAGTAATATTAAATAATACAAATTATAGGCTGTTTACCGCAGTTGGTGTAATTGGCAGACGTTCCCTTAGACATCATGCGCTGTGGAAACGCGTCAAAGTATTCTCAGGTATAAATATGCAAGCATTAATGCATGTAGGTGATTTTGAATGAATATTTCATATCGATATACAATGGTTAAATAATGTTAAAACGAATACTGCTATTTATATCTTTGTAAGACTGCCGACCCTATTGAGCAGTGGAAAGGGAAAACAAATGTCTGGCGAATATCGAACCTAAAACTAAATTTACCGCGCTCAACCACCGTGAGTGCATTTCACGCATTAGTAATCGCTGGCGTTCAGTGGGGAGGGAAGAAGGACTTTGTCTGCATGCATGAACCGACGTAGATGCACTCAAATCAGACAGGAGAACCGTGACTGAGAACATAACGTAGGGAAGCGTTTGTGAAGGTGGGCCAGGGGATGATATTACGTTTTGATTTGATGCGGAAGGACTCCTTCAGAAGGAGCACCTGGCTGGCTGCAATTTGACAGTGCACGCAACATTTTTTTTTTAACAATAGTCTACCATTGCGCTATCACTTAATTGATATTAATTAATCTATTTATTTATTGATCTATCTTAGGGGGCCGGAACGCAGATCCAGACCGTTCCGACCCACAATAACCCTTGTTCACAGAGATACAAACGATAGAACATTTGCTTCTGCATACACACAACTACATAACACTCAGGTTATGCAAATACTCGCCAGACTATAGACATGATGCTACTGTAGTTTAACTGTATTGATTGTTCTTTTAGCGTGACTCAAACACAACGAGCATTTGAATAAAACACACACATTTAGCATTGCTAATGAAAACATACCGCTAAATATGGTGAACGCCATTTAAAGTGTAATGCTCATATCACTTTAACTGTTTTCATATCCAAGTTAACAGTATATGAAATAGTGATGGCAATTTAAAAACACTGCTTCATGAAGCTTCAAAACCTTTACGAATCTTTTGCTCTGAATCAATGGTTCGGCGCGAGTATCAAACTGCTAGAGTGACATGATTTCAGTGGCTCTTGTTAGAGATGCGCGTAGGGGCTATTATTTCATGCGCAACCGCATCACAAAACTCATCATCCATCCGCCATCCATCCGTACCAACGTTTTTTGACCAATTTTCAAAGCCGCACCCACCCGCCATCTGCTGATTGTTTTAAGGTCTATGGACGATGCAAGGCACTGCTGACGCAAGCCGCGAGACAAGAAAGCTCTTGTCTGTTCTAGAAAGGATACTGATTCAATGAAGCAAAGATATTTAAAGGCTAAAGTCCCTTCTAGTATAGCCTATTGGCTATGTTGTATCCCCAGAATATCAGCAGTGAACTCCGTCTCCGATCGGCGCACAGTAAATAAATAGCCTAAATAAAACGCACATCGGCAAACCTGGCCTTACCTGACTAGGCTACTGTACAATTTTATCATTGTAATAAAAAATGCAATTTGGCACATAATTTCAACATGTTGCTATGTAGCCTACTACTAATTAATGCCTACTGCACTTTATTTTTTTGTAAGTCTACTGTCGACTTCAGCCGAGTTACCTAACTATGACCTAGCGAGTCTACCGTCGAATTCAGCCTAGTCTACATAACTATGACTTAGGGAGTCTACCGTTGACTTCAGCCTACTTTTCTGTTTGCTGTGCAGCAATAATAAACGGACAGACTCCAGAAAATGCATTTGAATATGCTTTAATCACAGCCGGGAGAGTTCTCAGATAAATTTCAGAGAGAATCCCACCAGCAAAAAGAATACAATAGTTTTTTTTACAGAATAGGAGCATGGCGAAAATTACATGATACATTACATAATTTCCCTACAATTTGATTGGTTCTTCATAGGCAAAGCCTTCTGTTGCCAGGTAGAAGCAAACTCTGTTTTCTTGATTGCTTCACTTTGTTAATCACAAGTTTATAAACCTAGACATCTGTCTAGTTTCATTTCCCCTATTTGTTATTTTTGCACACAGAAACTCAAAGTCATGAGTTTTCGACCAAAGGGTTTGGAAACATTTAAGATTCAAAAGCATATGAATGTTGTTCCTGCAAGAAAAATAAATGTTAGTTATGATTAATTTAAAAAAATCCATCACAGTACTCACTTGAGTATCTTCAGCTCACACACAGGCTTCTTCAGTCCCTCACAGATCTCTTTGACTCCTGAGTCCAGCAGACGGCTGTTGTTCAGGTCCAGCTCTTTCAGGATGGTTTTAGAGGAGAGAACAGTAGCTAGAACTGAACAGCTTTTCTCTGTCAGCTCACAATTATTCAGCCTAAACACAAAAACAACATTATTTATAATTCTGCACATTTTCACCACACACCATACCAACAGCTCTTCATATCTGCTCACACGTGACATGAAAGAACAAAACAAAAAAACAGAGAAGTTATAATAGGGCTTGGGCGTTGTGACGTCATTACTTGGCGTGGACGCCATGTTGATTGCCTCCTTTACTGCTACTCGGACTACTGCGCACTATTTATAGACGTACTCCCTCTCAGTCGTGTGTCTTAATTTGGCGTTACTATTTCAACCATGGTAAACCGTTGCTGTATTGTGGGGTGTAACAGCACGACACATAATCGCCATGGGAAAAATATCGAAAATGGATTAACTTTCCACCGCTTTCCTGCTTGGAGGCGCAACCGTGGAGACCAAGTATCCGAGATAACAAAGAGTCGTCGACTCGCTTGGATCGTGGCTGTAAGACGACCAAACATAACCTTCCACAGTATCCTGATGTCGATGAGAGTGTGTTCCCTGCATTTTCATTCTGGTAAGTTAAAGATGGTGTCTCTACTGTTCGATCGCGCCCGCGCCTCCCACACACACACACACAACATATTCCAGCATTGCAACATCGCAGCCTGTTCATTATATCCGTAATAAAATATTATAATAAAATAGTCAACCTAATATATAAAAATTATACTGCTCTGTTTAAATAGTCAGTAGGGCAATTTGTACTATTCAGCGTAAGCACCTCTCCACTGTGATGTTTCCACACACATTTTAGCGCATGTAAAGAGAACGTCTGTATTTTTCTACGTCGGTATTGGAACCTGAGTTAAGTACAAATCCTATGATAAAGAATAGTTTAGCATCCAAATACATCGCCAATGTTGAAACATTTTGATTCTAATGAGAGAGTTAGCCTACGTGAAGCCAACGCCGCTCTCTTTCACTTTCGCTTTACATTATTTAGTTTTGGCTTGTTGATAGTTAATTTTTTATTCTTGTTCTGTTCTGAATATCATTAAATTTAAAGGCTTCCCTATTTAACCTGTTAAGCTGCAACCCCACTTTTGAAAAATCCCCAGAAATGACATTTCCAAACTGAAACACATACAGTTCATGAACCCTTTGTACTAAAAGCACAAGTATGATCTCATTTGAAAGCTGACACCTGGCAGTTTATTGTAAATGTAGAATTAATTATTGTCATAATGAAAAAAATTGTTATAAATAGCTTCAAAGTTTTGTAAAGTTATTAGAAATAATTTTTTATGAAACATCCTCATGAAAATAAAATTGAAGTTGGCACTGGAGCAATCTAGAAATGCATTATAGCTAAAGCCACATGTCTAAACATTTTATGTTTAAAATCTGAAGATAATAAGTCCAAAACTCTGGATTTAGTTCAATGTTTTTCAAGACCATGTCAAATGACTTTATTTTTAACGTCCTGGAATGTCACATGATCATGGCTCTTCTTCATGTTCCATATATGGACTATTATTGTGCATGTAGCGCCCTCAGGCTGTTGGTATGAATTAAAAACACAGTAAATCAGAGTCCCAAACGCTCATAAAGATTACATCGACGCATTTGGGTATAAATTCAATAAATATTATTCCTGTCTATAGAAATATGATGTAAATCTATGAGAATCTATCAATATTTCTCCAAATCTGCACATTTTTTAGCTAAAGCCCTGAGGCACGTTGTTTTGTGTATCGCTGTCATGACGACAGCACGGAGTTTTTTATGAATGAAAGCGGCTGACGCGCATAATTCATATTAAAGGTATCGACTCATTTTTTCATTTCATAACTCCTGACACAAATTAAGACATAACTGTCACTATGAGTTTCTCAGAATACAATAGTGGTTAAATACTGAAACTTGAGTATTATATCTTTTTAATTATGTATAGTTTGTCGAGGTATAACATTAAATCTGATAGTAATTTTGAATTAAATAAATAAATAACGCTTCAGTGCGCGGGCGCACTGGCAACGCTTAACAGGTTAATGTATCCCGGTAAATTCCACATCCTTTTCGGGATTTTAACATCTTTTTTCTTTCTTTTCTTTCTCCCAACTCTGCTTCTTCTCCTCGTTCGACTTGCTGTATGTTTACATTCGCGAGGCCATCAACATGGCCGCCACGTCCCAGAATGCAACGCAACACCCAAGCCCTATATATAAAATCATGTACACTTACTTGATTTTCTCCACTTTGCTATGAGAGTCCATCAAAAGAGCAGCGAGTTTCTCCCAATCCAGATCTCCTAATTTATCTTCACTCAGATCCAGTTCTGTCAGTAATAATGGACTTTTACCCAGAACTTTAGTAAGACACTCACACACTTCCTGTGCAGCAGCACTTTTCAAAAACCTACAGGAAGTAGAAGATAATTTAGATTAGATAATCTTGTTATAATTTTTATGGTATTCCCAACTCAGTCTTTCTTATGGGTCTAGTGTAGTATTAAAGTTATAGTTATAATAACTGCCTCCAGTTTCACTGATAAAATATCTAATATACAAATCAGCAAGAAAATCCAAAAACAATAATTTGCAAAAATTATTAATATAATAATTTATATTATTCTTTATTATTTTTGTCACAAAACCCATAAAATTCAGTTGTGTAAGTGGTGCATTGCTTTGAACTGCAATTTGTTAAATTCCTCTTTATAATGCTGCACCGACTCAATTTATCCTCTCTACTTTCATATAGATGATTATCATATCTATGTCTTATTTTTAAATATTTGAAGACAATTATGACCTGATGTGCTTTAATTTAAAAGAGTCATCCTGTAGTAATTCATCGAGCTCCTTCACTCCTGATTGTCCAGGATCATTTCCTCTGAGATCCAGCTCTATCAGGTGTGAAGGGTTTGATCTCAGAGCTGAAGCCAGAGCTTTATAACCTTCTTCACTGATACTGCAGTCTGAAAGTCTAGAACAGAATAATCAGTTACTCCACAAATGTCCTGAACAATATTAATCCATACAAAAAGGATAGCTAAATATGGAAGCAAACAACAGGCCCAAAGACCTTCAATATATTAGTCATCAACTAACCTGAGTCTCTCCAGTTTACAATTCTCTTTCAGTCCATCAGAGAGCAGCTTCACTCCTGAATCCTGCAGATTATTATTGCTCAGGTCAAGATCCTTCAGGTTGCTGTCTGAAGAAAGAACTGAAGCCAGAGCTGAACAGCTTTCCTCTGTTAGATCACACTTACTGAGCCTACAAATAATGCAAAATGTTATCAAATGCATCATATTCCTGTGGTTTCTGTAATGTTGAATGCAGCTGATGGTGAACTGTACTCACTTGAGTATCTTCAGCTCACACACAGGATTCTTCAGTCCCTCACAGATCTCTTTGACTCCAGAGTCCAGCAGACGGCTGTTGTTCAGGTTCAGCTCTTTCAGGATGGTTTTAGAGGAGAGAACAGTAGCTAGAACTGAACAGCTTTTCTCTGTCAGATCACAATTATTCAGCCTGAACTCAAAAACACATAATTTATTATTCAGTACATATTCAACACACATCAGATTAACAGCTCTTCACATCCGCTCACATATGTAACTGACAGTCTTTTATAATACACAACAAACAGAAGTTATAAGGAATAAGATCACATTGACTCACTTTATTTTCTCCACTTTGCTATGAGAGTCCATCAAAAGAGCAGAGAGCTTCTCTACATCCAGATCTCCTAATTTATCTTTATTCAGATCCAGCTCTGTCATTATTAATGGACTTTTACCCAGAACTTTAGTAAGACACTCACACGCTTCCTGTGCAGCAGCACTTTTCAAAAACCTACAGGAAGTAGAAGAGAATTTTAGATTAGTTAATTTTACGATTGTGAACATGCTGTTGATCCACACACATAATTTTTTTGGAACAGATAGTGTTTACTGTTTAAAGAAAAAGAAAAAACAATTTAAAAGTTTTGTGCGGCACATGTATTCCCAATTGTTTGAAAGGCTGTTAATACAATGCATGTATGCGTTGATCTAGCATATTATATATGATGTTTTATTCATTATTGATGTCACATTGCAGCATTGTTGGAGAGCCGTTAATTTTACAAAGTAAAGTTTCTAAATCACCTCATGGTCTTTAATGTACAGCGTTCATCCTTTAGTAAATCACTGAGCTCCTTCACTCCTGATTGTCCAGGATCATTTCCTCTGAGATCCAGCTCTATCAGGTGTGAAGGGTTTGATCTCAGAGCTGAAGCCAGAGCTTTATAACCTTCTTCTGTGATACTACAGTCTGAAAGTCTATTTAAAAAAAAATAAAGTTTGTTTATTCTGTTAGAACACAGATTATCATACTAGCCCTAGGCTTTATAATAATATCTAGAGATGCACCGATTGATTGGCTGGTGACCGGAATTGGCCGATTTTCACGTGATTGGCCATGACCGGCGACCGGCCTGTCAGTCTGACATATGCTGATTTTATGCCTGCACTCAGGCGCCTCATGATTAACATCGCGCAACATCAGCATCACACGTGCACATGGAACGCACATGTAGAAAACCTTGTGAATTACGGGCGTTTCACACCGCAAATGTCAGCGGTGCGTGAGCAACAGGGTTTCTGTCAAGCAGGAGCGTCGCGTGAGCAGCAGTGAAGCGCGGGTTTCGGCACGGGTCTATTTTTGCTACGCTGCTCACGCTCAATTAATGTGAAAGCACACTTTTGATGGACAAACTAAAAATGAATTCATACAAAAAGTGCTGAAAATGCACAGAATAAGTATGTCTAGTGTGTTTTAACAAGAACTCCAGTATGTCAGAAAAGAAAACGAAGACTCAAAAATATTTGTAGAAGATTAACCCATTTAAACTTGTTTTCATTATTCAGTTTTGGTTGTAAGTATGGTTATGATATGATTATAACAAATAAATAAAGCAAACTAGCCAGAAATTATAGAAATATAGAAATATCTTTATAATATATATATATATATATATATATATATATATATTAGTGGTGGGCCGTTATCGGCGTTAACGTGCTGCGTTAACGTGAGACTCTTATCGTGCGATAAAAAAAATATCGTCGTTAATCTATTCTCCAAGTTGCGTTGGGAGCTGGCTAATACTACACAAGCTATGATGACGCAATTTACCCGCGGCCGCGAGGAACACCCGGCTGCAATGCATATTCGTCGTCATCTTAAGTAAACACGGCTGAAAGTGAAAGCTGGTGAAAAAGATCGGTGCAACGAGCAGCAGCAAACTATATAGACAGAGTGTGTGAGGTAACAGTTCGGTAAGTTAAAACGTGACTAATCCGTTCTACCACCTCAAATTCAAAACGAAACATGATATCACTGAATACCACCGCGCTCGTATTATTCCCATTCCAATATATTTTAGTGGTGTAGCACATAATCTCTGTCTGCGCCCGATTTTAAGAATCGTTGTTGTGTTTCTTTTTAACTGAAAATACATCAGTTAGACAATATTCTAATTTTAAATTTGGGGTTTCATAAGCTCAAAGCTATAATAAACATTAGACCTAACTTACTTAAGTCTCTGCAGCTAGTGTACTTACATTTTATTTATCTGCAAAATTATGTTGTATACAGTTTTGCACAATATATGTTCTCAATCTCAAAACTACCTACACCCTTTAAAAAAAAAATACATTTAGCAGTTGTTTAACAGGGTCTGAGTAACCTGTTCTGAAATGGTTCTATTATAATCATTATCGCAAGAGGCTGCAATGTATATCACAATATAGATTTTTAGGCCATATCGCCCATCCCTAATTGATAGCCTATAGTAGTTGATAATAACATAGGCCTACCTAATGTTGCCTATACGGACGGTAACAGTACAGTAGTAAACTTTACAGTCTATGAGTAGAACAGCTTTCTCAAGCAGTTTGTGATGCATTTTGGAAACAGGAGATGAGCCCCTGGTCTAATGCGCCACATGGCTTGAGAAACCCGTTCTCAAAGACTTACTTTTATAGTCATTATTTGGGTAGCACCAAAGTCCTTTTAGGCAAGTCGTGCCACTCGGCCGCCATCTTGGCAACGCCTCCGGGCAGCTATTTCGGACTAACAAGACCAGGCTCCTATCTAAATGAATGGGCAGAGAGTCAGAACTGCACTTTCACTGGTCACTGGGACATAAAAACTGCATGTATAGAAACAGCAGTAAAATATGATAAAAATCGCTGAAAAAGTTTGATGACTTTGCCCCACAATAAGGTTTAAAATGCCTTTTCCCCCACAGGTTATACTTTTACTACGCATGCGCAAGGGTTCACGACACCAACTTCATTTACGTCTCTATCCAGAATGTCGGTGTTGTGCATATTCAATGTCAATATTGTTCTCCATTATTTAAATATAAGCAGGTTTGCACTTTATCAGTAATAACAATGTATTGTATAGATCAGTTGTTTTAACTATTCATTAAAATGAATCGGTTCAAATGAATCATTAGTTCGCGAATTGGACGTGTCATACGGTTGTGTGATTATCCCAGCAGTTAGGACATGGACATCACATCCCACAAGGTTAGTGTCAACACAGAAAACATTACATCACTGGATAGGTTTTTTCGTTTATTTAGAGAGCTTTATTTTTCGTTTATTTAATGCTCCAACATGAAACTTTGGTCTTCCGACCTTTTACCATCATGTCGTTTTATTTTGATTAATATGCGTGCGGGAGAGAGAGCAAGACAGCGCTTAATTTGGAGACGGTGAAGTCTTGTAACTCTTGTTTACACTTTTGCCTGGCTTCGGAAAGAGAGAGAGAGAGAGAGCGCTCTGCTTGTCCTTTCCATATGGTTCTTTCAGTTAAATATGCGCCCTGTCACTGATCTTGCACACACAACAACTCGCTGTCCCCAAATCGTCTCCGCTGTCGCAAAACCTCAACTGTGCGCATGCGTCAGTGGAACCAGACGATAGGTTTAAATGTTTCGCGGCTTGACTGTTAAAAGCAGATGATTGGCTTTCCAGCGGGAGGGGCGGGACATGTTCATTCAACCGCCATCTTTGCCGTCACGGGTTTTCCTTATATAGTTCTATTGAGGATTGAGGAAGTGGCATGTCTCTTATATAAATTGTCTCTGGTAGCACACATATTCTGAATGCCTTCGGCAGAATTCAAATGAGCCATTTTAATCTAAATTAATCTAGATTAATTTCAAAATTAATCTAGATTAATCTAGATAAAAAAAATTAATCTATGCCCACCTCTAATATATATATATATATATATATATATATATATATATATATATATATATATATGTGTGTGTGTATTTCCCACACCAGGAGTAATTTATATAGTTCTATTTTATAGCGCTTATCTGTTAAAAAATTATCTATGTTCTATGCAAAATGTAAAATGTTCTATTAAAGAAAAGATAGAAAATAAATATTTGTGTGTGCTGTAAAGTGGTAAGAAAAAAATGAAATCGGTATCGGCAGGTCAAACTCAAGGAAAAATTGGAAATCGGAATCGGCCAAGAAAATTGTAATCGGTGCATCTCTAATAACATCTGATAAACCACTTAAATTAACATGATTTAATTCATTTACATATTTGCCTACTTTACAGTCAGTTACAGTATATAGTAAAATAAATAGTGATGAAATTTCAGCCTATATAGTCTTTTTTTAAGTTCATCTAATCAAATAGGATATTAACAAATGTATATTAACATACAAAAATGTAGATTTAAATATACACACTTCAGTTTTTCCATTTTGCATTGTGTATTTTTCAACAGAGGACAGATCTTCTTTATTCCAGAGTTTCCTAGTTTATTCTCACTCAGATCCAGCTCTATCAGGTTTGAAGAGTTTGAATTAAACGCTGAAGTCAGAGCAGCACAACCTTCTGCTGTAATACTGTTATAATTCAGCCTGAAGAGAGAGAAAACAAAGACACGAAACATTCTTCAGTTTCTCTAAAAACTTTTTTAATGAACAACAATGATAATTTTAATCGAAAACAAGGTACTGAAAATATGACAAAAAATTATGTGAAATATTTTACACATAAAAGTATAAAACAATAGGAAATACTCACATCAGTGTGTTGAGTTTACAGTGTTTATCCTTCAGTAGAGCAGCGATCTGATTCACTCCTGTGTCTCCAAGTTCACATTCACTCAGATTCAGTTCTCTCAGGAGTAACGGGTTTTTACCCACAATTCCTCTCACATACTGAAAGGCTTCATCTGCAGCAGGACTCAAAAACCTGCAGAAAGGAAGATGAAGCAGGAATTAACTAAATTCTCCACATTTATAATGTAATGGAAAGTACAAAATACTGTTAAAAACCTATTTTTAGTTTTGAAATCTATAAGTTCGGTACAACAACGTCATACTGTTTTATAAATCATAATATTTTTATAAATAATTTTCCTGCATATCATTTATTTTCATCATGTCTCACCTCAGTGTTTTCAGTGAACAGGAATGATCCTGTAGTAAATCATCGAGCTCCTTCACTCCTGATTGTCCAGGATCATTTCCTCTGAGATCCAGCTCTATCAGGTGTGAAGGGTTTGATCTCAGAGCTGAAGCCAGAGCTTTATAACCTTCTTCACTGATACTGCAGTCTGAAAGTCTAGAGATAAAGACATAAACATGAATACAGTTATTACACAATGTAAACACAAGTGTATTATAAATAGGGGTGTGAATCTTCATTGGTCTCATAATTCGAATCGATTATGATTATCATGTCAATGATTTGATTCAATATCACGATGCGCTGCATCCTCAATTTTCAATATTACTGCACATGGCTACATTTTTGTCAATGAATACAAGCAGTCAGATATATGAACTCCCTTTTTAGTTTATTTGCTCCAAGAAAGCACACTTTATGAATGTAGCAATCATCAAACAAAACTTAATTCTGAACCAATGTTCCCTTTAATTTATTTTAATTAACTCCAATTAATTTATATAAGAGCAGTCTTAAATGAGTTAAATGAACATAAAGGTTGTAAGAGAATGAGGCGCATGTGCAGATCTTAAAGTGACAGCAGCCTCTATTGCTGTGTCATTAAAGTTAATCAAAGAACAAAGGTAACAGTGAAAATTACTCACTGCTCTTGATTAAAGAAGCTTTAATAAGGATTAATCTATTTCATTTATAATTTATGCAGTGCAGACTGTTAGATAACTTTGTTCAATTTCTGTATATTTCACAGGGCACAGGTAAATATGATATTTATTATGGGTTTATGTAATGATTGTTTTAAGTTCACTTAAATTAAAAGTTGTTATATTTTTTGAAGCCTAATAAATGTTTTAAAAAATAGAGAGCTTTCAATACACTTTAATGTTGAATGTGTAACATGTGTCCTGGGTCTGTGTTCATCAATGTCGTCTTATGGACTTTTGTATGTATTTTGAGTTTGCACACTACTGCATGTGTAATTGTAAATTAAATTCTCTATGTTTTGTTACTTTGCTGTGCTCATCACACATTACTCCCAGAAATCAAGCCACTCTTCTTTAAAACATGATGACATTTTATTTCACATGTCTTTGCATTTTACGTTGCCTCTCATATTGAGCTACTTGGTCTGAAAACATGAAAGTATGCCTAAAGAGACTGATTCGGATGATCGGATCTCTGCCGCTCACACACAACCACATCATTCTTTTTCTATGGAACCTGTAAACCGCATTCATCAGTTCTAACTCTATAGCGACACAAACTCTATGGCGGTTAACCAAAGCACTGCAATAATTTCCCCACACCTTGTGCGTCTGTTCTCTGTGCGCGTTTTATTTTTCTTCTGTGCGCGGCTAAGAGGAAACATTGGTCTGAACACAGCATACAACCACTATAAAACATTCCACCTTAATGAGAAAAAAAACAGAGTTTGCTCGAGCTATCCTCAAAGTTAACCTGTATAGATTTAGAAATTGGCTCTGTGCTACAGGCCTATGTACACATCTGCATTTAAAATAAGCAATGTCCACACACAGACAAATCATTTAAACATAAATGGCCTACAGCAATTTATAGTGAAAGCCTGTTTCCCTCCAGGTTAAGTAAGTCTGTGGGAGCTTTAAAAAGTAACCTAAAGACCTCTTGTGGTGAAAATCAAGTTTTTAATGTTTACATTTCAGTGTGGTGTTTTTAATATGCTTTGACACCTCTGCTGAGTGTTTTACCTTTAAAACTACAGTTTACCAAAAAACAGAGAACGAGGGCGGTTTCAAACCACGTTTTTATGTCAGAAACATGCTGTAACCAATCCTGTCAGCGTACGGGGGAGCTTTAACATATCATTAACTACGCTGCGGGGCAGGAGGTTTCAAGAGAATCCAGTTTATCCCACTGTATTTTTCTGTTGATAAGAAACATTGGTAACATATAGCGGATGAATTATGTATATTAAAGCAACAATAAGGAACTTTTCCTCTTTGGTCGCCCTACAGGTTGGAAGCCAAATTGTCTATTACCGCTGTCGTAAATAATTTCGCCGCCCGCAGCCTACTGTCGCACGCTCGCTCGCTGTTTATCCAGCACTGGCTTTGAATGAATGATGTCCACAGACAAGGTAAAGTATGTTGCATGATTTCATGAAAGTATGATGTATAGCGACATCAGAAACAAAGAAAAACAAAATAATGACTATTGTAACGCTTGACGTAAAGCAAGTAAAATTTGTAGTTTTCTTATGTCTCATTCGAACTACAGAAACGCGACCCAGTTTGGCAAACTTGCATAGCGCGGTTATAGCAGATATAGAGCAGCAAAGCGAATCCAGAAGTGCCTTTCACTCTGCTACGACTTGATGAACCACTGAAACCATTTTGGAAACATTATTTTAAGGTAAAAAATGTTACTTTGTGTTGCTTTAAGATGTTATGATGAACTTCATGCCTTTCTCCACTGACTTTCTATGGTATTCAAAGCGTTTGTTATGATGCTGATTTTAAGAAGGAAGCTGTCTGACTCAGAGATGCGAACGGGAACATGGTTTGTGTAACATTAACAACACATTATTAGCTGTTTGATAACGTATTCAAGCCAAAGCCTAATCATAGCAATTACTGTTATGTGACCGACATTGCAGAGAGCGATAAAAAAACACATTACCATTCTGATACATCAACTAGTAGATGACCCTATGTAATTCGGTCTTCCTTTTCTTTTGAATCAGTTTCTCGATAAAACATATATGGATTAATTAAACCAGTATTTCCACTTGCCATTGTGTCACATTTACTACAGTAAAGTTGACCAAGTGAATCAGGAAGGTCTGAGCTTGTGTCATGGAGTGGAAGAGGGACTAATTTGCATATTCGGGGTGTAGAAATACATTAAAGCTATTTTAATTTCACAGGAAAAGAACAACAACATTTAACCCTCTGGAGTCTGAGGTGTTTTCTGGGCCCTGGAGGTGTTCTGACATGCTCTGACATTTGTGCTTTTTTCAGTTATTTATAAACATGATAATGGCAAAGGTGTAAATTCACTCTATATAGCACAAACAGGGCTACCAAAATATGTGATCACCATGCATGTATATTTTTTTATTTTTAAGAGAATAATGCTTATGCGTGGTTATTGAAAAAAATAAAAATGAAAGTTGCTGAAATAAGACCACAAAACTCATAATAAATATGCATGAATAAGACTTTTGACTAATGGATGTTCTTCCTTCAAATTCTGGCTTCAAAATTATGTGAAAATAGTCTTGCTTTATCGTTCACATAAAACAATACATTGATTTAAATTGATGTAAAACAGGTTTTGCTTGGAAAGCCAATATGCGAGGGGGGCGTGAACGAGGAGTGGTTTACACCTTGGAATACAAAATGTCCCACCCATTCTGCATAATGACTCTGCATAATGACTCTGCATAATTAGCCATTCATTCAGGTGTGACTCTGACTGACTGAGAGTCTTATTTGAGACTTATATTGACCATTTAAGATTTTGCTTACATCTATCTTGTAAATATGTTTTGCTATTTTATTAAAAAGGTTACAATTACAACAATAATTAAAATTTCAACAATATTTCAAGTGTACTCTTTCTTTGTAAAAAAAAAAAAAAGATTATAGGCCGACATTTTATGCCTATCTATGTATTCATTAGTTTGAATATAGCCAAAATTGGAACAGCTAACATCTTAGTTGATGACTTTATTTTTGACAAAAAAAGTATTTATATATATATATAAAAATTGCTAAACAAAAGCTTATTTGATGTGGCAGTATATTCTGCAGTAAAAACTGTACTCAAATCTAGTCAACAAAATGTTGTCTTTCATATTTCGCCTGACTGTAACGTTGTTTTTATGAAATATTAGGGCATATAAATGTTAATTTGCAGTTTAATACGTATTGCTTATACAAATAGCCTACATTTTATTTCAACATATTTCAGTCGATTTTTTCTCATCTCAGTATAGTAATACAGTTTGCTAAAACATCATCATTCATTCACACACGCGATTTAAATTTAAACTGTCTTTTTGCGAGCTGTGGTAAACAGCGCGCATCTCTGCCGTTCATTCATCAAAAACAGAAACCCGATTCACGTGAGAAGAAAAAAAAACTTACAGTATTCCTCAGCTCGCTCCTCGATATACCCGCACTTCTGAGGTACTTTTTTCATTATTGTTATTCCCCACAGCGCTGCGAGACGGTGTAAACAAGTAATGATCTGAATAAACTTGTGTTTTCTCGAGCTGATATGGGGGCGTTCACAGGTTTGCGTGGATTGCCTCATTCATTTGCGTTTGAATAGCGTGCGCTCTCCGTGGGAGGAGTCACATTACATTTGAATTAGTTGTAATGAGGTCGACTGGAATCGCTCTCTTTTAATACAGATTTCACAAGATGAGAATATTTGTTTTTTATATAAATTACTTCATTTAAAAGAAGAGAATTCAAGCTTCATGCCTGTCTGTCTGTATGCCTGTTTGACTGAGTATTCGCCGAGTTATTGTTCATTTTTGGACGTGTTTCAGAATGGACTACACTGGCAGAGAGAAGGCAGAACTCGCATCATGTTTAGTTTTCTTTATTTGGCGAAAAGCACAACACTTTGTTTCTATTGTGAGTGTACACAAAAATAATACACACTTAACAGGATAGATTGATGTATAACACAAGCATATAAGATAAAAATTAATCTTTTTATTTTATTATTTTTTTGCACAAAAAAACGAGCCTTTCGCGCCGGCGCGATAGCCGACCTCAGGGGGTTAAATATCTTTGATAATGAAAGGTGAGTTTTAAAGGATAAAACTATTTACTATAGGGGGATTTTAAGTGTTAAGTGATAAACAGTTAAGTGATAAATTTAACCCTTTTACCTGAGTCTCTCCAGTGTGCAGTTTGTATTTTCTAATCCGTTCTGGAGTTTCTTCACTCCTGAATCCTGCAGATTATTGTTGCTGATGTCAAGCTCTTTCAGACTGGAGTTTGATCTCAGGACTGTAGCGAGAGCTGAACAGCTTTCCTCTGTTAGACCACACTTACGCAGCCTAAAATGATGAACAGAAGAGGGAGACTTTACAAACACAAAGTACTTGATTCCCACATTAAAGGATCAACTACAGTGAACTACAGTGTTTTGGTCACCTGATTTCAATAACATACTTAACATCTACAATAACATATGAACACAATACTCACATCAGTGTGTTGAGTTTACAGTGTTTATCCTGCAGTAGAGCAGCGATCTGATTCACTCGTGTGTCTCCTAGTTCACATTCACTCAGATTCAGCTCTCTCAGGAGTAACGGGTTTTTATTGCAAAGAATTTTGGTCAGATATTTACAGGCTTCCTCTGCATCAGGACTCTGTAACAACCTGGACAAAGGAGAAGTACGCTGACATTACCTGCTATATAGTGAGTTATGCTCAAAATGTTGTGAAAGGGCTTTAGACATTTCAAAGCTTTAATAAATGTCTTTTTGACGGTTACATTGTTTTGTAAAGATAGGACAGTATAGAATGGACAGGAAGTAAAGTGGGAGAGATGGGAGGACGGGATCGGGAAAGGTCCACCAGCCATGACTCCAATTTAGGACGCCCGAAGTGCAACGGCACTATAACAGATTTATTATTTTCCAGCTAAAATTACACTTTATTATTTTAATAACACTCACCTCAGTGTTGTCAGTGAAAAGGACTGATCCTGTAGTAAATCATTGAGCTCCTTCACTCCTGATTGTCCAGGATCATTTCCTCTGAGATCCAGCTCTATCAGGTGTGAAGGGTTTGATCTCAGAGCTGAAGCCAGAGCTTTATAACCTTCTTCTGTGATACTGCAGTCTGAAAGTCTACAGAAAAGACATTTATTACCACTCAAAAAAAAAAAAAAAAAAACACAAAAAAATTATTTACATGAAAACCGGTCAAATGCACTTTATTTATTTTATTTTCTTTTAGAAAATCAGAGAATCAATAAATAAAAAAATCACATCTGATAGAAGCATGTATTTTCCTTTCCTTTTGTTTACAACAGTAATATTTTACATTTGGAAGTTAAAAATGTGATTAGTAAAATAAAATAATGGTTCATTGAACTCACCTGAGTCTCTCCAGTGTGCAGTTTGTATTTCCTAATCCGTTCTGGAGTTTCTTCACTCCTGAATCCTGCAGATTATTGTTGCTGATGTCAAGCTCTTTCAGACTGGAGTTTGATCTCAGGACTGTAGCGAGAGCTGAACAGCTTTCCTCTGTTAGACCACACTTACGCAGCCTAAAATGATGAACAGAAGAGGGAGAATTTACAAACACAAAGTACTTGATGCCAACATTTAGTGATCACTGAAGATTAGTGCTTGTGAGTTCTGTAGGGTTCACCCGATTTAAGATAATGTCCAATAAAAATGTTAGAAAAGTTCAACTCACTCCAGTGTGTTGAGTTTACAGTGTTTATCCTGCAGTAGAGCAGCGATCTGATTCACTCGTGTGTCTCCTAGTTTACGTTCACTGAGATTCAGCTCTCTCAGGAGTAACGGGTTTTTACCCACAATTCCTTTCACATACTGACAGGCTTCATCTGCAGCAGGACCCAAAAACCTGGAAACAGAGTAAGTACATTACATGCCATTTCTTTTGGGTATTTTCATAATCTTGTGAAAGGGCCTTTAGTCTTTTCAAAATCTAATTTATAAATGTGTGTTTGACAGTTGAATTCTCCTTTGGCAAAAACAGGATTAAGACTATTGAGTGTTGTTTTAATAGCACTCACCTCAGTGTCTTGAGTTGACACTTCTGATCCTGTAGTAAATCATCAAACTCTTTCACTCCTGATTGTCCAGGATCATTTCCTCTGAGATCCAGCTCTATCAGGTGTGAAGGGTTTGATCTCAGAGCTGAAGCCAGAGCTTTATAACCTTCTTCTGTGATACTGCAGTCTGAGAGTCTATTTAAAAAAAAAAAAAAGTTTGTTTATTCTTTGTTAGAACACAGATTATCACACTAGCCCTCGGCTTTATAATAACATCTGATAAACCACTTAAATCAACATGATTTAATACTCATTTACATAATACTTTACAGTCAGTTACAGTATATAGTAAAATAAATAGTGATGAAATTTCAGCCTATATAGACTTTTTAAGTTAAACTAATTAAATAGGATATTAACAAATGTATATTAACATAAAAAATTTAGATTTAAATATACACACTTCAGTTTTTCCATTTTGCATTGTGTATTTTTCAACAGAACACAGATCTTCTCAATTCCTGAGTTTCCTAGTTTATTCCCACTCAGATCCAGCTCTATCAGGTTTGAAGAGTTTGAATTAAACGCTGAAGTCAGAGCAGCACAACCTTCTGCTGTAATACTGTTATAATTCAGCCTGAAGAGAGAGAAAACAAAGACACGAAACATTCTTCAGTTTCTCTCAAAACTTTTTTAATGAACAACAATGATAATTTTAATCGAAAACAAGGTACTGAAAATATGACAAAAAAATTATGTGAAATATTTTACACAAAAGTATAAAACAATAGGAAATACTCACATCAGTGTGTTGAGTTTACAGTGTTTATCCTTCAGTAGAGCAGCGATCTGTTTCACTCCTGTGTCTCCTAGTTCACGTCCACTCAGATTCAGTTCTCTCAGGAGTAACGGGTTTTTACCCACAATTCCTCTCACATACTGAAAGGCTTCATCTGCAGCAGGACTCAAAAACCTGCAGAAAGGAAGAGGAAGCAGGAATTAACTAAATTCTCCACATTTATAATGTAATGGAAAGTACAACATACTGTTAAAAAACTATTTTTAGTTTTGAAGTTCGGTACAACAACGACATACTGTTTTATAAATCATAATATTATTATAAATAATTTCCTGCATATCATTTATTTTCATCATGTCTCACCTCAGTGTTTTCAGTGAACAGGAATGATCCTGTAGTAAATCATCGAGCTCCTTCACTCCTGATTGTCCAGGATCATTTCCTCTGAGATCCAGCTCTATCAGGTGTGAAGGGTTTGATCTCAGAGCTGAAGCCAGAGCTTTATAACCTTCTTCTGTGATACTGCAGTCTGTAAGTCTACAGAAAATACATAAACATGAATACAGTTATTACACAATATAAACACAAGTGTATTATAAATAGGGGTGTGAATCTTCATTGGTCTCATAATTCGAATCGATTATGATTATCATGTCAATGATTTGATTCAATATCACGATGCGCTGCATCCTCAATTTTCAATATTACTGCACATGGCTACATTTTTGTCAATGAATACAAGCAGTCAGATATATGAACTCCCTTTTTAGTTTATTTGCTCCAAGAAAGCACACTTTATGAATGTAGCAATCATCAAACAAAACTTAATTCTGAACCAATGTTCCCTTTAATTTATTTTAATTAACTCCAATTAATTTATATAAGAGCAGTCTTAAATGAGTTAAATGAACATAAAGGTTGTAAGAGAATGAGGCGCATGTGCAGATCTTAAAGTGACAGCAGCCTCTATTGCTGTGTCATTAAAGTTAATCAAAGAACAAAGGTAACAGTGAAAATTACTCACTGCTCTTGATTAAAGAAGCTTTAATAAGGATTAATCTATTTCATTTATGTACAAAAGGCTAAGCTTTAATGACGCTGGTGCCCTCTGCTGGACATTTAATTTGTTGCACTTTATATTATTTCTGAATCACCTGACTATCATTCCTGTAATTTCATTGGTTTAGATCGGGAGAACTGAATGTCAATCAAAATGTTCATGCCGAGACATGTAATGTTGCTAAATGTCGCGGCAGTTTTGTAGTGATCTCCGTGCTGATTTGGTCCGATTTCTTGCAGATTTTTGCTCATACTGTGTGCGTACATCTTAAAAGTAAGTAGTTAAATTCTCTTTCACGTATATTTTGGTAGATTTAGTTACTGCTACGTTATATTGCAATTCTAAAAAGTTTGTTTATTCCTTTGAGGTAGTCAATGCACACAAGCTCGATCGCACATTCAGTTCAGCATAAAACACGCTGAATTAGACTTCGAATGTAACCTTTTGAATATTATGTGATGTAATATTAGGTGATAGTTTATTTAAAGTTAATATGTGTTTAAACCTGAGGTAAATGCACAGCTGCTGGACTCTATAATATGTCCTTATCTTTATGCTATTGCATTACTTTTATTTTGTTCAGTACTGTTTCTGCCTCATTGTATACTGTATATTCATTATTGTTATTATTGTTCATTTATAGAACCACACTCATACTGATGTATGAAGCAAAGACAACAGTAAAAAACTTTATTGTGGACATGGATCAAGTGATTTATTGTTCTGCCTGAACAATCTGTAGCGGTTGTCACCTAGTTTAAGATCCGCACCTCAACAACTTTCATACAAAATTTGGTCCTTCGAGCCGGAGCTGACTGCTACTACAGTATCACCATGTCCAGAACAGAAAGACAGGCTACCTCAGATCTACCAGCGGTTCGACCACGTCGACAAGTCATCCCACCAAGATACTTAGATGACTTCTATGTTGACTACACAATGCCATGTCAGCTACTTCATTCTGATGAACAGCCTAAAAATGGTGCAGCTGGACCTGAACCAGGAAAAAGGCCTGCCTTTAAAGAGTTCCCATGTACTGAAAGAGGACCAGAACCAACGAAAAGTATGAGCACTGGATCAAGTGAAAGGAGCTCATTTGTGGAGACATATCAAGATTTGCCGCAGTTACCGCCACAACCAAGGCCCCGTACTCTGACTTCTCCAAGGCGAATAATTGATGCAGAACAGAGAGTTCGTTCCTCAAGTCCATATACAGCAGCCACTGAGGGCAGGCCAGTTCTGCCTAGAGATCAAGACGATCTTCCTCAGCCCATGAGGGCACTGCCTGTAGATTCACGAGGAGACCATCTGCATTCTCATTCAGTCAGTCACAAAGAGATTGATTATCTCACTGACAACCTAGGAGAACTGAGGCTACCAGGCTCTGCAAATCGGCTAACTTCAAGTCATCCTTTCTCTCCTTATGAACCAACTCAAGCCCAGCACAAGTTAGCTCATCAAGAAGATGCTACATATCCTCAACTTGGTATTAGGCATGTATACAGACCACGTGGTTATTACAACACAGACCACAGAGGCTATAACTATCTGTCCACTGACCAAAGAGAGCACAGCCAATCTCCCTCAGCTGTTCAGTTTATGCCTCAGGACTACAGCCAAGAGACAGCAGCTACTTATGGGACTTATAAAGATCATAGTCTGAACAGTAGACCCGTCAGCTATTTCCCTTCCACTGAACCACACGGTTATCAGCAACCTCATCATGGTAATTCAGCTACAAGTCCAGTCTACCAAGATGAGAGACTTACTCCGAGGGATACATTAGCTCACCACGCACGCTATGAGAGACACTCAGACTGCTATGGTCGATCAGCTCCTACTCCTGCAGACAAATCAAGATTCTTGACCCCACGACAGTATGCAGATTATGCTCAGCCTGAAACATATCAGCCATACCACCCAGTGCGTCCTCCTTCTCCTCCATATCCTCATGTAGAGCCCACCTACAGAGGTCCCATTCCCACAATTCCTAATTTTTGCAGTGAGGATCCCAGAGAGTTTGCACGACTCAAAATTGCACTGGAGAATTTGCTACCTGTTGAGGCTACAGAACGTTTCAAGTACCAAATACTTGTTGATCATCTGAAACAGGAGAATGCTTTGCTCATTGCAGACTCGTATGTCAACAGCAGGTACCCATACACCAACACCATGAAGTCTCTAACTGCACTTTATGGTCAACCACATCAACTCGCACTACAAAGAATTGCAGAATTGATGGATGGCCCAAAAATCAGGAGTGGTGACATTAAATCTTTTAGAATGTTTGCCCTCAAAGTGCGTGCATTAGTTGGAATGCTGGACCAACTTGGAGCTAAAGGATGGACAGAACTCAAATGTGGGTCACATGTTTCACGTCTTCTTGCCAAACTGCCTCATGATCTTAAAGCAAACTTCAGAAGGTTTGTTAACCCCATTCAAATCCCAGTTCCAACACTGATAGAACTCAGCGACTGGCTTGAATATGAGCTCAGAATACAAGAGGATGAGACACAGTATGCTAGTAATGTAAGCAGAGCCTACTCTCAGCCACAGAGAGATCAGCAAAGGAACTTCAAACCAGTTCAACGATTTGCTACTGTCTTGCATGGTGGTGAACAGAGTAAACCGGCAAGTGCTACAGCAGTCAAGAAGGAGAAACCCACAAAGTACTGCCCCTTTTGCAACACTGTGCAGCATTACTTCAACCAGTGCGCTAATTTCAAACTGCTGAATCAAGATCAAGTGGAGTCCTGGCTGAAGTCAAATCAGAAGTGCTTTAAGTGTGGCCGTGATCACCAGATCTCACAATGTAATCTTAAAGCCAAATGCAAAAAATGTGAAAAGAGACATTTAGAAATACTGCATGACTTCAATGCCAGAGTTAAGCATGAAACACAAGCTTCAGCAGAAAACAGTTTGTATCTGGACAGACCAACTGCAAGCAGTAAAGTTCTTTTGAAGGTCAGCCGAGTGATCTTGAGAAATGGTGAGAAGGAACTTGACACATACGCCATACTGGATGACGGCTCAGAGAGGACAATGTTACTGTATGAAGCAGCACAGCAACTTGATCTTCAAGGACTTCCAGAAGATATAGCCCTCCGTACTGTGAGACAAGACATACGGATCGTTCATGGGGCGGCTGTTTCATTCTCAGTAGCTTCTGTATTTCAGCCAAACAAACCCTTCACCATTGAAAGAGCTTTCACAGCCAAAGAACTGAGCCTCGCAAAACACACTTACCCTGTTAAGTTGCTGCAAAAGAAATACAGACATCTACAAGGTCTGCCTATTCCCCCACTACAGCAGGCTCAACCACTCTTACTCATTGGCTCAGATTACCCGCATCTAATCACAGCCACAGAGCCAGTACGTCTCGGACCTCCTGGTGGTCCTGCCGCTGTGAAAACCAGACTTGGGTGGACTCTGCAGGGCCCCTCAAAATTCCTTTCCAGTCAGCTCTCACCACAGCAGTGTCTATTAACCTCCACTTTGTCACCAGAAGCCGAACTGTTCAACAATGTACAGAAATTGTGGCAAATGGACACACTTCCGTATAGGAGTGAGAAATTGATCACGAGATCAAGGCAAGACACAGAAGCAGTGCAAATTCTTGAGGAGAAAACAGTCAGGGTGACAGTCGGAGATATTCAAAGGTATGCAACACCCCTCCTCTGGAAAATAAATCTTCCACCTTTGCAATCAACTAAAGAAGCAGTAACAGCTCATTTAAGAAGCACAGAAAAACGCCTTCTGCAGAACACAGATCTTGCGTCAGTGTACATTAAAGAAGTGCAGAAACTTGAGAATACAGGCTATATCTCAAAACTGACACCAGAGGAGACAGATAGAAGCCATCGCGCATGGTACATACCACACCACATTGTTCAACACAATGAAAAACACAGAATTGTCTTCAACTGCTCATTTAAGCACAAAGGAACAAGCTTAAATGACCATCTCCTGCCTGGTCCTACACTTGGACCAACCCTCTTAGGAGTACTTCTGCGCTTCAGAGAAAATGCTGTCGCTGTTAGCAGCGATATAAAAGGAATGTTCTACCAGGTGTGTCTGCTGCCTGAGGACAAACCATTTCTCCGTTTCCTTTGGAGAAACTTGGACCAGCAAAGAGCCCCTACTGTTTATGAGTGGCAGGTATTGCCTTTTGGGACAGTTTGTAGCCCCTGTTGTGCAACCTTCGCTTTGCAGAAACACGTTTATGACCACAGCACTCCAGAAGAAGATGTACATTCCTCAGTAGAGCACAACTTTTATGTAGACAACTGGCTGCAAAGTTTCCCATCGGTTGATGAAGCTCAGACTCTTGTAACTAAGATGCAGAAACTTCTATCAGAAGGTGGCTTTGAATTGAGGCAGTGGGCCACTAACACTCCATCAGTCATTGCTCATTTCCCGGATGAGCTGAAATCTGCAAACAGTCACCTTTGGTTCACTCAAAGTGGAGCAGACCCACAAGAGATGACTCTGGGCCTACGCTGGCAGTGCTCTTCAGATGTTCTTGGTTACAGATACAAACAACAGGAAAATTCTGTACCAACATTGAGGAACATCTACAAAACCCTTGCAAGCCAATATGACCCACTAGGCTTCCTAATTCCTTTCACAACAAGAGCCAAAATAATTATCCAGCGTTTATGGGACAAGAAACGTGAATGGGATGACCCAGATCTTCCCAAAGATCTACTTCAGGCTTGGTTGACTTGGCAGAGTGAGCTGACACAACTACCACATGTCACATTCCCAAGATGTTACACCAAAGTAACTACTGAACTATCAGTTTGCAAACGAACCATGCATATATTCTGTGATGCATCAGAACGTGCATATGGATCGGTTGCATATATCAGTACATGTGATAAACATGGTGAAACACAGATTTCATTTGTTGCTGCGAGATCGAGAGTAGCACCCAAACGACAACAGTCTATACCGCGGCTTGAACTCTGTGCTGCCCTCACTGGTGCTCAGCTGGCTGCTACTTTGAGAAAAGAACTGAACATCAAGATTGATCAAGAACTATACTGGACTGACTCCACAACTGTATTGACTTGGCTTCAATCAGACTCATGCAACTATAAGGTGTTTGTCGGAACGCGTGTGGCTGAGATACAAGACCTTACAGACCCAAAAGCCTGGCGTTATGTCAATTCAGAGTTGAACCCAGCAGACGACATTACCAGAGGACTCACTCTCTCTAAACTCACAACACAAAGCCGCTGGAATCAAGGTCCACAGTTCTTAACTGAACCAGTTAGTATTTGGCCCAAACAGCCACTTGATGCTGCAGTCGATGATATCCAAGAACACCGCAGTTCTACTTTCTGTGGAGCGCTATCCTCCAGCCAAACTGATATTCCAGATATCTCTCAATTCAATTCACTTCAAGATCTGATTAAGGCTACTGCTATTTACCTTCATGCGGCGGCAGACGAAAGTGAACTCTCTGCTGATGACTATACACAAGCTGAACAGGAACTTCTGAGACGTGCTCAAGTTGAAAGCTTCCCAGAAGAAACAGCCCAAATCCAGTTAGGTAAACCTGTATCTCGCTCTAGTCGTCTTCTAACTCTAGCCCCAGAGTATGATCACAAAGCCAAATTAGTCAGAGTAGGTGGACGCCTCCGCAGATGTAAGCACTTGGACGCAAATACTCTCCACCCCATTGTCTTAGAACCTGCTCACCCTCTTGTAAAGCTTCTGATTCAACATTACGACAACCTCCAGTTACATCCTGGACCTTAACGCGTGTTCGCAGAACTGAGACGGAAATATTGGATCATAAGAGGCAGAGAGGCAGTAAAAAGACACCAGCGCAGTTGCTTTGAATGTAAGAAATGGCGAGGGAAACCAGAAATTCCCATGATGGCGGATCTCCCCCAGTCTAACCTTAGACTGTTTCGTCCAGCTTTCTATTCGACAGGCATTGACTGTTTTGGCCCCTTCCAGGTTAAGCTTGGACGCAGATGTGAAAAACGTTGGGGAATACTGCACAAGTGCCTTACTACCAAAGCTGTTCATATTGAACTTCTATCGAGCATTGACACGGACTCCTTTCTTATGTCGTTAAGAAGGTTCATAGCTCGCAGAGGGAAACCATATGAAGTGCTCTCTGATAATGGCACAAATTTCAAAGGAGGTATTACAGAACTTCAGAATGCCTTCAATGCACTTCACCCAACCTTGAAAGTGAATCTGGCTTCTCAACAGATTCATTTCCGTCTAAACCCACCAAATGCACCGCATTTTGGTGGATCGTGGGAGAGAGAGGTTAGGTCTATCAAGACAGCACTACGTACCTCTCTTGGTTCTCAATCTGTTCCAGAAGAAGTACTGAACACGGTACTTGTGGAAATAGAGGGAATATTAAACTCCAGACCATTGGGATATGTTTCCTCAGACATAGCAGATATAGACCCAGTGACACCTAATTCCCTCCTCATGGGACGTCCAAATTCTGCATTACCACAAGTTGTCTATCCGGAATCAGAAATGCTCAGTCGTAGGAGATGGCGTCACAGCCAGATTCTAACTGAAAACTTCTGGAAATGTTTCATACGGCATTACCTCCCAGACTTGCAACGACGACAAAAATGGCAAACAGAATCAGGAAACCTTCAAACTGGTGAAGTTGTGATGATTGTGGACCATCAAGCACCCAGAGCCCAATGGCAAATAGGTACTGTAGCCAAAGTAATTCCAGGACAAGATGGACGAGTCCGCACAGCTGTAGTGAATGTCAAAGACAAAAGTTACACAAGACCTGTGGCTCGTCTGATTAAACTGCCTGCCCTACCTGATGACACCAACAAAGATTAATGAGCCTTTTCTTTATTACAAATTTGTTAAACAAATTCGGGGGCGGCTGTACAAAAGGCTAAGCTTTAATGACGCTGGTGCCCTCTGCTGGACATTTAATTTGTTGCACTTTATATTATTTCTGAATCACCTGACTATCATTCCTGTAATTTCATTGGTTTAGATCGGGAGAACTGAATGTCAATCAAAATGTTCATGCCGAGACATGTAATGTTGCTAAATGTCGCGGCAGTTTTGTAGTGATCTCCGTGCTGATTTGGTCCGATTTCTTGCAGATTTTTGCTCATACTGTGTGCGTACATCTTAAAAGTAAGTAGTTAAATTCTCTTTCACGTATATTTTGGTAGATTTAGTTACTGCTACGTTATATTGCAATTCTAAAAAGTTTGTTTATTCCTTTGAGGTAGTCAATGCACACAAGCTCGATCGCACATTCAGTTCAGCATAAAACACGCTGAATTAGACTTTGAATGTTACCTTTTGAATATTATGTGATGTAATATTAGGTGATAGTTTATTTAAAGTTAATATGTGTTTAAACCTGAGGTAAATGCACAGCTGCTGGACTCTATAATATGTCCTTATCTTTATGCTATTGCATTACTTTTATTTTGTTCAGTACTGTTTCTGCCTCATTGTATACTGTATATTCATTATTGTTATTATTGTTCATTTATAGAACCACACTCATACTGATGTATGAAGCAAAGACAACAGTAAAAAACTTTATTGTGGACATGGATCAAGTGATTTATTGTTCTGCCTGAACAATCTGTAGCGGTTGTCACCTAGTTTAAGATCCGCACCTCAACAACTTTCATACAATTTATAATTTATGCAGTGCAGACTGTTAGATAACTTTGTTCAATTTCTGTATATTTCACAGGGCACAGGTAAATATGATATTTATTATGGGTTTATGTAATGATTGTTTTAAGTTCACTTAAATTAAAAGTTGTTATATTTTTTGAAGCCTAATAAATGTTTTAAAAAATAAAGAGCTTTCAATACACTTTAATGTTGAATGTGTAACATGTGTCCTGGGTCTGTGTTCATCAATGTCGTCTTATGGACTTTTGTATGTATTTTGAGTTTGCACACTACTGCATGTGTAATTGTAAATTCTCTATGTTTTGTTACTTTGCTGTGCTCATCACACATTATTCCCAGCAATCAAGCCACTCTTCTTTAAAACATGATGACATTTTATTTCACATGTCTTTGCATTTTACGTTGCCTCTCATATTGAGCTACTTGGTCTGAAAACATGAAAGTATGCCTAAAGAGACTGATTCAGATGATCGGATCTCTGCCGCTCACACACAACCACATCATTCTTTTTCTATGGAACCTGTAAACCGCATTCATCAGTTCTAACTCTATAGCGACACAAACTCTATGGCGGTTAACCAGAGCACTGCAATAATTTCCCCACACCTTGTGCGTCTGTTCTCTGTGCGCGTTTTATTTTTCTTCTGTGCGCGGCTAAGAGGAAACATTGGTCTGAACACAGCATACAACCACTATAAAACATTCCACCTTCTTGAGAAACAGTGTTAATTTTCACAGCAAATTCTGATTTAGTCTTAGTCTTTTGAATAACACACCATTTAGTTTTAGTCACATTTTAGTCATCTAAAATCTTTTAGTCTTAGTCTAGTTTTAGTCGACTAAATATCATAAGAGTTTTAGTCTTAGTCTCTTAAGTCTTTTAGTCTTAGTCTAGTTTCGTTTTAGTAGAACAAATATTAGCAGATTTTAGTCGACTAAATCTAGTCGACAGTTGACCTGACTAAATGTTTCCATCAGTCTGTTATGGAATGGTATTAAGGTTTGAATATGCAATAGGGCCTACATACACAGATTTAACGGCTGTAATACGAAACATGTATTTTATTTTATTCTTAATGTCAAAAACACTGACTGTAACTTTTTCACAAAAGATAATCTCACATCAGTGTTAATTTTGACAGCAAATTTTGATTTAAAATATAATGGGTTTAAATTGAAATGCATTCATTTAGAATTTCTCTAAAATTTACAAACCCATATAGTCCCGGAGAAAACATTAACCTGCTAATATGAATGATTTTAAAGTTTGAACGTGCAATACAGATACAGATTTAACTACTGTAACTTAAAAAATGTCTTAAAATTAAATAAAACCACTTTTCCTAAACACAGTCTTCTTTTCAATGAATGATAGCCTATATGAATTCTTTATAACTTGCATACATCATTCTATTCTTTCAAACAGACATATTTATTTGTATGAATTAAATATAATTAATCCTTATTTTAAAGCTATTAACGAGCAGTGCATGCTTTTCTCTTTTTCTTTTGTTGCTTGATCAATATTAAGGACACAGACCGCATTAGGTTTATTACCCACTGTCACTTTAAGACATTGGATCATGTCAGTCCAATGACATGCGGATCCAATTGCACTGATGCACATATGATACATTCACAACTGTTTAAGACATAACCCACATTATTTACGTGAATACTCTCCAAAACGGACATTTAGACATAATGTTGTGTGTATTTGTCGATTCAGACACGAAAGAAAGCTCAATTCCATACTCGCGCGCTGTATAGGTGTCTGTGAATGGCTGCACGCTTCGGGTCGGGTGTGTGCGCACAAACCGTACCGAATATATAACTATTTTTTGCGTCGTCACTCTTATTCAGATCTACATGTCTGCTCTACTCATTCTCCCAGACGTTTACATGTTTTAACGTTTGATGAGACATGCCAACTCGTGTGCCGCTGGGAAGATCAGCACGTCACAGAACAAATGTGCGCATCTACCACAAATGCAGGACATCAGACCGGATCGCTTCCCAAATCGTCACTATCTAACATTTTCGTCTAGTTTTTATTCGTTGACGAAAATGTCAATAGATTTTCGTCATAGTTTTTGTCATTCAAAACTAGTTTTTATTTAGTTATCGTCTCGTTTTCGTCTTTGAAAAAATGTCGTTGACGAAAATAATGACGAAAATTATTCGTCAACGAAATTAACACTGTTGAGAAAAAAAATAGAGTTTGCTCGAGCTATCCTCAAAGTTAACCTGTATAGATTTAGAAATTGGCTCTGTGCTACAGGCCTATGTACACATCTGCATTTAAAATAAGCAATGTCCACACACAGACAAATCATTTAAACATAAATGGCCTACAGCAATTTATAGTGAAAGCCTGTTTCCCTCCAGGTTAAGTAAGTCTGTGGGAGCTTTAAAAAGTAACCTAAAGACCTCTTGTGGTGAAAATCAAGTTTTTAATGTTTACATTTCAGTGTGGTGTTTTTAATATGCTTTGACACCTCTGCTGAGTGTTTTACCTTTAAAACTACAGTTTACCAAAAAACAGAGAACGAGGGCGGTTTCAAACCACGTTTTTATGTCAGAAACATGCTGTAACCAATCCTGTCAGCGTACGGGGGAGCTTTAACATATCATTAACTACGCTGCGGGGCAGGAGGTTTCAAGAGAATCCAGTTTATCCCACTGTATTTTTCTGTTGATAAGAAACATTGGTAACATATAGCGGATGAATTATGTATATTAAAGCAACAATAAGGAACTTTTCCTCTTTGGTCGCCCTACAGGTTGGAAGCCAAATTGTCTATTACCGCTGTCGTAAATAATTTCGCCGCCCGCAGCCTACTGTCGCACGCTCGCTCGCTGTTTATCCAGCACTGGCTTTGAATGAATGATGTCCACAGACAAGGTAAAGTATGTTGCATGATTTCATGAAAGTATGATGTATAGCGACATCAGAAACAAAGAAAAACAAAATAATGACTATTGTAACGCTTGACGTAAAGCAAGTCAAATTTGTAGTTTTCTTATGTCTCATTCGAACTACAGAAACGCGACCCAGTTTGGCAAACTTGCATAGCGCGGTTATAGCAGATATAGAGCTGCAAAGCGAATCCAGAAGTGCCTTTCACTCTGCTACGACTTGATGAACCACTGAAACCATTTTGGAAACATTATTTTAAGGTAAAAAATGTTACTTCGTGTTGCTTTAAGATGTTATGATGAACTTCATGCCTTTCTCCACTGACTTTCTATGGTATTCAAAGCGTTTGTTATGATGCTGATTTTAAGAAGGAAGCTGTCTGACTCAGAGATGCGAACGGGAACATGGTTTGTGTAACATTAACAACACATTATTAGCTGTTTGATAACGTATTCAAGCCAAAGCCTAATCATAGCAATTACTGTTATGTGACCGACATTGCAGAGAGCGATAAAAAAACACATTACCATTCTGATACATCAACTAGTAGATGACCCTATGTAATTCGGTCTTCCTTTTCTTTTGAATCAGTTTCTCGATAAAACATATATGGATTAATTAAACCAGTATTTCCACTTGCCATTGTGTCACATTTACTACAGTAAAGTTGACCAAGTGAATCAGGAAGGTCTGAGCTTGTGTCATGGAGTGGAAGAGGGACTAATTTGCATATTCGGGGTGTAGAAATACATTAAAGCTATTTTAATTTCACAGGAAAAGAACAACAACATTTAAATATCTTTGATAATGAAAGGTGAGTTTTAAAGGATAAAACAATGTACTATAGGGGGACTTTAAAAACAGTTAAGTGATAAATGTAACCCTTTTACCTGAGTCTCTCCAGTGTGCAGTTTGTATTTTCTAATCCGTTCTGGAGTTTCTTCACTCCTGAATCCTGCAGATTATTGTTGCTGATGTCAAGCTCTTTCAGACTGGAGTTTGATCTCAGGACTGTAACGAGAGCTGAACAGCTTTCCTCTGTTAGACCACACTTACGCAGCCTAAAATGATGAACAGAAGAGGGAGACTTTACAAACACAAAGTACTTGATTCCCACATTAAAGGATCAACTACAGTGAACTACAGTGTTTTGGTCACCTGATTTCAATAACATACTTAACATCTACAATAACATATGAACACAATACTCACATCAGTGTGTTGAGTTTACAGTGTTTATCCTGCAGTAGAGCAGCGATCTGATTCACTCGTGTGTCTCCTAGTTCACGTTCACTCAGATTCAGCTCTCTCAGGAGTAACGGGTTTTTATTGCAAAGAATTTTGGTCAGATATTTACAGGCTTCCTCTGCATCAGGACTCTGTAACAACCTGGACAAAGGAGTAGTACGCTGACATTACCTGCTATATAGTGAGTTATGCTCAAAATGTTGTGAAAGGGCTTTAGACATTTCAAAGCTTTAATAAATGTCTTTTTGACGGTTACATTGTTTTGTAAAGATAGGACAGTATAGAATGGACAGGAAGTAAAGTGGGAGAGATGGGAGGACGGGATCGGGAAAGGTCCACCAGCCATGACTCCAATTTAGGACGCCCGAAGTGCAACGGCACTATAACAGATTTATTATTTTCCAGCTAAAATTACACTTTATTATTTTAATAACACTCACCTCAGTGTTGTCAGTGAAAAGGACTGATCCTGTAGTAAATCACCGAGCTCCTTCACTCCTGATTGTCCAGGATCATTTCCTCTGAGATCCAGCTCTATCAGGTGTGAAGGGTTTGATCTCAGAGCTGAAGCCAGAGCTTTATAACCTTCTTCTGTGATACTGCAGTCTGAAAGTCTACAGAAAAGACATTTATTAGCACTCAAAAAAAAAAAAAAAGAAACCACACAAAAAAATCAGAGAATCAATAAATAAAAAAATCACATCTGACAGAAGCATGTATTTTCCTTTCCTTTTGTTTACAACAGTAATATTTTACATTTGGAAGTTAAAAATGTGATTAGTAAAATAAAATAATGGTTCATTGAACTCACCTGAGTTTCTTCAGTGTGCAGTTTGTATTTCCTAATCCGTTCTGGAGTTTCTTCACTCCTGAATCCTGCAGATTATTGTTGCTGATGTCAAGCTCTTTCAGACTGGAGTTTGATCTCAGGACTGTAGCGAGAGCTGAACAGCTTTCCTCTGTTAGACCACACTTACGCAGCCTAAAATGATGAACAGAAGAGGGAGAATTTACAAACACAAAGTACTTGATGCCAACATTTAGTGATCACTGAAGATTAGTGCTTGTGAGTTCTGTAGGGTTCACCCGATTTAAGATCATTTAAATGTCCAATAAAAATGTTAGAAAAGTTCAACTCACTCTAGTGTGTTAAGTTTACAGTGTTTATCCTGCAGTAGAGCAGCGATCTGATTCACTCGTGTGTCTCCTAGTTCATGTTCACTCAGATTCAGTTCTCTCAGGAGTAACGGGTTTTTACCCACAATTCCTCTCACATACTGACAGGCTTCATCTGCAGCAGGACCCAAAAACCTGGAAACAGAGTAAGTACATTACATGCCATTTCTTTTGGGTATTTTCATAATCTTGTGAAAGGGCCTTTAGTCTTTTCAAAATCTAATTTATAAATGTGTGTTTGACAGTTGAATTCTCCTTTGGCAAAAACAGGATTAAGACTATTGAGTGTTGTTTTAATAGCACTCACCTCAGTGTCTTGAGTTTACACTTCTGATCCTGTAGTAAATCACTGAGCTCCTTCACTCCTGATTGTCCAGGATCATTTCCTCTGAGATCCAGCTCTATCAGGTGTGAAGGGTTTGATCTCAGAGCTGAAGCCAGAGCTTTATAACCTTCTTCTGTGATACTGCAGTCTGAGAGTCTATTTAAAAAAAAAAAAAGTTTGTTTATTCTTTGTTAGAACACAGATTATCACACTAGCCCTCGGCTTTATAATAACATCTGATAAACCACTTAAATCAACATGATTTAATACTCATTTACATAATACTTTACAGTCAGTTACAGTATATAGTAAAATAAATAGTGATGAAAATTTCAGCCTATATAGACTTTTTAAGTTAAACTAATTAAATAGGATATTAAGAAATGTATATTAACATAAAACATGTAGATTTAAATATACACACTTCAGTTTTTCCATTTTGCATTGTGTATTTTTCAACAGAACACAGATCTTCTTTATTCCAGAGTTTCCTAGTTTATTCTCACTCAGATCCAGCTCTATCAGGTTTGAAGAGTTTGAATTAAACGCTGAAGTCAGAGCAGCACAACCTTCTGCTGTAATACTGTTATAATTCAGCCTGAAGAGAGAGAAAACAAAGACACGAAACATTCTTCAGTTTCTCTCAAAACTTTTTTAATGAACAACAATGATAATTTTAATCGAAAACAAGGTACTGAAAATATGACAAAAAAATTATGTGAAATATTTTACACATAAAAGTATAAAACAATAGGAAATACTCACATCAGTGTGTTGAGTTTACAGTGTTTATCCTTCAGTAGAGCAGCGATCTGATTCACTCCTGTGTCTCCTAGTTCACATTCACTCAGATTCAGTTCTCTCAGGAGTAACGGGTTTTTACCCACAATTCCTCTCACATACTGAAAGGCTTCATCTGCAGCAGGACTCAAAAACCTGCAGAAAGGAAGATGAAGCAGGAATTAACTAAATTCTCAACATTTATAATGTAATGGAAAGTACAAAATACTGTTAAAAACCTATTTTTAGTTTTGAAATCTATAAGTTCGGTACAACAACGACATACTGTTTTATAAATCATAATATTATTATAAATAATTTCCTGCATATCATTTATTTTCATCATGTCTCACCTCAGTGTTTTCAGTGAACACTTCTGATCCTGTAGTAAATCATCGAGCTCCTTCACTCCTGATTGTCCAGGATCATTTCCTCTGAGATCCAGCTCTATCAGGTGTGAAGGGTTTGATCTCAGAGCTGAAGCCAGAGCTTTATAACCTTCTTCTGTGATACTGCAGTCTGAAAGTCTAGAGATAAAGACATAAACATGAATACAGTTATTACACAATGTAAACACAAGTGTATTATAAATAGGGGTGTGAATCTTCATTGGTCTCATAATTCGAATCGATTATGATTATCATGTCAATGATTTGATTCAATATCACGATGCGCTGCATCCTCAATTTTCAATATTACTGCACATGGCTACATTTTTGTCAATGAATACAAGCAGTCAGATATATGAACTCCCTTTTTAGTTTATTTGCTCCAAGAAAGCACACTTTATGAATGTAGCAATCATCAAACAAAACTTAATTCTGAACCAATGTTCCCTTTAATTTATTTTAATTAACTCCAATTAATTTATATAAGAGCAGTCTTAAATGAGTTAAATGAACATAAAGGTTGTAAGAGAATGAGGCGCATGTGCAGATCTTAAAGTGACAGCAGCCTCTAATGCTGTGTCATTAAGTAAGTTTGTGGGAACTTCAAAAAGTAACCTAAAGTTTACTTTAGATAGTTTTTAAAGGTCCCGTATTATGCAAAATTCACTTTTGCATGCCGTTTGGACATAAATGTGTGTTGGCAGTGTGTGTACACAACCAGCCAATAGTGATAAAAATCCACTCACTCCTTTTTTATTAATCCCCATTAAAGGAGTCATAACCTAGTATTACATTGGATACCTACTGCTGTATTATAGTCTTTCAGGCCCTTCTAAAAAAGAAAAGTGGAAAAAAAATAAACACAGACCTACTTTTACCCTTATTTCTGAAGGCATTATTGTCTCGCGAGATCAATGCGATGTTTTGGCTGTCGTGGACGCTCATTTTAATAATGCAAATGAGGGGCGCGTTGATTGGTTGAAGGAAGGAGGGGGGTTGACACGCAGGTAACTTCAGCATCATTATTCATTACAAACTGACTGAACCCGACCCGGCCGCGACCTACGGGATTCAACCGTACATGTTTGAGCCAGACTCTGAACCAGAGCTGGAAAGGGAAGATGTAGAGTTGTTGGATGGACGTCTACATCAAGATGTCTCTGAATGGTAAAGACAATCATTTTGACTGAGACATACATTAACATCGGTAACGAGCTAAAACGTTTGTTGCTATTTTCTCCCACATAGGTTTACCTTTTATTTAAAGGGATACTTCACCTCTGGGAAGATGAATGTGTATTTAAAATAGGTCATTTAAGTAGAAGAAATGTGAAGAAATTTTTGAATTTGGAGCTTTCTAGACTGAGAAAAGCCAGAAAATGTATTTTTGGCTTATGTGGATGAAAGACAACAACTCCCAGAATGCACTTGCTTCGCTGCCTTAGGAGGCCACGCCTATCGGTAAGAGTGCGCAGTTGTTGAAAACAACAAAGCTAGCCTACGTGTCGTGATGAGTTTGCGAGGGATTTAGAGATCGTCCAAAATGTCCGGGATTCGGCTTTTGCGTTCTACAGTCGCCATTCATCATGTTTACTGTGGCGAGCAGGACGAGGCTGACGGCCGCGGGAGAACAGCGCGAGGCCGGTGGTGTCATTGCCGAGACGCGCCGGGTCTCCCATCTCTCACGGAGGAGCGGGAATTTCTCTTAGCAATGGTAAAACGCACATCAACCGATCACTTGTTTAGCGTTCATGTAAACACTACATTCAAATTCACCAATCGGAATGAATTCAGTTAGATTGAAAGGTGTGCATGTAAACAATGAATGGCGACCGCAGAAAGCAAAAGCTGAATCCCGGACATTTTGAACGATCTCGCCTGCCGGACAAGTCCGGGAAAAGGAGGATGGTTACTTACTCAGCTTTCTCCTACTATTCAGCTTTCTCCACAGAACAAGAGCTTGCTAGCTTAGCTTCCAAAGAAAGGCTGACTGTGTGTACATTCTGTGAGTGAGATCCCTCCCTCTATGGGCGGGCTGAAAACATGCGGAACAACGCCATCTACTGGCTGTAGTCTTTAGCCTCTGGCCAGAAAATCCTCCGATGACGCAAAATGACGTTTTTTGCGTCATCGGAGGATTTTTTCCAGACAAAAAATACATAAATCTCTTGTCTCAGGGTCATATGAGGGTGGAAAGCATGGTAATTCGAAAATACTACAGGTTTTCTACTAATACAAAGCTTAATGCTAAATCCTGAAGTAACCCTTTAATGTCAATTACATTAACGGAGATGTAGTCTACTTATTTTATCAGCTTACAGTGGTTATTGAGATGAGACGTTTACTATCATGTGTTGTTTTTGCCTTGTTTCACGTTGTTATTTAGACATTCAAGGTTTAGCGCACACACCTACCGATACGCCAGTTGAGAGGGTTGTTGGGACAGCGTCATTAAAAATGAATTTCATCCACTGGTCCCTGATAGTTTCGTCCGATTTTGGGAGATAAAACACATTTACATGTTTTTTATGGCAATCAACCACAGAGCAAGTCCGGTGTGCACTCGGTTTCTCCATCTTTCTCGACTGAACTGAATATGAGGGGGAGAGGGGAAGGGCGGGCTTCCTGCTGCGGTGTCCATATATAGTATATCCTACTACCTCATGACGTCAAGAGGGAGCTGAAATCAAAATTTCATATTTGAGTGCGCGTGCAGGTGCGCTGGTTTATTTACCCTGAGGTAAACAAACGCTTCACTTTTAAATATCGGCTTCCCGGCCAGTGTATAATCGTTAGTCGATCATAACATACATTGATTCTCGTGGAAAAGTGAAAATTGCAGGTTATGACTCCTTTAATCATCAGCAGTGTCTCCCAACGACCTGTTTTCAGAATGCTGTTTTAGTGACATCACTAAGCACAGGCCCCGTCTGAGTGTTGACAGACACTGCCGTTTCAACATAGCCCCGCACTGATCGAGTTCACAGCTGCTGCACTGACGAGAATGTCTCCCAAGCGTTGTAGGTGTTGTGTGGCTGGATGTATTAATCCACATAGCTCTCTCTATTTACTCCCGAAATCTGAGGCAGCCGCTGAAGACGAGGTGGAATTATTTTGTTTTTAAAGAAAATGCTCCCTCAACTGTACCGAAATTCGTTTATGTACTTACGCACTTCTTATACTGTTTACTCAGCTCTTACGGTGATTTTCTGAAGTAAAACTGACGCTTCATCTTTTGTGTGATGTACAATAAACTTTATTAAACTCATCAGTATATGTTTGATCATCATTCGGACCTGGTCCGAAACAGCAGACTTGTAGGCTATTAATAATGGATCCTTACAAGCAGATGACAAATACGTTATAACCGTAAACTAAACTACCTTTTCCATCTCTATACAGCACTCTGACTCTGTAGGCATTATTGTCCGACTCGAAATGAACACCGTTACTGAGAGTTTCTGATATTATCATCATTCTGTGAGATGAAATTGTCCTGAGAGACTGAGCGCGAGCTCATGAAGCTCCGCCCCCTGTGCCGTGCAGCAGCAGAAGCTTATTTGCATTTAAAGGGCACACACTGAAACAGCGCGTTTTTCTGAGCCCCAAAAAATGACAATTTAAAGCTACACTGTGTAACTTTTTTAAAAACACTTAGTTCTTTCAAAAATATATGTGCTCATTAATGTATATTTACTTCTTTCAAGTAATAAAGTATTCTCTTGAGTTTATAATCTGCCATTGAAAGTACATACGGGTGAGGGGTTCGAATGCCGGTCGCCATGTTGCCCCTCCATCTTGAAACTACATTAGCCAAAGAGGGACATGCCTGTAAATTCAAGCTTCGCATTTTGCGTTTTTTACTCAGTGACACCGTGACGAATGCGAGGGGGAGATATACTCGCAAGCTCTCGAGTGCCGGCAGATTTGAAAGATAGTGTGGTGTGTGTGCGTGCGTGCGTGCGTGCGTACTCACATTTGAAAGAGAGAATTAAAACGTCAACGCGACAGACAAATCAGCAAGACCATAGTCAATATTGGAGTAACTTTTCCCAGATGGAAAGAGCTCATGAGGAGAATATTTTAAAACGGACGCCGAGGTTGCCTGCTTTCTTCTCGACAGGTAATTCAGCCTGTTGTAATTCATTTGTGTAAATTCGAAGTTTTATAGTTGCTTGTCTAACCATAGCATGGTTGTGCATAATGCCAGAACGACCTCTAGTATAACTTCATCCTTGAGTCAATGGTGAAAAAGTATTGTTTACCTTGTAACATAAATCTGTGCTGCGACGGATCACAGGTGATGAATAGTTTTAAAGGCGCAATTTTTTAAGCTATATAAAAAAAGGACACTGTAAATTTGAGTTATTTTTAATTGCTTTTACTTTGTACACATTGTTACGTTAGCCTAATCTTCCGATAACTGGAAGCCATGTTAATCTTGGAATAATACGGCCACCGTAGGAGTTAAAACGCCCTCGGAATTGAGAGGAACAGAAACTAATATCAGAGCCCGTCTACGGAGAGCCTGCCCACTCCCTATTAAGCCCTGTTGTACCGAATTTTGGTTGTAGTACCACCAGAGTTCCACTGGGGGCGATCGCCATGAGTGCAAAATGAATGGGAGTCAATGGGGCTAGACAGCTAAATGTGTCTCTTTCACCCGATTGCCGTTGATAAATCTCAAATCTGATTGTAGATTTTGCAAGTTCAACATGGGTTTTAGGTCGAAAGTTGAATGAACAAGTACTTATGTCCTTTCGATTTCTTACAGGTTGAGTTGTTGTTGCCCATAACACGCTAGCATTCTGCTAATGAATGCTGATTGGTCAGTGAAGGACTGATTACGACCAGAGATACCGCTTGATGGCATCGTGTCATCCGCAGCGGGACCAGAAACAAACAAAACAAAAACTCTTCCAGCAAGTGTATTTACCTGTGTCAGCTGTGTTGTCAATGCCTCGAGTGAAAAGAAAGTGCAGAGCGCGAACGCAACAGAGTGAGTGAAAGATTGCCGTTAAGCAGTATCTCTGGTCGTACATGTATATGACGTCATTGACACTTTAAAATACTTTTTAAAGCAAATAAGTGACTCAAAAAAATCTAACACCCAGCAATGTGTAATTTATTTGCATCTCCTTTCGAATACAACATTCAAATTACTAGACAAAAAATGATATCCTGAGAAAAGTGGATTTTTATTGGTATAGCGCCATAGACCTCCATTCATTCTGCACTCGTCCTGTGAGCGCCCTCATATGGAATCAGAGTGGAACTGCAACCAGTTCAGAAGCCGGAAGTGTACTGAGAGTGAAACTTCTCGCCATATTAGACATTCTCTGCTAATATTCACTGGGTAGTCATATACAATTTCACCGCTAGATGGGGGTAAAAATCACACAGTGTAGCTTTAAACATGCTGTAAAAAATGATCTGTTGGGTATTTTGAGCTAAAACTTCACATACACACTCTGGGGACATCAGAGACTTATTTTACATCTTGTGAAAAGGGGCATAATACGGGACCTTTAATGTTTATATTTCAGTGTGGTGTTTTTAATATGCTTTGACACCACTGCTGAGTGTTTTCCCTTTAAAATTACAGATTACCAAAAACTTGGTTTGAAACCGCCCTTGTTCTCTATGTCAGAAACATGCTGTAACCAATCCTGTCAGCGTACGGGGGAGCTTTAACATATCATTAACTATGCTGCGGGGCAGGAGGTTTCAAGAGAATCCAGTTTATCCCACTGTATTTTTCTGTTGATAAGAAACATCGGTAACATATAGCAAATTATGTATATTAAGATGTTATGATGAACTTCATGCCTTTCTCCACTGATTTTTAATGGCATTCAAAGCGTTTGTTATGATGCTGATTTTAAGAAGGAAGCTGTCTGACATTGCAGAGAGCGATACATAAAACGCATTACCATTCTGATACATCAACTAGTAGATGACCCTATGTAATTCGGTTTTCCTTTTCTTCTGAATCAGTTTCTTGATAAAACATATATGGATTAATTAAACCAGTATTTCCACTTGCCATTGTGTCACATTTACTACACTAAAGTTGATCAAGTGAATCAGGAAGGTCTGAGCTTGTGTCACAGAGTGGAAGCGGGACTGATTTGCATATTCATGAATCCATGTATAGTAAATGAGGCAAGGGTGTAGAATTACATTCAAGCTATTTTAAGGCATGAAGAAATTAATTTCACAAGAAAAACAACAACATTTTACTTTGATAAACAAATACCTTTGATAATGAAAGGTGAGTTTTAAAGGATAAAACTATTTACTATAGGGGGAATTTAAAAACAGTTATGTGATTAATTTAACCCTTTTACCTGAGTTTCTTCAGTGTACAGTTTGTATTTCCTAATCCGTTCTGGAGTTTCTTCACTCCTGAATCCTGCAGATTATTGTTGCTGATGTCAAGCTCTTTCAGACTGGAGTTTGATCTCAGGACTGTAGCGAGAGCTGAACAGCTTTTCTCTGTTAGACCACACTTACGCAGCCTAAAATGATGAACAGGACAGAGAATTAATACTTATATTTAGTGATCACTAAGAATGTGTGTTTTGGCCAGTGTTTGGTTCATTTGATTGCTTTACAATCTTAAAATTGCTTTTTTTTTTCAATCTTTATTGCTTTACAATTTAAAAATGTACTTTTATGTAAACAGAGCTGCAATGTTTACTTTGGCAAATGATTTGATTATTTCTTTGAGAGAGTACATAAAAATACTGTTTTATACATAATCTGAAAAATTATTCATATATATATATTGTGTGTGTGTGCGTTAATGTGTCAAAAAATTAAGCAGAAGTAAAAATTTAAATTTCAGCACCAATGTTGTCATTTTTCATGATAATCTAATCAAATGGACATGTATAAATCAAATTTAAATATAACATGCAGAAATGTAGATGAATGTTAATACACACTTCAGTCTCTCCAATCTGCATTGTGTATTTTCTTTTAACAGAACACAGATCTTCTCAATTCCTGATTTTCCTAGTTTATTCTCACTCAGATCCAGCTCTATCAGGTTTGAATTAAACGCTGAAGTCAGAGCAGCACAACCTTCTGCTGTAATGCTGTTATTATTCAGCCTGAAGAGAAACAAAACAAAAACACGAAACATTCTTCAGTTTATCACAAAACATTTTTAATGAACAACAATGATAGTGTCACATGTATGTTCTGTGTTCCCTACTTCATTGTGTATTTTGTTACATACGTAACCGAGACGTTTTGCATCGTGGCCGCAGTACCACTTGGGGTGTGCTTTTTATTCTGCTTTTCCTAATATATTTTTAGGCAATGCATCAGAGTGTCTTCACTCACCACCATGTTTCCTTTGTCGTTTTTAATGCGGAGAGAGAGAGGTGCACTCAAAGCATTGAGTGGAACTGACGGGAGTCTGAGACTGTTTCCCTTACGAAAATTAACTGTTTTTTGGGGTATTGATTACCATTTGTAAAACCACAACAATACCATAGTTAAACTATAGTTTTTGTAGCAAAACCATGGTTAATTTTCATTAGGCAGAGAGTCGAGTCTCTCTTGTGAGTCGATGATGGGCGGGAACAGGCAGAATGGCAGAAGTGCCAATGCACCAATTACATCAAACAATCGTGAGTTCACGCAACAGTTTTGGACACACAGTTAAAGGGCCAGCTAAAATAGACAACAACTCATGGACTTTTGAAGGAACAAAACAAATGGGTACATGCAAATATTAATCCTTAGAAGTCGTAATACGAAAAAAGCCCTGGGCAAAAAGTAAGTATATATCGTTTATGTGCGTATGGCCCCGACTACACCACTGCTGAAGATAGAGGAAGTACACTGATATTACCTGCCATATAAAGATTTCTTTCATAATATTTTAAAGGTACTTTATTCGGTTCTGTCCTGTGACCTAGTTTTCCTCAGTATGTTTATTTATTCATACATTTTCCTGTGTCATATTATCTCATCGGCTTGTACTCGGCTTCTCAGCGAAAAGCTGAGGATGCGATGCACCTGTTGCTCATTATGTACCCGCGCTGCGAGGCAGAGCAGCTGATTCAAATCATTGCATGCCAATGTTCATTGGTTCGTTTAGTTAAACTCAAAGTAGATTGGCCTCTCTAGTGAGATTCCTATTCGTCCGTCACAACGTACGATTCTGTTCACTCCTTCAGGGGATAAAAGGCTATTTTGCTTGAATCTTCATCCACGTGCGCTTCTTACTAGCAGCAACCGTGACATATAGTTTTAGTCCATACCAGTTAAATATATTTCACATGTTAAGTATTAAACCAAGGGAAATACTCACATCAGTGTGTTGAGTTTACAGTGTTTATCCTGCAGTAGAGCAGCGATCTGATTCACTCGTGTCTCTCCTAGTTCACGTTCACTCAGATTCAGCTCTCTCAGGAGTAACGGGTTTTTACCCACAATTCCTCTCACATACTGACAGGCTTTATCTGCAGCAGGACCCAAAAACCTATAAAGCCATTAGTGAAATAGCATTTCTGTTAATTATTCATTTGCATATAATGTTTTTTGTATTATTTCATCACGTCTCACTTCAGTGTCTTGAGTTGATACTTCTGATCCTGTAGTAAATCATCGAGCTCCTTCACTCCTGATTGTCCAGGATCATTTCCTCTGAGATCCAGCTCTATCAGGTGTGAAGGGTTTGATCTCAGAGCTGAAGCCAGAGCTTTATAACCTTCTTCTGTGATACTGCAGTCTGAAAGTCTACGGAAAAGAGATTTAAAAAATAAAAAAGTTAGACAATATCAATTAAAAAAATTATATCATAAAAATCATCAAATGCCTTTTCTCTTATAAGTAAATAAAATAATTTGACAGAGGCATGTTTTTTCCTATTTCTTTAATTCACTATAGTAACTTAACTTTAATATTTAAAACAAACAATGGTTCATTGAACTCACCTGAGTTTCTTCAGTGTGCAGTTTGTATTTCCTAATCCGTTCTGGAGTTTCTTCACTCCTGAATCCTGCAGATTATTGTTGCTGATGTCAAGCTCTTTCAGACTGGAGTTTGATCTCAGGACTGTAGCGAGAGCTGAACAGCTTTCCTCTGTTAGACCACACTTACGCAGCCTAAAATGATGAACAGAAGAGGGAGAATTTACAAACACAAAAGTACTTGATTCCAACATAACTGAGAATTGTGTTTTTGGTACAAGATGTCTTTAACATAATTTAAATCTACAATACTAAATGTACAATACTCACATCAGTGTGTTGAGTTTACAGTGTTTATCCTGCAGTAGAGCAGTGATCTGATTCACTCCTGTGTCTCCTAGTTCACGTTCACTCAGATTCAGCTCTCTCAGGAGTAACGGGTTTTTACCCACAATTCCACTCACATACTGACAGGCTTCATCTGCAGCAGGACCCAAAAATTTGAAGACCAGTCTTGTAGTCCTAACAAAAAAATTGGTTTACTATTCTGTACCCTGCCTCAACCACCATTAAAAAAGTGTTTTCATGTTGTTCTTCACTGGTAGCATATGTTTAATCAAAATAAATAATTACAAATAAAAATACAGTGCATTCTAAAAATTGGTCGACAGATTATTTCTCAAGTAGCCTACTGCATGGCTAAAGTAGTTCCGCATTAGGTTTGTTGTCTGCATTACAGTTCTATATGACTATAATTAAAATATTGCTTTGAAATTACATTAAGTATGAAAATACACTATATCAGTGATTCTCAACCGATGGCCTGCTGCTATTTCTGAAAATCACGACTCCTGGAGGAGACAGACCCAGCCCTGGCTTTGCTCTGTCCTGTCCACGCTATGTGATTGTGTGTGGACAGAACATAAAGCCTTCGGACCTCATACCACCTCTTGGCCTGGCCAGCAGAAGGGAAAGGCTGTCTCCAAGCAGAGGATGGCCCACTGGGTAGTTGATGCCATCACCTTGGCTTACCAAGCTCAAGGCGTGCCTTGCTCGCTCAGGATACGAGCTCACTCTACAAGAAGTGTTGCATCCTCCTGGGTGCTGGCACGTGGCGCCTCGCTGACAGATATTTGTAGTGCTGCAGGCTGGGCGACACTCAACACGTTCATTAGATTCTATAGTCTATGTGTAGAGCCGGTATCCTCCTGTGTTCTCACCTCAAATGGGTAGAAGTACCGAAGTACCGAGAGGTACTCGATCAATGTTGGGATGCTGCACCAAAATTGCTGCAGAGAGTCACTACGGGCAGACCCTGTTGAGTCCCGTCACCCATGGTAGCCGGACGTGGCGGAGTGTCCAGCGCAAGGCCTATATTCTGCTGTAAACTTGTGAACCGGGTCTAGGATGGGTGCCATATGTGTGACCCTGAGGGGATCCCATATGTGTACTTTTCCATGGTTGCTCCTAAATGGAAGCCTGTGCCTTTCCCTTGGGAGAACCCATCTCTTACGAGATTGTAGTCACCCTAGTAACTTCCATATGTAGTACAACCCTACACGGTTAGTCCATATGTATATCTCCACATAACTCCTTCAGGGAAGGATGTGGCTTCCACAGCGTTGCTTTTCCAGTGCGAAAAGCTGAAGATGTGATGCAGCTTTTGCTCATTATATACCCCCGCTGCGAGGCAGAGCAGCTGATTTCAATTATCGCATGCCAATGTGCATAGGCTCGTTTTAGTTACACTCGAAGTAGATTGGCCTCTCTAGTGAGATTCCTATTCGTCGGTCACCAAAGTGACGTTTCTATTCCCTCCTTCAGGGAACGAGGGTTACATACGTAACCGAGACGTTTTGCATCGTGGCCGCAGTACCACTTGGGGTGTGCTTTTTATTCTGCTTTTCCTAATATATTTTACCTGGCAATGCACAAGAGTGTCTTCACTCACCACCATATTTCCTTATGTCGTTTTTAATGCGGAGAGAGAGGTGCACTCAAAGCATTGAGTGGAACTGACGGGAGTCTGAGACTGTTTCCCTTACGAAAATTAACTGTTTTTTGGGGTATTGATTACCATTTGTATAACCACAACAATACCATAGTTAAACTATAGTTTTTGTAGCAAACCATGGTTAATTTTCATTAGGCAGAGAGTCGAGTCTCTCTTGTGAGTTGATGATGGGCGGGAACAGGCAGAATGGCAGAAGTGCCAATGCACCAATTACATCAAACAATCGTGAGTTCACGCAACAGTTTTGGACACAGTTAAAGGGCCAGCTAAAATAGACAACAACTCATGGACTTTTGAAGGAACAAAACAAATGGGTACATGCAAATATTAATCCTTAGATGTCGTAATACGAAAAATGCCCTGGGCAAAAAGTAAGTATATATCCCCGACTACACCACTGCTGAAGATAGAATAAATACATTGATTGATATTACCTGCCATATAAAGATTTCTTTCATAATATTTTAAAGGTCTTTTAGTCATTTCAAAGCTTTTATAAAAAAAATGTTGACGGTTTAATTCTCTTCCAGCTAAAAACTATTGCATTTTATTGTCTTAATAACACTCACCTCAGTCTTTTCAGCTGATTCCACAAACTCTGTTGTACATCATCGAGCTCCTTCACTCCTGATTGTCCAGGATCATTTCCTGTGAGATCCAGCTCTATCAGGTGTGAAGGGTTTGATTTCAGAGCTGAAGCCAGAGCTTTATAACCTTCTTCTGTGATACTGCAGTCTGAGAGTCTACAAAACATGAAACTTGAATTAAATGTAACATTGTGTTTCAAATTAAATTATCAGATGAATTATAACTTAAACTGAATCTGAATGATCAGTGCACGTAGAAATGTTCATCAAATACAATATTTACAAAGTATTTACAAGTTTTCTTTCCAGTAGACATGTGACAATATCAAAATAAAAACATTTAAATACTGTTTGACTTCCTTCTCTCTGTCAGGAATATGTCAAACAAAAAGCAGAGTTTTGTTTACGGATGTGCTGTTCCGTTAGCGCAATCCACTGTCAGAGAGTGAATTTGCTAATTCATTCAGCCCATCTTCTTCATTCATTTATGCTTCTCCTCTGTGTTGGGGTTGTTTACATCAGAGTGAGCATGCCTCTTTAATGCAGCAAATTTTAACCAGGTAATTCAAAAAAAAATTCAAAAAATCTAAATTTATAATACAGAAACTCTTTTTAATAAAGTTGCAAACATTTTTAAGTGCCCACAAAATATAATATTGTTAATATATTAATATATTATATTAAAAGATAATTAAATATATTAACAGATAATGAAATATTATTAAGGCTGTTACATATAACACAGTAAACACGTTTACAGTTGGGGAAATAATTATTTGATCCCCTGCTGATTTTGTAAGTTCGCCCACTTACAAAGAAATGAAGGGTCTATAATTTCTATGGTAGGTTTATTTTAACGGATAGAGACAGAATATCAACCAAAAAAATTCAGAAAAACACATTATAGAAAGGTTGTAAAATGATTAGCATTTGATCGAGTGAAATAAGTATTTGATCCCCTATCAACCAGCAAGAATTCTGCCTCCTACTAATTGGTTATGTGCCCATGTGAAACATATTAGTCCCGTCACTTTAAGAAAGTACTCCTAATGTCAGTGGACACCTGTCCACAGAATCGGTATCTTCCATTCCAACCTCTCCACCAACATGGGCAAGACCAAAGAGCTGTAAAATGTCAGGGACCAGATTGTAGACCTGTACAAGGCTGGAATGGGCTACAAGACCATCTGTAGTGACCAACTTTCCGTGGAGGAAATACAGTAGACGCGTGTTCCATAAACTTGATTTATTTCTCTTTCAAAGAGGTAAAGAAAATCAGAGACCCATTAAATCTCTCGCACGGTCTCAAAACTGTGTCCCTTTTCCCCGTTGGCCACACCCTCACCTGACTACCATCTAACTAATACACTCTGACATCATAGGTACAGCCCACCTCATTACATTTTAAAGGAAAACAGAAACTAACATGAATACATATAAATTCATTAACAACATATCAACAAAATTAATCACAGGCTCTTACATCCCGGCCCCTAATTGTCCATTAAAGGGCAATTATTACCCATTCATATTGGAGCAAAAATGTCCAGTTCATCCAAAGGGGGGGGAATAAAAATCAGAAGTCTTCAGAATCAAAATATAAAGAATAATAATCAATAACTAGATAAACTAGTTCAGGTAAAAGACAAATCAAATGTTGTCCTTCAAGAGGCATAGCTTATTGATGGGTCTTTCTATAATGCTGTTTTTTGTTTTGATTTGAACTCGACGAACATGCCCCTTCTTGTCTGGAAAGACATCCATAATGCGTCCCATAAGCCATGAATTTCTCGGTGCCATATCATCAATGATGAGTACTATATCCCCCGCTTTAAGATTTTTCCTAACCTCATTCCACTTCTGTCTTTCTTGCAAAAGTGGAAGGTATTCTCTAGTCCATCGCTTCCAAAAAAGGTTAGCAATATATTGTATCTGTCTCCACCTCCTTCTTGAATAGGTATCATTTCTTTCAAAGGTACCAGGGGGTAAAGAAACTTGACCTTTCAATTGCAAAAGATGGTTGGGAGTTAATGCCTCAGGATCTTTGGCATCCTCAGAAACTGTTGTTATCGGTCGGTCGTTGAGAATGGCCTCAATTTCACATAGTACTGTTTGCAAGCCTTCATCATCTAGAGTTTGTTGTCTTGTGATCGAATATAGAGCCTTCTTAATGAGACGAATGAGTCTTTCCCACGCACCGCCATGATGAGAGCCATACGGAGGATTAAATGTCCACTTGATTCCTTCGTCTAGCATCACATTCTGCATCTTGCTGGTATTAAGATGAGCAAGTGCTCTTTTTAGCTCTCGTTCTGCTCCTACGAAACTTGTTCCGTTGTCAGCAGGCTTGTGCAAAATTCAGAATTTCAGAATTGGCCTCCATTCAATTCATGAATTAGAATTTGAATTGAATTTACTCCGCCCCACAGGACATTGAATTGAATTTGAATTGGAATGACAGGAAGTGGAATTAAATTCATGGCAATTCAAAGAAATTCCACACAGTCACACAACAGAAAGAATGTGTTGAGTCTCGCATGCATTCAGTGTTAGGAAGGTTACTTTGTAAATGTTATTGCTTACTGTTATTAGTTACCCATTATAAATGTGGTTTGGATTACTTTATTTGGATAACTTTATCAAAGCAAAGCAAAAAGCAAAGCGTTTTAAGTTGATTAGTAACTAGTTGAATTAAACATTTTACCTCAGTAATACAACTAAATACAATTACTTTAATTTTGTAATTTAATAACAGAAATTTCATTTCACATAACTATTTACTCCTCAACCCTGCATACATTTTGTTCTAAAATATATATTGATCAAATTCTTGAAATAAATTACCCCCTCAGTGTTGTTTAATTAGTTTTGTTCCAATGTAATTTTCATTTCAAAGTCATCACACAAACACAAAGTTGTTGTAAATGAAGTTATCATTTATTCCAATGCAAAAAATTACTGAGCAACACTGTTGCATCTAATTCTCAATAGCTCCTCAACTCCTTTTCATTGAGTCTGCACAGTTCTGGTCTGAATATCTTTCCTGCAACACTAAAGATTCTCTCAACAGGTGCAGAGTGAAGTTGTAAGTGTTGGCCATCAAATTGTGCTTTCAAACAAATGTCCACCTCAAATTGTTTAGCAACCATTTTAAATACTTGGTTAAAGTAAAGCATTCTGGGAAATGGAGTCATGTTCCATCATGTTCCAAAAAATTACAATTACAATAAATCAAACTTAATTATTTGTTCTGTGACTAAATGGTAAATGGACTGCATTTATATAGCGCTTTCACAGACCTATATGGCCGCCAAAGCGCCATAGCCTCAAATTCATTCATTCATACACCAACGGTGCCAGCCATGCAAGGCGCCAACCAACTCGTCTGGGGTTAGGTGTCTTGCTCAGGGAAAACCTCGACACTTGGTCAAGTGGAACCGGGAATTGAACCACCAACCTTTCGGTTTGTAGACAACCTACATGAACCACTGAGCCACTGCCACCCCACATATTATGATGCAATCATATCTAAATATACAAATATGTATATGGATTTCTTTGAATTTTTATTGAATTGCAATTCTGCTTTCTTTAATTCAAATTCAAATTGTAATTCTAGGTCCTGTTTTTGACATCAATTCAAATTCAATTCAAATTCAAGAATTTAATTGGAATTAAGGAGTCATTCTCAATTCAATTCTGAATTGTGCACAAGCCTGGTTGTCAGAGACTATTTCTTTGACTTGTCCTCTTCTACAGATAAAACGTCGTAGAGCTGAGATGCAAGAATCCGTATCCAGTGAATAAACAACTTCAAGATGTACGGCTCTAGATATAAGACAGGTAAAAAGAGCCCCATATCTTTTTGCTAGACTCCGTCCTCTTTTCACTTCTATGGGTCCAAAATAGTCTAGGCCAACGTGAGTGAAAGGAGGCAAATCAGGCATAATGCGACATACTGGGAGATCTCCCATCTTCTGTTGCATTGCAGAAGAATTCCATCGTCGGCACAGAAGACATTCACGAATGATCCGCCTTGCTGCTGAATTGGCCTTAATGATCCAGTATTTCCTTCTGAGCATAGATAAAATTTGGTTCCTTCCACAATGACCTACCTTGGAGTGAATGTGATTCAAGAGTAGTGTTGACAGATAACAATCATTAGGGAGAATGGCAGGATGTATTATCTCATCAGGCATTGCCAGCTTGCTTAGTCTTCCTCCGACTCTTAAGACACCATCCTTGAAGATTGGGTCCAACTTGTAGATTCTACTGCTCTTCTTAACATTACTTCCTCTTTTTAGTGATGCAATTTCATCACAGAAAGAATTCTGTTGAGCATGAATCACAAGTGCTTTCTCTGCATATTCAAGATCTTCTAGGGAGAGGGTTTGGGGACAATGTTCCCTCTAAGCTGCGCGCGCGCGGCCGCGCAGGCCAGTCGAAGTGGCCGCGCAATAGATTTTTCAGACCGCGCACATTTTTCAGACCGCACAAACGATTTTTTTTTTTTCAGGGGTTAAACATCTGAGCATCAAAGGCGATGCAGGCTAATAAACAGTAGCGGTTTTAGGCACGGGCGAACCGGGCAGTCACATGGGGCGGCACGAGCAGTTAAAAAAAAAAAAACCCTGCGCCAAGAAGCAGTTTTCTTTTATCTTTCATTTCACTCACTGTGTGGGGAACTGCCACAGGGGCGCGGGAGACCACCAGTAGCTCGTGCACAGCCAGAATGGAGGTATAGCTCGCGAAGGGGCCGTTCACATATTGCGTCTTTTGCGCGCTCAAGCTCGTTATTTCAAATGTACCGGTAGTCGCGCGGGTAAGGGGTGCACCCAAACACTACGGGTGTTTTTCTCCTCTCCGTAAATAAATCTGCATGGTAACTTAACAGAGCTAAGTATTGCTAGGTTGTGGAAAACCATTAGCTACTAAAAAAAACTTCTTTGTCGTTGTGGAGAGCGCAGTTAAAAAAGATAAGCTATAATGTGCATTGCAAATGTCAGTAATTTATCTTTTTTGACTCATTATTTTTATAAAAATTATTTAAAGGCTGAATATGTGAGCGTTATCTTTTTTTAAAACCTTTTTTTTTGTCAAAACTTTATTTGAACTTGTTAGTAGATAATATGTTGCAAGAAACTCTGGCCATCATATTTAATGTTATTATTTTAATGTTCAAATAGCCTAAGCAAATATTTAGTTATTTGGTTTTTGTCATAAAACTTGGTGAATTGATTTCATTCTGTAGTATTAGTACTTTTTGAACAAGATTCTGCGATAACCATGATCATTTTGGTCACTATAATCAAAAAATTAATTTGTCATGCCATTTCATCTCTAATTGTGATCAACTATGATCAACTAAAATCAACTATAATTATGCGTTTTTACAGTATAATATTCAAAGTAAAAGTTAAATTAAAAATATTAAATTAAAATTAAATTTATTTAGGCCAGGAAATTGGTTAATGAAAAATTGATTAAAATCAAGATAAAATTAATACAAAACGAAATTCGCTTTAAAGAAAGGCTTTGTGCTTTCTGTTTTGAGGTCTCTGTGAAAGTTTGAAAATCTTTTAAGTGCGGCGTCCATAATGGAGAACTGTCACGTAATGTTGTTTTTTCCTCATAAATGCAAACACGAAAAATAAATGACAAAATACTTTTTAAAACAACAATTTTTAGCGTTTTGGGGAAAAATGGATGGATTTATAGCGTTTTGAAAAGAAAAAAAATTAGGCTACTTTTAATTTATCATCAACAATAGGCCTATTGTTGTTTGATGTAATAATCATTGTTCAACATGTTCAGACTGAGCTAAAAAAAAAAAAAAAAAGTTATTAAATTGTTTATTTACCTATCTTTAGGTAGTGTACCTACCTTTAGGAAAAATTGCACCATGTCAATTTAATACGCCTAGGCTATAATTATTGTTAAGCCCTGCATTAGCATTATTTCTTTCAATGAAGTTCCATTCAAATGTTGTACCTGCTGAGAAATGACTAAACATCTTGGATACTTTTATTTTTTATATATATATCATTATCAGTCATAATAACCAGTGAACCAGCAGTCATAACCTCTCTAAACCTTATTGAAACCCTATCAACGAAAGATCATTTTAGTTCAGCTAAACTGACTGGTAAAACACCAACATTAAAATGTTCCCAAAGTCCAATAAGGATATTAAATAAATATCAACCTTGTAGACATATTGATGCATTTGCTGTCATCTCTTTGAATCCCCCATGGCTAAGGCAGGCTCGATCGTGGTCATTTTCGGCAGGTCTTGTGGTTGCGAATTGCTCACAGTACTGAAATGTGCGCTCAGAAAAAAAAAATTTGCTCAGTGCTGAAAAAAATTAGAGGGAACATTGTTTGGGGACCAAGCTGTTTTTTGAAATTTGTCATTAGATAATCCGTCTGCTGCTTGTAGTTAGGATCTTGTAAAGAGATTGATGAGATGATCTCTTTTCTTTTTGTATTCAAAAGTCTAAGAATTACTGTTGTCACGATACTAGAATTTCTAACTTCGATACGATACCTTAAAAAATATCGATATTCGATACCATTTTCGATACCACGGAGAAAAACTGCCACAATATTAAGGGGGTATTTTTTATTTTTTTTTAAGCTGAATATAACAAGTCTAGAACATGACAATGGGGTATATTTTACAAAAATGTCCTGAGTTCTATCTGTTAATATTTTTTTATTGGACCAGAGCTAACATGAGCCATTGTATTTTTATTACCTACTGTTATCAAAGATTAAAATATACTGTAACAAATGCATTGTTTATCGGTCATAAATGCTGGTTAATACATTAACGTTATTTGATGAACAGATTTAAACACAAACGTGCGTGCATCACACGCGAAAACAATGCTCAATGGATCAACATGACCTAAGTCAAGTCACCTTAAATAGTGCTTTTAACATTAAAGATTGTGTCAAAGCACTTAACAGTATCAAATTGGAGGATAGAGTGTCAGTAATGTATAATAATAAGATTAAACATTCAATTTTCAGTTAAAGGCATTTCATTCTTGAATTCAGAGATGTCACTGTCTAGCTCAGTTTAGTTTAATTATATCTGTGTAATCAAATTGATGATAATCGCTAATGAAGGCAAATTGCAGAATTAAATACAATTTTTTTTTTAATAAAGTTAAATAGGCACAAGTTAATTTACATTTGACCACAGTTAAAATATTTACTTCTAAGATTCCTCAGTCAGATTATATTAACTTTAAGAATTACAGTGAAAAAACGAGACAACGCACTCATACCAACAATACTAGGCCATCTTGGTTAATGTTTCAGAAAAGTTAAAATGAGAAGTTACAGAGGATTTACAGTTAGTTATAGGGGAATTCAGAAAGAGGTGACCCATTGATGCTGATTAGCATTATACAGTTACATGCTGCTAAATGGTCCCCCTGGAGCTTGTTCGTTAAGTCTGTTTTCAGAATTTAAAAAAAATGAGTGATGTGAGGGATATTGATAGCCAAACAATCTTTTGGGTGCCCGCAGCCCGCTCAGTGTGAAGCGCGTGTCCGCGCTATTCTCCGACATGCCCGCTCGCGGTGTGTTTTTAACGCGTGTCTGCGCTATTCTCCGACATGCCCGCTCGCGGTGTGTTTTTAACGCGTGTCCGCGCTATTCTCTGACATGCCCGCTCGCGGTGTGTTTTTAACGCGTCCACGCTATTCTCCGACATGCCCGCTCGCGGTGTGTTTTTAACGCGTCCACGCTATTCTCCGACATGCCCGCTCGCGGTGTGTTTTTAACGCGTCCACGCTATTCTCCGACATGCCCGCTCGCAGTGTGAAGCGCGTGTCCACGCTATTCTCCGAAATGCCCGCTCGCGGTGTGTTTTTAACGTGTGTCCGCACTATTCTCCGACATGCCCGCTCGCGGTGTGTTTTTAACGCGTGTCCGCGCTATTCTCCGACATGCCCGCTCGCGGTGTGTTTTTAACGCGTGTCAGCGCTATTCTCCGACACGCCAGCTCGCGGTGTTCTTTATCAACCAAAGCCGGTCGCGAGGGCGCCGCACTCGCCATCTCATTCCATTCACTTCTGCTATTTAACCAGAGCGAATGAGACGAGTGCGTTCACGTGTGGTATTTGTCGACGCGCCTTTGGACTCGGAGAGAAGTGAAAGTGACAGCTCGGCTAGTATGGGAGTATCGATACTTCGGGACATTAGTATTGGTACCGTTCAGATATTTCAGTATCGATATTTATCGAAATATCGATATTTTTGACAACACTACTAAGAATAGACTTGAACTTCAAAATCCATGCTGCCATCTTTTTCAGGCGATCCCAGGATGAGAATCTCTTAATGAAATAGGTGAGTGGATTTTCATTCTGTGTAACAGCTGCAGTAAATGTGATAGCTGTTTTCTTGAGCTCTGGATCGTTATCTTCTAGAGTAGAAGGTTCATGGGGAAAATCTGTCCAGTTTGTTTCAGGCTGTCTAAGAAAATCCGGGCCCTTAAACCATCGCTCTCTGTCGAGAATAGAATGAACTGCCAGTCCTCGTGATGCATCATCTGCGGGATTCAAAGTTGTCTGCACATATTTCCATTGGTATTTTTGTGAGAGGTCTCGGATAATGCTTACCCGATTTGCTACATAGGTCTGAAACCTTCTGTTGTCATTACAAATATACTTGAGCACAGAAGTACTGTCCGTCCAAAAAACTGAATTTTGTACTGGTAACTCAAGTTCCTGTTTCAGCATTCTGTCAATACGAGCTGCTAAAACAGCAGCTGATGGTCTTGAGAGGGGCAACTCTTGCCTTGCCTATTATCAGAGCTGTATGAGTTTGGCCTGTCATGTTGGTGAGCCTAAGATAGCTAGCGGTGCCGTAACCAACTTCACTGGCATCGCAAAAATGATGCAGCTGGACACTCGTAGGTTTCTCGAAATTGATAGGTTTAAGACACCTACCAATGTTGAAGTTTGATAACTTCTCAAGCTCATCCAGCCAATTCTTCCACTGATGTGCAAGACTTTCAGGGATTTCTTCATCCCACCCAAAATTCATTCGGCACAGTTCTTGAACAATTTTTCTAGCAAGAAGAGTCAAAGGTGCTAGAAACCCGAATGGGTCGTAAATCGAATTAACAATCGACAGAATGCTTCTTCTGCTAATCAACTGTTGCTTGGGGCTGATTCTAAAGAAGAAAGTATCAGTTTCCACATCCCATTGAATGCCAAGTGCTCGATCCATGGGCAGTTTATCCTTTTCAAGGTCTAAAGCCTTAATATCTTTTGCTCTGTCATCCTCTGGAATGGAAGAAAGAACAAGACGACTATTGCTGACCCATTTTGTAAGTTTGAACCCGCCACTGGCACATGTAGCTTGAAGTTCATGCACTAAGTCCACAGCCTGTTCCTCATTTTGCACAGATTTGAGGCAGTCATCAACGTAAAAGTTGTTCCGAATGGTGCTTAGAACTTCTGCCTCAACTTTTCCTTCATTATCTTCAGCTGTCCTTCTGAGGGCAAAATTTGCACAACTCGGCGACGAAACTGCCCCAAAAAGATGTACAGTCATCCGATATTCAGATAACAAACCACTTATGTTTCCATCGGGCCACCATAGGAATCTCAGGAAATCCGTATCCTCCTTTTAGTCCAGGCGTTTTAAGCCAAAATGGGGGTCAACCGTGAACAAATTGCAACAGAATCAAACTCATCTGATTTTGTATCCTCAATATGTCCTGAGTAAGGAAAAAAAAGCCCCGAAGAATCCCATTAGGGGAAAGTTCCGAAAAAGACCCAAATATATCCTATTCATACGCCTATTCATTATTTTTCTCACCAGAATAGGGTAAAAAAATTTACCTTTAGATATCACCATGAAAATTACTGAGTTGATTACTTATATCAAGACAAACAAAAAATGTATTACAAGTTTTAAAAAATTGTTTGTTAACATGGACAAACGGTGCATAATCTAATTACAGATGTGCTAATTTGCATAAATACCACAACAGATCTAAACATTGGGTATAGCCAGGTGAAAATGTCTTGTTGAATCTTGTTGACAAATAACAGTAAAATACTTAATGTTAAGGTCTGAATGGAACCCATTTAGACTACCCATGAGCATTAATACATAGAGGCAGGAAGAAGTCCTTTAAACCAGCCTTTATTAATTTTTAAGAGATTGGGTTTGGGGATGGGTCCGTGGGACTGTTTCTGGGGGACGAATCTGAGGCAAGAACAGGAGACAATGGTAAGGAGAATGCAGAAGACAAAAGGTAAGTAAAATAAAAAGTAAATCCCCAGAAACAGTCCCACAGACCCAGCCCCAAACCCAATCTCTGCAATAATAATTAATAAAGGCTGGTTTCTAAAGTACTTCTTCCTGCCTCTATGTATTAATGCTCATGGGTAGCCTAAATGGGTTCCATTCAGACCTTAACATTAAGTATTTTACTGTTATTTGTCAACAAGATTCAACAAGACATTTTCACCTGGCTATACCCAATGTTTAGATCTGTTGTGGTATTTATGCAAATTAGCACATCTGTAATTAGATTATGCACCGTTTGTCCATGTTAACAAACAATTTTTAAAAACTTGTAATACATTTTTTGTTTGTCTTGATATAAGTAATCAACTCAGTAATTTTCATGGTGATATCTAAAGGTTATTTTTTTTACCCTATTCTGGTGAGAAAAATAATGAATAGGCGTATGAATAGGATATATTTGGGTCTTTTTCGGAACTTTCCCCTAATGGGATTCTTCAGGGCTTTTTTTTCCTTACTCAGGACATATTGAGGATACAAAATCAGTTGAGTTTGATTCTGTTGCAATTTGTTCACCCTTTTTTCCTAAAACGCCTGGACTATTTGGGACCTTGTCCTGATGGAACATTCCCTCGATGTCTGCCATGACTGCTACAGCTTCCTGTCGAAATCTGAGAAGTACACCCAAAAGGGTATTGGTAAGATCTGGGCCTTGCAAAAGTTCTGAATTCAAAGAGGTGCTTCGAAAGGTGGAAGTACAATCAAAGACTACTCGTATCTTCCCTTTTCTCTTATGATACACCCCATGATGTGGGATATACCACATTCTTCCATCTTTTCTGTGAAGCTGCTCAACAGGTACCTTTTCAGCATATCCCTTTTCTAGGATATCTTCCATGAAGCCTTTGTAGTCTTTAAGAAATGACTCATCCCTTCTGAATTTTTTAAGGAGGTTAAGCGCTCTCTGCTCGGCTACTTCTCTATTATTTGGCATGTTGATATTTTCTCTCCTAAATGGGAGTCGTAATTCATAATGACCATCCCGCACCTTAACAGAATCATTTGCAATGGTCAAAAACTGCTTATCCTCATAGGAGAGTTCCTTCTTTTCGTTGTAGCCTTGTTCTGCAAAATCTTGATTGTATTGATTAATCAACAACTTCTCCAGTCTGGCCACAGAAATCCTGTTGGAGGTGACGTACGATTGACCACCATTCATATTTGCAGATGAGTTGCTGCTCAAAGGACCATTAATAAGCCATCCTAGGCATGTTTGGACTGCGTAAGGTCCATCTCTTTGGCTGTTAATGACCTTTAGAGGCTCCATTGCCTTAGGAACATTCACTCCTATTAAGAGGTCCACATCAGCCTTAATGGACTTCAAATGAACATCATCCAGGTATGGCCACCTCCTAATGTCCTCTTCCTTTGGAATGTTTTCTTGACTTACAGGAATCGAGCTTTGAGTGAATACCTCAGGTAACTCTATGAAGCAATTGCTATCATGACTGCTCACCTCCAGACCAGTCAGTCTGTAGGTTTTTATTGGTTTCTCATGACCCATCGTTTTCAGTAGGATGTCGGTCTTCCTTCCACTTACACAAAGTTTTTCCATTAGCTTCTCCGTACAGAATGTTGCAGAGCTTCCGGGATCCAAAAAGGCTTAAGTATGAATCACATGATTACCTCTGATTGCCTTAATTTTAACTGGTACTATTGCCAGCTTGCAGTCTGAGGTGCCGTCTGAGGTGCCGGCCCCTGTTTGATCCATTGATACCATAGCAATGGTAACGGAATTGCATTTAACTTCCATAAGACCAGTGTTACCTTTGAGAGAATCATTTTGTGTTTTGAGGGAATCAATTTGTGTTGAAGATTCAGAACACATCTTAGATGTATTCTCTTCAAAGTGTAAAATTGTAGGATGTTTCCTTTTACAGATATGACAAGTGAGACGTTTTTTGCATGTTTTGCTCATGTGCCTTGCTCATGTGCCCTTTAGTAAGACATGCAAAACAGAATCCATTTGATTTAAGGAATTCAACCTTTTCCTTATGAGGCTTTCTAGCCATCAGATGACAAACTTCCAGTGCATGGATCCCTAAACAAAAAAGGCAGGGCTTTTCAAATGCTACTTGAATATTGCTAGCGTTGTTAGCGTTGCGATTTCCACTGTCTTGTTTATTCTTGTTAGCCATAGCGTTACCTTGCAGTTGAGCATTATCTGGTGAAATTGCAGTAACAAAACTCCTTTTACTGCTGGATTTGAATGGCTGCATTTGCTCTGGTCTGACCCGTTTAACTTTCATATTTGATGCAGTATTATAAATATCTCCGAAAACAGGATCTTGCAAAATTCTGGCTTGCTTCTCAATAAACATCACTAGGTTCTGAAACCTAGGCCTTTGTTTAGTTTGTTCCCATATGTCATATGCTGACGATCTCCAATTCTCCCTCAACTTATAAGGAAGCTTTGAAGCAATCATCTTCAAGTTGGAAGGCAAGTCCAATTCTGAAATATTGGAAAGATCCTGTGCTGCATTGCAGCAGCCTCGCAAAAACAGAGCATAATTTTGCAATTCTTTCCCATCATCTGGTGGAATGCTATTCCAATTAAGTGCTTTCTCTGTATAGGCACTAATAATTTTGAATTCATCTCCAAAATAGCATTCAAGAAGCCCCATTGCCTCCTTATATCCTCTGTCAGCAGTCATATGGAGACAGCTTTGAACCAAGTCTTTTGGTTTTCCTGTTGTATATTGCTCTAAAAAGCACAGTCGATCTTGATTACTGCTGGTCTTATCCTCAATATTATATTTGAAGGCTCGCATGAATAATTTATATTTTAAAGGATCACTATCAAACACTGCTATCTCCTTTTTAGGGAGACCTGCTTGTCTTTGCTGATTTACCAGAAGGTCTGCCAGATCGCATTGCCTTTTCATGATGTTTGTAATATCAACATTGTCTGCAGAATGATGGCTAGCAGAGCGTTGAGTAGCTGCATGTTGACTGCTGGAGACAATAGGAACAGTACTTTGATGAATATTTCCTGAAAACTGAACAGCCGATGGTTGCTGAATCAGATGTGCATTGTCTTGGTCTTCCAAAGGTTTATATACAAACTTTTGTAAAGGCGTTTTGGGTACAGCTCCCAAGTCTTTGAAATGAAGTGGTGATAATGTTGTTTCTGCTCCATTGAGGTCGGAAGATTTTGCCGCCAAATGTTGTTTCAAATAATCATTCATTCCATTTCCAGGCCTGAAAGTTTCAAGAGGGGTATGCAAGGAATTTACATCGGACTGTGTCTCGTGCAGCTCCAAGACCTTTAATTTTGCATCTGTAGCAGCAATGTCTGCTTCAAGTTCTAATGCTTCCATTTTTGTTTGCAACTCAGTTTTTTCTCTTTCCAATATATGTTTCCTTTTCAGAGCCTCGGCTTTAGCCAACAAAGCTGCTTTTTCCGCAGCTACCTTAACACGAGTAGATGAAATTTTAGAAGTATTGGAGGACACTCTTGAACCTCTATCACCTTTTGAGGCTCTTGAGCTCACTGAGCTCCTTGACACATCTGAAATACTGTCATTTGGTTGTACACTTGTTTGTGGATCGTAATGAGCATTCACCCAAACATCAACCTCATGCAAGAAATCATTAAATGTGACCATCTTTGGTTCATACCAGTCTACCCGTTCCATTTCTTTCACATCCTCTTGTAACAGGTTTTGTACATATTCATGAGCCTTTTTAAAATCATTGAGAGCCCTTTTAAATTCATCCAAACCTTCCTTCACAGTTTCAACATGTTCATTTGCATCAACAAGAGCTCTTATTTCGTTCATTTTGCGAGTGCATGACCCAAGCTTCCCTCTGCGCTTAATGATTTCAAATTGTGAATGTCCATACCAGCATTTTCAAATTCATCAGCCATTTTCAACTTTAAAACCTTAGTTCAGCCAGTTCGTAGCAATTGACTCAATTTCATAAATTTCTATTTCAATTTTCATTCCTCATATTTGCTTGCATATATTCATCAACCTTTTGTACCTTCATTCCTTCAGATCGAACCGCAATGATCCGCAACCGGCACGTAACTCACAAGACGGTACATCCACTCGCTGTCCGAGGATTGCGCAATGCCGACATCCTCCGTGTGTAGCACGGCGTCCTCAGCAAAGTCGGCGTCTTCGTATACACATAATCCAGGGAGTTTTGAGACTTATGTAGTGACCAACTTTCCGTGGAGGAAATACAGTAGACGCGTGTTCCATAAACTTGATTTATTTCTCTTTCAAACAGGTAAAGAAAATCAGTGACCCATTAAATCTCTCGCACGGTCTCAAAACTGTGTCCCTTTTCCCCGTTGGCCACACCCTCACCTGACTACCATCTAACTAATACACTCTGACATCATAGGTACAGCCCACCTCATTACATTTTAAAGGAAAACACAAACAGAAACTAACATGAATACATATAAATTCATTAAAAACATATCAACAAAATTAATCACAGGCTCTTACACCATCAGCAAGAAGCTTGGTGAGAAGGAGACTTTTGTTAGTGTGATGATTATTCGTAAATAGAAGAAATACAAAATGAAAAATCAAATCACGCTCGGTCTGTAGATCCATGGAAGATCTCGCCTCATGAGGTAAGGATGATCATGAGAAAGGTGAGGGATCAGCCCAGAACTACACGGGAGGAGCTTGTTAATGATCTCAAGGCAGTTGGGACTACAGTTACCAAGCAAACCATTGGTAACCATTGGCAACGGATTGAAATCCTTCATCACCCGCAAGGTCCCCCTGCTCAAGAAGGCACATGTTCAAGCCCATCTGAAGTTTGCCAATAAACATCTAATGATTTAGAGAAGGCTTGGGAGAAAGTGCTGTGGTCAGATGAGACCAAAATTGAGCTCTTTGGCAACAACTCAACTTGTCGTGTTTGGAGGAAGAGAGATGCTGACTATGACCCCAAGAACACCATCCCTACAGTCAAGCACGGAGGTGGAAACATCATGATTTTGGGCTGTTTCTCTGGTAAGGGTACAGGATGACTTCACTGTATTGAGGGGCCGATGGACAGGGCCATGTACCGTCCTTCAGCCAGAACACTGAAGATGGGTCGTGGATGGGTCTTCAAGCATGACAATGACCCAAAACAGACCTCCAAGGCAACAAAGGAGTGGATCAAGAAGAAGCACATTAAGGTCTTGGAGGGGCCTAGCCAGTCTACAGACTTTAATCGTATAGAAAATCTGTGGAGGAACCCGAACCTTTGAGTTGCCAAGCGACAGCCGAGAAACTATTAGGATCCAAAATCCCTCCTGAGATGTGTGCAAAGCTGATGACCAACTACAAGAAACGTCTTACCTCTGTGCTTGCCAACAACCAACAAAGGTTTCTCCACCAAGTATTAAAGGGATAGTTCACCCAAAAATGACAATTCTGTCAGTAATTACTCACCCTCATGTTGTCCCAACCCCGTAAGACCTTTGTTCATCTTCGGAACACAAATTAAGATATTTTTGATGAAATCTGAGCGCTGTCTTACTCCTCCATAGGCTTCTAAGTGATTGAAACTTGCTGGCCCAGAAAAGTTATTAAAGAGATCGTTAATACAGTCCAAGTGACTACAGTGGCCTAATCTTAAGTTTATAAAGCGATGAGAATACTTTTTGTGCGCTAAAACAAACAAAAAATATAGCTGCGAGCAGCGATTACGGGCCCAAGCCGGTGGCACCGCAACCCCAGTGCCTTTAGTAACCTAAAGGCACCGGGGATGGCGGTGCCGCCGGCTTTGGCCCGTAATCGCAGCTCGCAGCTATATATATATATATATATATATATATATATATATATATATATATATATATATATATATATATATATATATATATATATATCTTTCTTTCTATCTATCTATGTCTATATATATATACAGTGTGTGCAGAATTATTAGGCACGTTGATTTTCTGATCATATTTTATTTCCAGGAACATTTTGCCAATTCCAAACCATATTAAACTTAATAACTACTATTAATTTTCTATTTAATCATGTATAAGTGATATATAATTGTTCATGAAGGCTGGAAATGAAAAATGTCTTATTTTCAGGTGTGCAGAATTATTAGGCAAGTTTTCTATTATAGATAAAATAAGCCAAAAAAGAGATTTAACAAAGACTGAAAAGTCAAAAAATATTAAATCCCCATGAGAAGAATGCAAAACTTATGCAATACTAGAGATTGCAGTTAAAGCATGACCATTGGACAGTGAAATGCTCATTGGGTCAGCAGGGTCAGACAAAAACAGGTGGAGAAGAAAAAACACATGCTAACTGCAAAAGAATGAAAAATTAAGGTGAAGAATTAAGTGTGAAACCATCGGGAACCCTTTAGTCTCCAGCACCACCATTTTCCAGAACTGCAACCTACCTGGAGTCTCCAGAAGAGCAAGGTGTCAGGGTCTCAGAGACTTGGGTTAGGCAAAGAATCCTAAAAAATAACCCCCTCTTAATAAGAGTCACAAGCTGAAGTGTTGTTAAATACATGAAGACTGTTTTTTTTTTATAGGCTTTATAGACAGACAGATTGAGAGTGACTCTTGAAGGACCAGCAACACATCCTCTTCTACCACTGTTTGAAGAATTCATCTTCCAGAATACATTTTAATACGTTTTGTGAGTTTATTTTTAGTCCATCTCCTACCCTGAAGTCCGTTTTGCAGAGATGGACTAAAAATTAACTCCCAAAACGTATTAAAATGTATTCTGGAAGATGAATTCTTCAAACAGTGGTAGAAGAGGATGTGTTGCTGGTCCTTCAAGAGTCACTCTCAATCTGTCTGTCTATAAAGCCTATAAAAAAACAGTCTTCATGTATTTTACTACTCTTCAGCTTGTGATTCTTATTAAGAGGGGGTCATTTTTTAGGATTCTTTGCTTAACCCAAGTCTCTGAGACCCTGACACCTTGCTCTTCTGGAGACTCCAGGTAGGTTGCAGTTCTGGAAAATGGTGGCGCTGAAGACTAAAGGGTTCCTGGTGGTTTCACACTTAATTCTTCACCTTAAATCTTCATTCTTTTGCAGTTAACATGTGTTTTTTCTTCTCCACCTGTTTTTGTCTGACCCTGCTGACCCAATGAGCATTTCACTGTCCAATGGTCATGCCTTAACTGTAATCTCTAGTATTGCATTAGTTTTGCATTCTTCTCATGGGGATTTAATAATTTTTGACTTTTCAGTCTTTGTTAAATCTCATTTTTGGCTTATTTTATCTGTAAAAGAAAACTTGCCTAATAATTCTGCACACCTGAAAATAAGACATTTTTCATTTCCAGCGTTCATGAACAATTATATATCACTTATACATGATTAAATAGAAAATTAATAGTAGTTATTAAGTTTAATATGGTTTGGAATTGGCAAAATGTTCCTGGAAATAAAATATGATCAGAAAATCAACGTGCCTAATAATTCTGCACACACTGTATGTATATTTACACACATATATATATAAGACAGAAAATATTACTTGTCTTACCTTATTCTGATTTTATGATACACTCAAAATATTCCACAACAAATCCTTTAAATTTAATGTAAAAATAAAAACGAAAGTAAGCAGTGTTGGTCTCACGTAACTCTCTCATTAGAATAAAACATTTCAATATTTGCGATGCATTTGGATGCTAAACTGTTCTTTATTATAGGCTTTGTACTTCACTCATGTTCCAATATCGATAGAAAAAATCATCCTCTTCACACGCGCAAAAATGTGCTTGGAAACATCACAGTGGAGCTCTGCTTACTGTGAATGGTACAAATTGTACTACTGACTATTTAAACAGAGCAGTGTAATTCGTATATGTTAGGTTGACTATTTTTATTATTATATTGTATTAGGGCTATAATGAACAGGCTGCGATGTCAAGATTGCAATTCTGGAATGTGTGTGTGTGTGACGCGGTTGCGGTTGAACAGTGGACACATAAAAACATAAATAAAATGTTTAAGTTCATTCCTACTTCCATAGGCATACATTGAAAATGCTCGCTCTACTCCGCACCATTATCAATGTCTGTGCGGACGTCTGTATTTTACTTTCGCTTTTAAGTTAGCGATTTAAAAGCCCTCAGCGGTGTCACACGTCGATTAACTGGTGGGAAAATTTTATCACAGTCACATCCCTAATATATTTATATATAAATACAATAGGCCTACCTGAAAGAGAATTTTACTTGCCCGACCAGAGTATAGCCTGATTAGAACGTCAATAACAAAAAAATAACTTGGGAATCACTAAAACGAGAGATTATTCTAATTTCATTACATTCATTTTAAGTTGCAATCAGCAGTTCATAATAAATGTATTACTGATCAATGGTAACAAGGTTGCCCTGCTGAGGCTCATGCAGCTTCTCCAGGAGAATTGTAAACAAATGAGCGCAGCACACAAAAACGCAACGCAGTTAACAACATACTGACTATAAAAATTACAAATATGGAGTTTTTTATATATTTTCTAACATATGATAAGAGTTAAGCAACCTCATTTGACGAGTAGGCAACTATTTCCTGAATACAATCACAATTGAAACTGTGACATTGATTTCATACAACAGGTTAATAAACAGTTACAATTAAGTCACTTACATTTTAGATGCAATATTGACTGTTTTTGTTCTGTTTCAGCAGCAAAAATAGTTAAACAAAGATCAGCAGAACCATCGTGCATCTCACAGCAACTTGTTTTCTCATTACTTAATGATTCAGCATTTTGAAACGAATCGGTTGACTCAAAGATTCAATGGTCAGTCCATAAACATTTGTCTCAATCATGAATGACTCAGTCATTCGAACGAATCGTTTGAACGAATGAATCAATGACTCGCTCATTAAGATGGTCGCCTGGTGACACCTGATGGCGGTTTAGTGTTATGTTTAAAAGTATCATTTTTTCCAACGTGCACCATTATCAATGTCCGTGCGGACCTCCGTTTTTTACTTTCACTTTTATATTAGCGATTTAAAAGCAGCCGCTCGTGTCACACGTCGATTAACCGATGGGAAAATATCCTCACAGTCATATACCTAATAAATTTATATTTAAATACAATAGGCCTACCTAGTAAAACGTTTTATATACTATTTTAATATCCTTTTGGACACAAGAGGGCAGTATAGCCCTATGTTTGATTTTTTTGTTGAACCAAATAGCACTAAATAGCCTGTTTTTAACTTTTTCATACTCCTTGAAATTGCAAAAACAGAATAAAATGGGTTTAGTTCTAATATTTGTATCATTTTACATAAAAATAAATGGTGTATAATTACATTTTTAGAAGTTATGTTGAGATGTTTCCTGCTTCCTTTTTGACATAAATTTAATCCCTCGCCATAGCAAAACCGTTTGAGATATTCAATATCCGTTTACAATTTTGCATCATTAATATATTTTAATCATGTTGAAAAAGTTTGGTGGGAATAAAATAAACCTTTTAGGAGGAGCAACTAAAAACTCAGAGGCTGATTTAGCAAAAAATCCATATTCAGACCAAAATATCCGACACCCTGTTGGTCATAGCTAATAACTGTCAATTAGAAAGTTGTCCGGCTTGATGAGAACAATACACCTACCAAGTTTTGTGATTCTAGGAAAAACTAAGCCCCCATTTTTGACTAAAGGTGGCGCTACTGAGCCATTTCACCACGCCCGTTTCTGAAACTTTGCACATGTCTACTGGATAATAAATGTGATGTGTCTGTCGAGTTTCATGCATTTTCAAACATGTGAAGAGTCTCAAAAGCATCCGAAAAGAATATTAAAGTTTAATGCGTTGCCACGGCAACAGTATCTAAGATATCAATAATCCTTTCACAGGTCTACATCTGCCGTGTGTCTACATTATACACAAAGTTTTAAGCAAATCGGGTAAAAATAAGAGGGTGATTTCAAAGCATTATGAAAGTGACACACTTCCTGTTGCCAGTTGGTGGCGCTATAACTTTGACTCACAAATGTCACATCCATGTGATCGGCCTCTTACAACGAACACACTGCTGAAGTTTCATCAAGATCAGTTAATGTATGCAGATGTTATAACACACTTCCTGTTTGAATTATTCGCCATAAATTCGTTTCCTTGCCACGGCCAAACCGTTCGAGATATCAAAAATCCGTCCGCAATTTAGCATCCTCAATGTCTTGACTTCATGCACACCGAGTTTGGAGGCGAATGGATGAATTTCCTAGGAGGAGTACATCAAATTCCACAGCATGCGTTTTCAAACAACCCATAATAGCTGACTTCCTGTTGGTCTGGCGTAAAACTTGACCGGGGGAAAGTGATGAGATATATATGTGTACCGAGTTTCATATTAATTCATGCAAGCGTGTTTGATCCATGGACCAAGTTTTGGGACACCGTTCAAGGGGGCGCTGTTGAGCCCCCCTGCCACGCCCGGGTACCAGCTTTCTGAAACTTTGCACATGTCTACGGGCTAATAAATGTGATGTGTCTGTCGAGTTTCATGCAATTTCAAGTATGTTAAGAGTCTCAAAAGCATAAAAAAAGAATATTAAAGTTTGATGCGTTGCCACGGCAACAGTATCTAAGATATCAATAATCCTTTCACAGGTTTACATCTGCCGTGTGTCTACATTGTACACATAAAGTTTGAAGCAAATCTGGTAAAAATAAGACAGTGATTTCAAAGCATTTTAATAGTGATGTACTTCCTGCTGCCTGTTGGTGGCGCTATAACTTTGACTCACAATAGTCACATCTGTGCGATCGGCCTCTTACAACGAACACACTGCTGAAGTTTCATCAAGATCAGTTAATGTATGCAGAAGTTATAAAACACTTCCTGTTTCTTTTTTTCGCCATAAATTCGTTTCCTCGCCATGGCCAAACCGTTCGAGATATCAAAAATCCGTCCGCAATTTAGCATCCTCAATGTCTTGACTTCATGCACACCGAGTTTGGAGGCGAATCGATGAATTCCCTAGGAGGAGTACATTAAATTCCACAGCATGCGTTTCCAAACAACGCTAAATAGCCGACTTCCTGTTGGGCTGGCGTAAAACTTAGAGCACGAAAGTTGTTCGGCCCGATGAGGTCTATATGTGTACCGGGTTTCATATTATTACATGCAAGCGTGTCTGCGTGATTTATGGACAAGTGTTCGGATCCCGTTCCAGGGGGCGCTGTCGAGGCCCCCTGCCACGCCCGGGTACCAGCTTCAGCCCGGCCCTGATGGCCGCGGGTTCTGACCTGTGTAAAAAATTTCAAGAGTTTTCGAGCATGTTAAGGGCCCCAAAAGTGCCCGAAAGGTTGACAAAATAATAATAATAATAATAAATATAGCTGCGAGCAGCGATTACGGGCCCAAGCCGGTGGCACCGCAACCCCGGTGCCTTTAGTTACCTAAAGGCACCGGGGTGGCGGTACCGCCGGCTTTGGCCCTCCATCGCTGCTCGCAGCTATATTTATATATATATATATATATATATATATATATATATACATACATACATACATACATACATACATACACATACACACACACACACACACACACACACACACATACATATATATGTATATATATATATATATATATATATATATATATATATATATATATATTATTGTTCAAAAGTTTGGGGTCAGTAAGATTTTTAATGTTTTTAGGAGAAGTCTCTTCTGCTCACCAAGGCTGCATTTATTGATTAAAAATACAAACAAAAACAGTAATATTGTGAAATATTATTCCAATTTAAAACAGCTGTTTTCAATTTTAAAATATTTTACATAGTAATTAATTTCTGTGATCAAAGTTGAGTTTTCAGCATCATTACTCCAGTCTTCAGTGTCACATGATCCTTCAGAAATCATACTAATATGATGATTGATGCTCAATAAATATTCATTATTATTTTCAATGTTGAAAACAGTTGTGTACAGATTTTTTTTTTTTCAAAATGCTTTGATGAATGTAAAGTTCAAAAGAACAGCATATATTTCAAATATATATATTTTTAACATTATAAATGTCTTTACTGTAACTGTTGATCAGTTTAACTCATCCTTCATAAATAAAAGTACTGATTTATTTTATTTCTTTCCCCCAAAAATAAAATTTTAATTATTACTAACCACAAACTTTTGAGCGGTAGTGTTTAACGTTACAAAAGCTTTAGATTTCAGATAAATGCTGTTCTTTTGAACTTTCTATTCATCAAAGACTGTACACAACTGTTTTCGACATTTAAAATAATAATGAATGTTTCTTGAGTATCAATCATCATATTAGAATAATTTCCGAAGGATCATGTGACAGTGACGACTGGAGTAATGATGCTGAAAACTCAGCTTTGATCACAGGAATAAATAACAGTTTAAAATATATTAAAATAGAAAGCAGCTGTTTTAAATTGGAATACTATTTTACAATATTACTGTTTTTGTTTGTATTTTTAATCAAATAAATGCAGCCTTGGTGAGCAGAAGAAACTTCTCTGTTATGTGCGCGCCACAGACTGCACGCACGTCCGCTTAGAGTTCCGCCTTTTGCCTTCCGTCAATATTACGTTATTAGAAAAATATTTTTTTAGAGAATCGATTTTTTGACATTTGTGAATCGATTCAGAATCGTCCACGTCCGCATCGCGATGCATCTAAGAATCAATTTTTTCTCCCACCCCTAGATTTCATACAACAGGTTAATAAACAGTTACAATTAAGTCACTTACATTTTAGATGCAATGTTGACTGTTTTTGTTCTGTTTCAGCAGCGAAAATAGTTAAACAAAGATCACGGCAGAACCATCACACATCACGTGTTTTCTCATAACTGAACGATTCAGCATTTTTAACGAATCGGTTGACTCAAAGATTGAATGATCAATCCATAAACATCTGTCTTAATCATAATCGACTCATTCGAACGAATCGTTTGAACGAATGAATCAATGACTCGCTTATTAAGATGGATGCCTGGCGACACCTAATGGCGGTTTAGTGTTGTTTAAAAGCATCATTCTTTCCCACATGTGTGTGATTTGTGTGTGCAACATTATCATTATTTTTCTTTCACTATTATATTAGCGATTTAAAAGCACCCACTCGTGTCACACGTCGATTAACCGGTGGGAAAATATCCTCAGACACATACCTAATAAATGTATATTTAAATACAATATTGGCCTACCTGGTAAAAAGTTTTATATACTATTTTGATGTCCTTTTGGACACAAGAGGGCAGTATAGCCCTATGTTTGCTTTTTTGTTGAACCAAATAGCACTAAATAGCCTGTTTTTAACTTTTTCATTCTTCTTGAATTGCAAAAACAGAATAAAATGGGTTTAGTTGTGATATTTGTATACTTTTATATAGAAATAAATGGTATATAATTACATTTTTAGAAGATTTTTACTTTAATCCCTCGCCATAGCAAAACCGTTTGAGATATTTTTTATCCATTCACAATTTAGCATATTTAATGTAGTTTCATCATGTTGAAAAAGTTTGGTACGAATAAAATAAATAGTTTAAGAGGAGTGGCTAAAAATTCAGAGGCTGATTTTGCAAAAAAATTCACATTCAGACCAAAATATCTGACTTCCTGATGGCCAGAGCTATTGAATGTAAATTAGAAAGTTGTCCGGCTTGATGAGAACAATATACAAACTATTTTTTCTTTACTGTAGTTAAAAGTAACCCCCCCACTTTTGTCAAAAGCATGTTGAAAGTGACACACTTCCTGCTGCCAGTTGGTGGCGCTATAACTTTGACTCACAATAGCTACATCCATCTGATCGGCCTCTTACCACGAACACACTGCTGAAGTTTCATCAAGATCAGTTAATGTATGCAGAAGTTATTCCACTTCCGTGTTTCTCTTTTCTCGCCATAAATTCGATTCCTCGCCACAGCCAAACCGTTCGAGATATCAAAAATCCGTCCGCAATTTAGCATCCTCAAAGTCTTGACTACATGCACACCGAGTTTGAAGGGGACACGGTGAATTTTCTAGGAGGAGTATTTCACATTCCACAGCAAGCGTTTTCCAAACAACCCATAATAGCCGACTTCCTGTTGGGCTGGCGTAAAACTTGACCGGGGTAAAGTTGTTCGGCCCGATGAGATCTATATGTGTACCGAGTTTCATATTAATTCATGCGAGCGTGTTTGATATATGGATCAAGTTTTAGAACCCCGTTCAAGGGGGCGCTGTTGAGCCCCCCAGCCACGCCCGGGTACCAGCTTCAGCCCGGCCCTGATGGCCGTGGGTTCTGACTTGTGTGCAAAGTTTCAAGAGTTTTTGAGCACGTTAAGGACCCCAAAAGCCCCTGAAACCTTGATTAACAATATAAAAGCAATAGTCAAATCCCCCCCTCCCCTCACACACACACAGACACAGAGAGAGGGAGAGAAAATTCTTCAGAAAATCCACATTCAAACCAAAATATCTCTCTTCCTGTTGGTCGGAGATGGTTCATGTAAATTAGAAAGTTGTCCGTCTTGATGAGAACAATACACATACCAAGTTTTGTGATTCTAGGAAAAACTAAACCCCCATTTTTGACTAAAGGTGGCGCTACTGAGCCATTCCACCACCCCCGTTTCTGAAACTTTGCACATGTCTACTGGCTAATAAATGTGACGTGTCTGTTGAGTTTCATGCAATTTCAAGTATGTTAAGAGTCTCAAAAGCATCAAAAAAGAATATTAAAGTTTGATGCGTTGCCACGGCAACAGTATCTAAGATATCAATAATCCTTTCACAGGTTTACATCTGCCGTGTGTCTACATTGTACACATAAAGTTTGAAGCAAATCGGGTAAAAATAAGACACTGATTTCAAAGCATTTTGAAAGTGATGTACTTCCTGCTGCCTGTTGGTGGCGCTATAACTTTGACTCACAATAGTCACATCTGTGCGATCGGCCTCTTACAACGAACACACTGCTGAAGTTTCATCAAGATCAGTTAATGTATGCAGAAGTTATAACACACTTCCTGTTTCATTTTTTCGCCATAAATTTGTTTCCTCGCCACGGCTAAACCGTTCGAGATATCAAAAATCCGTCCGCAATTTAGCATCCTCAATGTCTTGACTTTATGCACACCGAGTTTGGAGGCGAATCGATGAATTCCATAGGAGGAGTACATTAAATTCCACAGCATGCGTTTCCAAACAACGCTAAATAGCCAACTTCCTGTTTGGCTGGCGTAAAACTTAGAGCACGAAAGTTGTTCGGCCGGATGAGATCTATATGTGTACCGAGTTTCATATTATTACATGCAAGCGTGTTTGATTTATGGACACGTGTTCGGATCCCGTTCCAGGGGGCGCTGTCGAGCCCCCCTGCCACGCCCGGGTACCAGCTTCAGTCCGGCCCTGATGGCCGCGGGTTCTGACGTGTGTGCAAAATTTCAAGAGTTTTCGAGCATGTTAAGAGCCCCAAAAGTGCCCGAAAGGTTGACAAAATAATAATAATAATAATAAATATAGCTGCGAGCAGCGATTACGGGCCCAAGCCGGTGGCACCGCAACCCCGGTGCCTTTAGTTACCTAAAGGCACCCGGGTGGCGGTACCGCCGGCTTTGGCCCTCCATCGCTGCTCGCAGCTATATTTATATATATATATATATATATATATATATATATATATATATATATATATATACATACATACATACATACACACACATACATATATATGTATATATATATATATATATATATATATATATATATATATTATTGTTCAAAAGTTTGGGGTCAGTAAGATTTTTTATGTTTTTAGGAGAAGTCTCTTCTGCTCACCAAGGCTGCATTTATTGATTAAAAATACAAACAAAAACAGTAATATTGTGAAATATTATTCCAATTTAAAACAGCTGTTTTCAATTTTAAAATATTTTACATAGTAATTCATTTCTGTGATCAAAGTTGAGTTTTCAGCATCATTACTCCAGTCTTCAGTGTCACATGATCCTTCAGAAATCATACTAATATGATGATTGATGCTCAATAAATATTCATTATTATTTTCAATGTTGAAAACAGTTGTGTACAGATTTTTTTTTTTTTCAAAATGCTTTGATGAATGTAAAGTTCAAAAGAACAGCATATATTTCAAATATATATATTTTTTACATTATAAATGTCTTTACTGTAACTGTTGATCAGTTTAACTCATCCTTCATAAATAAAAGTACTGATTTATTTTATTTCTTTCCCCCAAAAATAAAATTTTAATTATTACTAACCACAAACTTTTGAGCGGTAGTGTTTAACGTTACAAAAGCTTTAGATTTCAGATAAATGCTGTTCTTTTGAACTTTCTATTCATCAAAGACTGTACACAACTGTTTTCGACATTTAAAATAATAATGAATGTTTCTTGAGTATCAATCATCATATTAGAATAATTTCTGAAGGATCATGTGACAGTGACGACTGGAGTAATGATGCTGAAAACTCAGCTTTGATCACAGGAATAAATAACAGTTTAAAATATATTAAAATAGAAAGCAGCTGTTTTAAATTGGAATACTATTTTACAATATTACTGTTTTTGTTTGTATTTTTAATCAAATAAATGCAGCCTTGGTGAGCAGAAGAAACTTCTCTGTTATGTGCGCGCCACAGACTGCACGCACGTCCGCTTAGAGTTCCGCCTTTTGCCTTCCGTCAATATTACGTTATTAGAAAAATATTTTTTTAGAGAATCGATTTTTTGACATTTGTGAATCGATTCAGAATCGTCCACGTCCGCATCGCGATGCATCTAAGAATCAATTTTTTCTCCCACCCCTAGATTTCATACAACAGGTTAATAAACAGTTACAATTAAGTCACTTACATTTTAGATGCAATGTTGACTGTTTTTGTTCTGTTTCAGCAGCGAAAATAGTTAAACAAAGATCACGGCAGAACCATCACGCATCACGTGTTTTCTCATAACTGAACGATTCAGCATTTTTAACGAATCGGTTGACTCAAAGATTGAATGATCAATCCATAAACATCTGTCTTAATCATGATCGACTCATTCGAACGAATCGTTTGAACGAATGAATCAATGACTCGCTTATTAAGATGGATGCCTGGCGACACCTAATGGCGGTTTAGTGTTGTTTAAAAGCATCATTCTTTCCCACATGTGTGTGATTTGTGTGTGCAGCATTATCATTATTTTTCTTTCACTATTATATTAGCGATTTAAAAGCACCCACTCGTGTCACACGTCGATTAACCGGTGGGAAAATATCCTCAGAGTGACACATACCTCATAAATGTATATTTAAATACAATATTGGCCTACCTGGTAAAAAGTTTTATATACTATTTTGATGTCCTTTTGGACACAAGAGGGCAGTATAGCCCTATGTTTGCTTTTTTGTTGAACCAAATAGCACTAAATAGCCTGTTTTTAACTTTTTCATTCTTCTTGAATTGCAAAAACAGAATAAAATGGGTTTAGTTGTGATATTTGTATACTTTTATATAGAAATAAATGGTATATAATTACATTTTTAGAAGATTTTTACTTTAATCCCTCGCCATAGCAAAACCGTTTGAGATATTTATTATCCATTCACAATTTAGCATATTTAATGTATTTTCATCATGTTGAAAAAGTTTGGTACGAATAAAATAAATAGTTTAAGAGGAGTGGCTAAAAATTCAGAGGCTGATTTTGCAAAAAAATTCACATTCAGACCAAAATATCTGACTTCCTGATGGCCAGAGCTATTGAATGTAAATTAGAAAGTTGTCCGGCTTGATGAGAACAATATAGAAACTATTTTTTCTTTACTGTAGTTAAAAGTAACCCCCCCACTTTTGTCAAAAGCATGTTGAAAGTGACACACTTCCTGCTGCCAGTTGGTGGCGCTATAACTTTGACTCACAATAACTACATCCATCTGATCGGCCTCTTACCACGAACACACTACTGAAGTTTCATCAAGATCAGTTAATGTATGCAGAAGTTACTCCACTTCCGTGTTTCTCTTTTCTCGCCATAAATTCGATTCCTCGCCACAGCCAAACCGTTCGAGATATCAAAAATCCGTCCGCAATTTAGCATCCTCAAAGTCTTGACTACATGCACACCGAGTTTGAAGGGGACACGGTGAATTTTCTAGGAGGAGTATTTCACATTCCACAGCAAGCGTTTTCCAAACAACCCATAATAGCCGACTTCCTGTTGGGCTGGCGTAAAACTTGACCGGGGTAAAGTTGTTCGGCCCGATGAGATCTATATGTGTACCGAGTTTCATATTAATTCATGCGAGCGTGTTTGATATATGGATCAAGTTTTAGAACCCCGTTCAAGGGGGCGCTGTTGAGCCCCCCAGCCACGCCCGGGTACCAGCTTCAGCCCGGCCCTGATGGCCGTGGGTTCTGACCTGTGTGCAAAGTTTCAAGAGTTTTTGAGCACGTTAAGGACCCCAAAAGCCCCTGAAACCTTGATTAACAATATAAAAGCAATAGTCAAATCCCCCCTCCCCTCACACACACACAGACACAGAGAGAGGGAGAGAAAATTCTTCAGAAAATCCACATTCAAACCAAAATATCTCTCTTCCTGTTGGTCGGAGATGGTTAATGTCAATTAGAAAGTTGTCCGTCTTGATGAGAACAATACACATACCAAGTTTTGTTGCTGTTGATAAAACTAACCGCCCCATTTATGACTAAAGGTGGCGCTACTGAGCCCCTCACCACGCCCGTTTCTGAAACTTTGCACATGTCTACGGGCTAATAAATGTGATGTGTCTGTCGAGTTTCATCCAATTTCAAGTATGTTAAGAGTCTCAAAAGCATCAAAAAAGAATATTAAAGTTTGAAGCTTTGCCATGGCAACAGTATTAAAGATATCAAAAATCCTTTCACAGGTCTACATCTGCCCAGTGTTTACATTATACACATAAAGTTTGAAGCAAATCGGGTAAAAATAAGAGGGTGATTTCAAAGCATTTTGAAAGTGACACACTTCCTGCTGCCAGTTGGTGGCGCTATAACTTTGACTCACAATAGTCACATCAATGTGATCGGCCTCTGACCACGAACACACTGCTGAAGTTTTATCAAGATCAGTCAATGTATGCAGAAGTTATAATACACTTCCTGTGTCCCATTATTCGCCATAAATTCGTTTCCTCGCCTTGGCCAAACCGTTCGAGATATCAAAAATCCGTCCGCAATTTATCATCCTCAATGTCTTGACTTCATGCACACCGAGTTTTGAGGCGAATGGATGAATTTCCTAGGAGGAGTACATCAAATTCCACAGCATGCGTTTTCCAAACAACCCATAATAGCCGACTTCCTGTTGGGCTGGCGTAAAACTTAGAGCACGAAAGTTGTTCAGCCCAATAAGATCTATATGTGTACCGAGTTTCATATTAATTCATGCAAGAGTGTTTGGTATATGGACCAAGTTTTCGGACCGCACTCGGACCCCATTCAAGGGGGCGCTGTCGAGCCCCCCTGCCACGCCCAGGTACCATCTTCAGCCCGGCCCTAATGGCCGCAGCTTCTGACCTGTGTGCAAAGTTTCATGAGTTTTTGAGCACGTTAAATGCCCCAAAAGCCCCCGAACCCTTGAACAATAATAATAATAATAAATATAGCTGCGAGCAGCGATTGCGGGCCCAAGCCGGTGGCACCGCCATCCCCGGTGCCTTTAGGTAACTAAAGGCACCGGGGATGGCGGTGCCACCGGCTTTGGCCCTCCATCGCTGCTCGCAGCTATATTTATATATATACACACACACACACACACACATATATATATATATATATATATATATATATATATATATATATATATATATACTTATATATATACGTATATATATATATATAAATATAAGACAGAAAATTTTACTTGTCTTACCTTATTCTGATTTTATGATACACCCAAAATATTCCACAACAAATCCTTTAAATTTAATGTAAAAATAAAAACGAAAGTAAGCAGTGTTGGTCTCACGTAACCCTCTCATTATAATCAAAATGTTTCAATATTTGCGATGTATTTGGATGCTAAACTATTCTTTATTATAGGCTTTGTACTTCACTCGTGTTCCAATATCGATGGAAAAAATCATCCTCTTCACACGCGCGAAAATGTTCTTGGAAACATCACAGTGGAGCTCTGCTTACTGTGAATGGTACAGATTGTACTACTGACTATTTAAACAGAGCAGTGTAATTCGTTTATGTTAGGTTGACTATTTTTATTATTATATTGTATTAGGGCTATAATGAACAGGCTGCGATGTCAAGATTGCAATTCTGGAATGTGTGTGTGTGTGTGACGCGGTTGCGGTTGAACAGTGGACACAAAAACATCAATAAAATGTTTTAGTTAATTCCTACATCCATAGGAATAAATTGAAAATGCTCGCTCTACTCCGCACCATTATCAATGTCTGTGCGGACGTCTGTATTTTACTAGTATATAGTATACTATAGTTAGCGATTTAAAAGCGCTCAGTGGTGTCACACGTCGATTAACCGGTGGGAAAATGTTATCACAGTCACATCCCTAATATATTTATATATAAATACAATAGGCCTACCTGAAAGAGAATTTTACTTGCCCGACCAGAGTATAGCCTGATTAGAACGTCAATAACAAAAAAATAACTTGGGAATCACTAAAACGAGAGATTATTCTAATTTCATTACATTCATTTTAAGTTGCAATCATCAGTTAATAATAAATGTATTACTGATCAATGGTAACAAGGTTGCACTGCTGAGGCTCATGCTGCTTCTCCAGGAGAATTGTAAACAAATGAGCGCAGCACACAAAAAAGCAACCCAGTTAACAACATACTGACTATAAAAATTACAAATATGGAGTTTTTATATATTTTATAACATATGATAGAGTTAAGCAACCTCACTTGACGAGTAGGCAACTATTTCCTGAATACAATCACGATTGAAACTGTGACATTGATTTCATACAACAGGTTAATAAACAGTTACAATTAAGTCACTTACATTTTAGATGCAATATTGACTGTTTTTGTTCTGTTTCAGCAGCAAAAATAGTTAAACAAAGATCACAGCAACTTGTTTTCTCATTACTGAATGATTCAGCATTTTGAAACGAATCGCTTGACTCAAAGATTCAATGGTCAATCCATAAACATCTGTCTCAATCATGAATGACTCAGTCATTGGAACGAATCATTTGAACGAATGAATCAATGACTCGCTCATTAAGATGGTCGCCTGGCGACACCTAATGGCGGTTTAGTGTTATGTTTAAAAGTATCATTCTTTCCAACGTGCACCATTATCAATGTCCGTGCGGACGTCCGTTTTTTTACTTTCACTTTTATATTAGCGATTTAAAAGCACCCACTCGTGTCACACGTCGATTAACCGGTGGGAAAATATCCTCAGACACATACCTAATAAATGTATATTTAAATACAATATTGGCCTACCTGGTAAAAAGTTTTATATACTATTTTGATGTCCTTTTGGACACAAGAGGGCAGTATAGCCCTATGTTTGCTTTTTTGTTGAACCAAATAGCACTAAATAGCCTGTTTTTAACTTTTTCATTCTTCTTGAATTGCAAAAACAGAATAAAATGGGTTTAGTTGTGATATTTGTATACTTTTATATAGAAATAAATGGTATATAATTACATTTTTAGAAGATTTTTAGTGTTTCCTTTTTGGACATTAATCCCTCGCCATAGCAAAACCGTTTGAGATATTTATTATCCATTCACAACTTAGCATATTTAATGTAGTTTCATCATGTTGAAAAAGTTTGGTACGAATAAAATAAATAGTTTAAGAGGAGTGGCTAAAAATTCAGAGGCTGATTTTGCAAAAAAATTCACATTCAGACCAAAATATCTGACTTCCTGATGGCCAGAGCTATTGAATGTAAATTAGAAAGTTGTCCGGCTTGATGAGAACAATATAGAAACTATTTTTTCTTTACTGTAGTTAAAACTAACCCCCCCACTTTTGTCTAAAGCATGTTGAAAGTGACACACTTCCTGCTGCCAGTTGGTGGCGCTATAACTTTGACTCACAATAGCTACATCCATCTGATCGGCCTCTTACCACGAACACACTGCTGAAGTTTCATCAAGATCAGTTAATGTATGCAGAAGTTATTCCACTTCCGTGTTTCTCTTTTCTCGCCATAAATTCGATTCCTCGCCACAGCCAAACCGTTCGAGATATCAAAAATCCGTCCGCAATTTAGCATCCTCAAAGTCTTGACTACATGCACACCGAGTTTGAAGGGGACACGGTGAATTTTCTAGGAGGAGTATTTCACATTCCACAGCAAGCGTTTTCCAAACAACCCATAATAGCCGACTTCCTGTTGGGCTGGCGTAAAACTTGACCGGGGTAAAGTTGTTCGGCCCGATGAGATCTATATGTGTACCGAGTTTCATATTAATTCATGCGAGCGTGTTTGATATATGGATCAAGTTTTAGAACCCCGTTCAAGGGGGCGCTGTTGAGCCCCCCAGCCACGCCCGGGTACCAGCTTCAGCCCGGCCCTGATGGCCGTGGGTTCTGACCTGTGTGCAAAGTTTCAAGAGTTTTTGAGCACGTTAAGGACCCCAAAAGCCCCTGAAACCTTGATTAACAATATAAAAGCAATAGTCAAATCCCCCCCTCCCCTCACACACACACAGACACAGAGAGAGGGAGAGAAAATTCTTCAGAAAATCCACATTCAAACCAAAATATCTCTCTTCCTGTTGGTCGGAGATGGTTCATGTCAATTAGAAAGTTGTCTGTCTTGATGAGAACAATACACATACCAAGTTTTGTTACTGTTGATAAAACTAACCGCCCCACTTATGACTAAAGGTGGCGCTACTGAGCCCCTCACCACACCCGTTTCTGAAACTTTGCACATGTCTACGGGCAAATAAATGTGATGTGTCTGTCGAGTTTCATGCAATTTCAAGTATGTTAAGAGTCTCAAAAGCATCAAAAAAGAATATTAAAGTTTGAAGCGTTGCCATGGCAACAGTATTAAAGATATCAAAAATCCTTTCACAGGTCTACATCTGCCTTGTGTTTACATTATACACATAAAGTTTGAAGCAAATCGGGTAAAAATAAGAGGGTGATTTCAAAGCATTTTGAAAGTGACACACTTCCTGCTGCCAGTTGGTGGCGCTATAACTTTGACTCACAATAGTCACATCAATGTGATCGGCCTCTGACCACGAACACACTGCTGAAGTTTTATCAAGATCAGTCAATGTATGCAGAAGTTATAATACACTTCCTGTGTCCCATTATTCGCCATAAATTCGTTTCCTCGCCTCGGCCAAACCGTTCGAGATATCAAAAATCCGTCCGCAATTTATCATCCTCAATGTCTTGACTTCATGCACACCGAGTTTTGAGGCGAATGGATGCATTTCCTAGGAGGAGTACATCAAATTCCACAGCATGCGTTTTCCAAACAACCCATAATAGCCGACTTCCTGTTGGGCTGGCGTAAAACTTAGAGCACGAAAGTTGTTCAGCCCAATAAGATCTATATGTGTACCGAGTTTCATATTAATTCATGCAAGAGTGTTTGGTATATGGACCAAGTTTTCGGACCGCACTCGGACCCCATTCAAGGGGGCGCTGTCGAGCCCCCCTGCCACGCCCAGGTACCATCTTCAGCCCGGCCCTAATGGCCGCAGCTTCTGACCTGTGTGCAAAGTTTCATGAGTTTTTGAGCACGTTAAAGGCCCCAAAAGCCCCCGAACCCTTGAAGAACAATAATAATAATAATAATAAATATAGCTGCGAGCAGCGATTACGGGCCCAAGCCGGTGGCACCGCAACCCCGGTGCCTTTAGTTACCTAAAGGCACCGGGGTGGCGGTACCGCCGGCTTTGGCCCTCCATCGCTGCTCGCAGCTATATTTATATATATATATATATATATATATATATACATACATACATACACACACATACATATATATGTATATATATATATATATATATATATATATTATTGTTCAAAAGTTTGGGGTCAGTAAGATTTTTAATGTTTTTAGGAGAAGTCTCTTCTGCTCACCAAGGCTGCATTTATTGATTAAAAATACAAACAAAAACAGTAATATTGTGAAATATTATTCCAATTTAAAACAGCTGTTTTCAATTTTAATTTTTTTTTACATAGTAATTCATTTCTGTGATCAAAGTTGAGTTTTCAGCATCATTACTCCAGTCTTCAGTGTCACATGATCCTTCAGAAATCATACTAATATGATGATTGATGCTCAATAAATATTCATTATTATTTTCAATGTTGAAAACAGTTGTGTACAGATTTTTTTTTTTCAAAATGCTTTGATGAATGTAAAGTTCAAAAGAACAGCATATATTTCAAATATATATATTTTTAACATTATAAATGTCTTTACTGTAACTGTTGATCAGTTTAACTCATCCTTCATAAATAAAAGTACTGATTTATTTTATTTCTTTCCCCCAAAAATAAAATTTTAATTATTACTAACCACAAACTTTTGAGCGGTAGTGTTTAACGTTACAAAAGATTTAGATTTCAGATAAATGCTGTTCTTTTGAACTTTCTATTCATCAAAGACTGTACACAACTGTTTTCGACATTTAAAATAATAATGAATGTTTCTTGAGTATCAATCATCATATTAGAATAATTTCTGAAGGATCATGTGACAGTGACGACTGGAGTAATGATGCTGAAAACTCAGCTTTGATCACAGGAATAAATAACAGTTTAAAATATATTAAAATAGAAAGCAGCTGTTTTAAATTGGAATACTATTTTACAATATTACTGTTTTTGTTTGTATTTTTAATCAAATAAATGCAGCCTTGGTGAGCAGAAGAAACTTCTCTGTTATGTGCGCGCCACAGACTGCACGCACGTCCGCTTAGAGTTCCGCCTTTTGCCTTCCGTCAATATTACGTTATTAGAAAAATATTTTTTTAGAGAATCGATTTTTTGACATTTGTGAATCGATTCAGAATCGTCCACGTCCGCATCGCGATGCATCTAAGAATCAATTTTTTCTCCCACCCCTAGATTTCATACAACAGGTTAATAAACAGTTACAATTAAGTCACTTACATTTTAGATGCAATGTTGACTGTTTTTGTTCTGTTTCAGCAGCGAAAATAGTTAAACAAAGATCACGGCAGAACCATCACGCATCACGTGTTTTCTCATAACTGAACGATTCAGCATTTTTAACGAATCGGTTGACTCAAAGATTGAATGATCAATCCATAAACATCTGTCTTAATCATGATCGACTCATTCGAACGAATCGTTTGAACGAATGAATCAATGACTCGCTTATTAAGATGGATGCCTGGCGACACCTAATGGCGGTTTAGTGTTGTTTAAAAGCATCATTCTTTCCCACATGTGTGTGATTTGTGTGTGCAACATTATCATTATTTTTCTTTCACTATTATATTAGCGATTTAAAAGCACCCACTCGTGTCACACATCGATTAACCGGTGGGAAAATATCCTCAGACACATACCTAATAAATGTATATTTAAATACAATATTGGCCTACCTGGTAAAAAGTTTTATATACTATTTTGATGTCCTTTTGGACACAAGAGGGCAGTATAGCCCTATGTTTGCTTTTTTGTTGAACCAAATAGCACTAAATAGCCTGTTTTTAACTTTTTCATTCTTCTTGAATTGCAAAAACAGAATAAAATGGGTTTAGTTGTGATATTTGTATACTTTTATATAGAAATAAATGGTATATAATTACATTTTTAGAAGATTTTTACTTTAATCCCTCGCCATAGCAAAACCGTTTGAGATATTTATTATCCATTCACAATTTAGCATATTTAATGTAGTTTCATCATGTTGAAAAAGTTTGGTACGAATAAAATAAATAGTTTAAGAGGAGTGGCTAAAAATTCAGAGGCTGATTTTGCAAAAAAATTCACATTCAGACCAAAATATCTGACTTCCTGATGGCCAGAGCTATTGAATGTAAATTAGAAAGTTGTCCGGCTTGATGAGAACAATATAGAAACAATTTTTTCTTTACTGTAGTTAAAAGTAACCCCCCCACTTTTGTCAAAAGCATGTTGAAAGTGACACACTTCCTGCTGCCAGTTGGTGGCGCTATAACTTTGACTCACAATAGCTACATCCATCTGATCGGCCTCTTACCACGAACACACTGCTGAAGTTTCATCAAGATCAGTTAATGTATGCAGAAGTTATTCCACTTCCGTGTTTCTCTTTTCTCGCCATAAATTCGATTCCTCGCCACAGCCAAACCGTTCGAGATATCAAAAATCCGTCCGCAATTTAGCATCCTCAAAGTCTTGACTACATGCACACCGAGTTTGAAGGGGACACGGTGAATTTTCTAGGAGGAGTATTTCACATTCCACAGCAAGCGTTTTCCAAACAACCCATAATAGCCGACTTCCTGTTGGGCTGGCGTAAAACTTGACCGGGGTAAAGTTGTTCGGCCCGATGAGATCTATATGTGTACCGAGTTTCATATTAATTCATGCGAGCGTGTTTGATATATGGATCAAGTTTTAGAACCCCGTTCAAGGGGGCGCTGTTGAGCCCCCCAGCCACGCCCGGGTACCAGCTTCAGCCCGGCCCTGATGGCCGTGGGTTCTGACCTGTGTGCAAAGTTTCAAGAGTTTTTGAGCACGTTAAGGACCCCAAAAGCCCCTGAAACCTTGATTAACAATATAAAAGCAATAGTCAAATCCCCCCTCCCCTCACACACACACAGACACAGAGAGAGGGAGAGAAAATTCTTCAGAAAATCCACATTCAAACCAAAATATCTCTCTTCCTGTTGGTCGGAGATGGTTAATGTCAATTAGAAAGTTGTCCGTCTTGATGAGAACAATACACATACCAAGTTTTGTTGCTGTTGATAAAACTAACCGCCCCATTTATGACTAAAGGTGGCGCTACTGAGCCCCTCACCACGCCCGTTTCTGAAACTTTGCACATGTCTACTGGCTAATAAATGTGATGTGTCTGTCGAGTTTCATCCAATTTCAAGTATGTTAAGAGTCTCAAAAGCATCAAAAAAGAATATTAAAGTTTGAAGCTTTGCCATGGCAACAGTATTAAAGATATCAAAAATCCTTTCACAGGTCTACATCTGCCCAGTGTTTACATTATACACATAAAGTTTGAAGCAAATCGGGTAAAAATAAGAGGGTGATTTCAAAGCATTTTGAAAGTGACACACTTCCTGCTGCCAGTTGGTGGCGCTATAACTTTGACTCACAATAGTCACATCAATGTGATCGGCCTCTGACCACGAACACACTGCTGAAGTTTTATCAAGATCAGTCAATGTATGCAGAAGTTATAATACACTTCCTGTGTCCCATTATTCGCCATAAATTCGTTTCCTCGCCTTGGCCAAACCGTTCGAGATATCAAAAATCCGTCCGCAATTTATCATCCTCAATGTCTTGACTTCATGCACACCGAGTTTTGAGGCGAATGGATGAATTTCCTAGGAGGAGTACATCAAACTCCACAGCATGCGTTTTCCAAACAACCCATAATAGCCGACTTCCTGTTGGGCTGGCGTAAAACTTAGAGCACGAAAGTTGTTCAGCCCAATAAGATCTATATGTGTACCGAGTTTCATATTAATTCATGCAAGAGTGTTTGGTATATGGACCAAGTTTTCGGACCGCACTCGGACCCCATTCAAGGGGGCGCTGTCGAGCCCCCCTGCCACGCCCAGGTACCATCTTCAGCCCGGCCCTAATGGCCGCAGCTTCTGACCTGTATGCAAAGTTTCATGAGTTTTTGAGCACGTTAAAGGCCCCAAAAGCCCCCGAACCCTTGAACAACAATAATAATAATAATAATAAATATAGCTGCGAGCAGCGATTACGGGCCCAAGCCGGTGGCACCGCAACCCCGGTGCCTTTAGTTACCTAAAGGCACCGGGGATGGCGGTGCCACCGGCTTTGGCCCTCCATCGCTGCTCGCAGCTATATTTATATTTATATATATATATATATATATATATATACACACACACACACACACACACACACACATATATATATATATATATATATATATATATATATATATATATATATATGTGTGTGTGTGTATATTAATATCTATCTATCTATATCTATATATATATCTATCTATATATATATATATCTATCTATATATATATATATATATATATATATATATATATTTATATCTATATATATATATATATATATATATATATATATATATATATATATATACACACACACATATATATATATATATATATATATATATATATATAAGACAGAAAATATTACTTGTCTTACCTTATTCTGATTTTATGATACACTCAAAATATTCCACAACAAATCCTTTAAATTTAATGTAAAAATAAAAACGAAAGTAAGAAGTGTTGGTCTCACGTAACCCTCTCATTAGAATCAAAATGTTTCAATTTTTGCGATGTATTTGGATGCTAAACTATTCTTTATTATAGGCTTTGTACTTCACTCGTGTTCCAATATCGATGGAAAAAATCATCCTCTTCACACGCGCAAAACTGTTCTTGGAAACATCACAGTGGAGCTCTGCTTACTGTGAATGGTACAGATTGTACTACTGACTATTTAAACAGAGCAGTGTAATTCGTTTATGTTAGGTTGACTATTTTTATTATTATATTGTATTAGGGCTATAATGAATGTCAAGATTGCAATTCTGGAATGTGTGTGTGTGTGTGACGCGGTTGCGGTTGAACAGTGGACACAAAAACATAAATAAAATGTTTTAGTTAATTCCTACATCCATAGGAATACATTGAAAATGCTCGCTCTACTCCGCACCATTATCAATGTCTGTGCGGACGTCTGTATTTTACTAGTATATAGTATACTATAGTTAGCGATTTAAAAGCGTTCAGTGGTGTCACACGTCGATTAACCGGTGGGAAAATTTTATCACAGTCACATCCCTAATATATTTATATATAAATACAGTAGGCCTACCTGAAAGAGAATTTTACTTGCCCGACCAGAGTATAGCCTGATTAGAACGTCAATAACAAAAAAATAACTTGGGAATCACTAAAACGAGAGATTATTCTAATTTCATTACATTCATTTTAAGTTGCAATCATCAGTTAATAATAAATGTATTACTGATCAATGGTAACAAGGTTGCACTGCTGAGGCTCATGCTGCTTCTCCAGGAGAATTGTAAACAAATGAGCGCAGCACACAAAAAAGCAACCCAGTTAACAACATACTGACTATAAAAATTACAAATATGGAGTTTTTATATATTTTATAACATATGATAGAGTTAAGCAACCTCACTTGACGAGTAGGCAACTATTTCCTGAATACAATCACGATTGAAACTGTGACATTGATTTCATACAACAGGTTAATAAACAGTTACAATTAAGTCACTTACATTTTAGATGCAATATTGACTGTTTTTGTTCTGTTTCAGCAGCAAAAATAGTTAAACAAAGATCACAGCAACTTGTTTTCTCATTACTGAATGATTCAGCATTTTGAAACGAATCGCTTGACTCAAAGATTCAATGGTCAATCCATAAACATCTGTCTCAATCATGAATGACTCAGTCATTGGAACGAATCATTTGAACGAATGAATCAATGACTCGCTCATTAAGATGGTCGCCTGGCGACACCTAATGGCGGTTTAGTGTTATGTTTAAAAGTATCATTCTTTCCAACGTGCACCATTATCAATGTCCGTGCGGACGTCCGTTTTTTTACTTTCACTTTTATATTAGCGATTTAAAAGCACCCACTCGTGTCACACGTCGATTAACCGGTGGGAAAATATCCTCAGACACATACCTAATAAATGTATATTTAAATACAATATTGGCCTACCTGGTAAAAAGTTTTATATACTATTTTGATGTCCTTTTGGACACAAGAGGGCAGTATAGCCCTATGTTTGCTTTTTTGTTGAACCAAATAGCACTAAATAGCCTGTTTTTAACTTTTTCATTCTTCTTGAATTGCAAAAACAGAATAAAATGGGTTTAGTTGTGATATTTGTATACTTTTATATAGAAATAAATGGTATATAATTACATTTTTAGAAGATTTTTAGTGTTTCCTTTTTGGACATTAATCCCTCGCCATAGCAAAACCGTTTGAGATATTTATTATCCATTCACAACTTAGCATATTTAATGTAGTTTCATCATGTTGAAAAAGTTTGGTACGAATAAAATAAATAGTTTAAGAGGAGTGGCTAAAAATTCAGAGGCTGATTTTGCAAAAAAATTCACATTCAGACCAAAATATCTGACTTCCTGATGGCCAGAGCTA
>JAJAQA010000010.1:2651113-2853613 GCA_021464565.1 Rutilus rutilus
TATATAAATATCTATCTATCTATATCTATATCTATCTATCTAGCTATCTATATATATATATATATATACACACGCACACACATATATATATATATATATATATATATATATATATATATACTTATATATATACGTATATATATATATATAAATATAAGACAGAAAATTTTACTTGTCTTACCTTATTCTGATTTTATGATACACCCAAAATATTCCACAACAAATCCTTTAAATTTAATGTAAAAATAAAAACGAAAGTAAGCAGTGTTGGTCTCACGTAACCCTCTCATTAGAATCAAAATGTTTCAATATTTGCGATGTATTTGGATGCTAAACTATTCTTTATTATAGGCTTTGTACTTCACTCGTGTTCCAATATCGATGGAAAAAATCATCCTCTTCACATGCGCAAAAATGTTCTTGGAAACATCACAGTGGAGCTCTGCTTACTGTGAATGGTACAGATTGTACTACTGACTATTTAAACAGAGCAGTGTAATTCGTTTATGTTAGGTTGACTATTTTTATTATTATATTGTATTAGGGCTATAATGAACAGGCTGCGATGTCAAGATTGCAATTCTGGAATGTGTGTGTGTGTGTGACGCGGTTGCGGTTGAACAGTGGACACAAAAACATAAATAAAATGTTTTAGTTAATTCCTACATCCATAGGAATAAATTGAAAATGCTCGCTCTACTCCGCACCATTATCAATGTCTGTGCGGACGTCTGTATTTTACTAGTATATAGTATACTATAGTTAGCGATTTAAAAGCGCTCAGTGGTGTCACACGTCGATTAACCGGTGGAAGAATTTTACTTGCCCGACCAGAGTATAGCCTGATTAGAACGTCAATAACAAAAAAATAACTTGGGAATCACTAAAACGAGAGATTATTCTAATTTCATTACATTCATTTTAAGTTGCAATCATCAGTTAATAATAAATGTATTACTGATCAATGGTAACAAGGTTGCACTGCTGAGGCTCATGCTGCTTCTCCAGGAGAATTGTAAACAAATGAGCGCAGCACACAAAAAAGCAACCCAGTTAACAACATACTGACTATAAAAATTACAAATATGGAGTTTTTATATATTTTATAACATATGATAGAGTTAAGCAACCTCACTTGACAAGTAGGCAACTATTTCCTGAATACAATCACGATTGAAACTGTGACATTGATTTCATACAACAGGTTAATAAACAGTTACAATTAAGTCACTTACATTTTAGATGCAATATTGACTGTTTTTGTTCTGTTTCAGCAGCAAAAATAGTTAAACAAAGATCACAGCAACTTGTTTTCTCATTACTGAATGATTCAGCATTTTGAAACGAATCGCTTGACTCAAAGATTCAATGGTCAATCCATAAACATCTGTCTCAATCATGAATGACTCAGTCATTGGAACGAATGACTCAGTCATTGGAACGAATCATTTGAACGAATGAATCAATGACTCGCTCATTAAGATGGTCGCCTGGCGACACCTAATGGCGGTTTAGTGTTATGTTTAAAAGTATCATTCTTTCCAACGTGCACCATTATCAATGTCCGTGCGGACGTCCGTTTTTTTACTTTCACTTTTATATTAGCCATTTAAAAGCACCCACTCGTGTCACACGTCGATTAACCGGTGGGAAAATATCCTCAGACACATACCTAATAAATGTATATTTAAATACAATATTGGCCTACCTGGTAAAAAGTTTTATATACTATTTTGATGTCCTTTTGGACACAAGAGGGCAGTATAGCCCTATGTTTGCTTTTTTGTTGAACCAAATAGCACTAAATAGCCTGTTTTTAACTTTTTCATTCTTCTTGAATTGCAAAAACAGAATAAAATGGGTTTAGTTGTGATATTTGTATACTTTTATATAGAAATAAATGGTATATAATTACATTTTTAGAAGATTTTTAGTGTTTCCTTTTTGGACATTAATCCCTCGCCATAGCAAAACCGTTTGAGATATTTATTATCCATTCACAACTTAGCATATTTAATGTAGTTTCATCATGTTGAAAAAGTTTGGTACGAATAAAATAAATAGTTTAAGAGGAGTGGCTAAAAATTCAGAGGCTGATTTTGCAAAAAAATTCACATTCAGACCAAAATATCTGACTTCCTGATGGCCAGAGCTATTGAATGTAAATTAGAAAGTTGTCCGGCTTGATGAGAACAATATAAAAACTATTTTTTCTTTACTGTAGTTAAAACTAACCCCCCCACTTTTGTCTAAAGCATGTTGAAAGTGACACACTTCCTGCTGCCAGTTGGTGGCGCTATAACTTTGACTCACAATAGCTACATCCATCTGATCGGCCTCTTACCACGAACACACTGCTGAAGTTTCATCAAGATCAGTTAATGTATGCAGAAGTTATTCCACTTCCGTGTTTCTCTTTTCTCGCCATAAATTCGATTCCTCGCCACAGCCAAACCGTTCGAGATATCAAAAATCCGTCCGCAATTTAGCATCCTCAAAGTCTTGACTACATGCACACCGAGTTTGAAGGGGACACGGTGAATTTTCTAGGAGGAGTATTTCACATTCCACAGCAAGCGTTTTCCAAACAACCCATAATAGCCGACTTCCTGTTGGGCTGGCGTAAAACTTGACCGGGGTAAAGTTGTTCGGCCCGATGAGATCTATATGTGTACCGAGTTTCATATTAATTCATGCGAGCGTGTTTGATATATGGATCAAGTTTTAGAACCCCGTTCAAGGGGGCGCTGTTGAGCCCCCCAGCCACGCCCGGGTACCAGCTTCAGCCCGGCCCTGATGGCCGTGGGTTTTGACCTGTGTGCAAAGTTTCAAGAGTTTTTGAGCACGTTAAGGACCCCAAAAGCCCCTGAAACCTTGATTAACAATATAAAAGCAAGAGTCAAATCCCCCCCTCCCCTCACACACACACAGACACAGAGAGAGGGAGAGAAAATTCTTCAGAAAATCCACATTCAAACCAAAATATCTCTCTTCCTGTTGGTCGGAGATGGTTCATGTAAATTAGAAAGTTGTCCGTCTTGATGAGAACAATACACATACCAAGTTTTGTGATTCTAGGAAAAACTAAACCCCCATTTTTGACTAAAGGTGGCGCTACTGACCCATTCCACCACGCCCGTTTCTGAAACTTTGCACATGTCTACGGGCTAATAAATGTGATGTGTCTGTCGAGTTTCATCCAATTTCAAGTATGTTAAGAGTCTCAAAAGCATCAAAAAAGAATATTAAAGTTTGAAGCGTTGCCATGGCAACAGTATTAAAGATATCAAAAATCCTTTCACAGGTCTACATCTGCCGTGTGTTTACATTATACACATAAAGTTTGAAGCAAATCGGGTAAAAATAAGAGGGTGATTTCAAAGCATTTTGAAAGGGACACACTTCCTGCTGCCAGTTGGTGGCGCTATAACTTTGACTCACAATAGTCACATCCATGTGATCGGCCTCTTACAACGAACACACTGCTGAAGTTTAATCAAGATCAGTTAATGTATGCAGAAGTTATAACACACTTCCTGTTTCCATTATTCGCCATAAATTCGTTTCCTCGCCACGGCCAAACCGTTCGAGATATCAAAAATCCGTCCGCAATTTAGCATCCTCAATGTCTTGACTTCATGCTGACCGAGTTTGGAGCCGATTGGATGAATTCCCTAGGAGGAGTACATTAAATTCCACAGCATGCGTTTCCAAACAACCCATAATAGCCGACTTCCTGTTGGGCTGGCGTAAAACTTAGAGCACGAAAGTTGTTCGGCCCGATGAGATCTATATCTGTTCCGAGTTTCATATTATTATATGCAAGTGTGTTTGATTTATGGACAAGTGTTCGGATTCCGTTCCAGGGGGCGCTGTTGAGCCCCCCTGCCACGCCCGGGTACCAGCTTCAGCCCGGCCCTAATGGCCGCAGGTTCTGACCTGTGTGCAAAGTTTCATGAGTTTTTGAGCACGTTAAAGGCCCCAAAAGCCCCCGAACCCTTGAACAACAATAATAATAATAATAATAATAATAATAATAATAATAAATATAGCTGCGAGCAGCGATTGCGGGCCCAAGCCGGTGGCACCGCCACCCCGGTGCCTTTAGTTACCTAAAGGCACCGGGGATGGCGGTGCCACCGGCTTTGGCCCTCCATCGCTGCTCGCAGCTATATTTATATATATATATATATATATATATATATATATATATATATATATACATATATATATATGTATATAAATATCTATATATATACACACACACACATATATATATATATATATATATATATATACTTATATATATATATACGTATATATATATATATAAATATAAGACAGAAAATTTTACTTGTCTTACCTTATTCTGATTTTATGATACACCCAAAATATTCCACAACAAATCCTTTAAATTTAATGTAAAAATAAAAACGAAAGTAAGCAGTGTTGGTCTCACGTAACCCTCTCATTAGAATCAAAATGTTTCAATATTTGCAATGTATTTGGATGCTAAACTATTCTTTATTATAGGCTTTGTACTTCACTCGTGTTCCAATATCGATGGAAAAAATCATCCTCTTCACACGCGCAAAAATGTTCTTGGAAACATCACAGTGGAGCTCTGCTTACTGTGAATGGTACAGATTGTACTACTGACTATTTAAACAGAGCAGTGTAATTCGTTTATGTTAGGTTGACTATTTTTATTATTATATTGTATTAGGGCTATAATGAACAGGCTGCGATGTCAAGATTGCAATTCTGGAATGTGTGTGTGTGTGTGACGCGGTTGCGGTTGAACAGTGGACACAAAAACATAAATAAAATGTTTTAGTTAATTCCTACATCCATAGGAATAAATTGAAAATGCTCGCTCTACTCCGCACCATTATCAATGTCTGTGCGGACGTCTGTATTTTACTAGTATATAGTATACTATTGTTAGCGATTTAAAAGCGCTCAGTGGTGTCACACGTCGATTAACCGGTGGGAAAATTTTATCACAGTCACATCCCTAATATATTTATATATAAATACAATAGGCCTACCTGAAAGAGAATTTTACTTGCCCGACCAGAGTATAGCCTGATTAGAACGTCAATAACAAAAAAATAACTTGGGAATCACTAAAACGAGAGATTATTCTAATTTCATTACATTCATTTTAAGTTGCAATCAGCAGTTAATAATAAATGTATTACTGATCAATGGTAACAAGGTTGCACTGCTGAGGCTCATGCTGCTTCTCCAGGAGAATTGTAAACAAATGAGCGCAGCACACAAAAAAGCAACCCAGTTAACAACATACTGACTATAAAAATTACAAATATGGAGTTTTTATATATTTTATAACATATGATAGAGTTAAGCAACCTCACTTGACAAGTAGGCAACTATTTCCTGAATACAATCACGATTGAAACTGTGACATTGATTTCATACAACAGGTTAATAAACAGTTACAATTAAGTCACTTACATTTTAGATGCAATATTGACTGTTTTTGTTCTGTTTCAGCAGCAAAAATAGTTAAACAAAGATCACAGCAACTTGTTTTCTCATTACTGAATGATTCAGCATTTTGAAACGAATCGCTTGACTCAAAGATTCAATGGTCAATCCATAAACATCTGTCTCAATCATGAATGACTCAGTCATTGGAACGAATCATTTGAACGAATGAATCAATGACTCGCTCATTAAGATGGTCGCCTGGCGACACCTAATGGCGGTTTAGTGTTATGTTTAAAAGTATCATTCTTTCCAACGTGCACCATTATCAATGTCCGTGCGGACGTCCGTTTTTTTACTTTCACTTTTATATTAGCGATTTAAAAGCACCCACTCGTGTCACACGTCGATTAACCGGTGGGAAAATATCCTCAGACACATACCTAATAAATGTATATTTAAATACAATATTGGCCTACCTGGTAAAAAGTTTTATATACTATTTTGATGTCCTTTTGGACACAAGAGGGCAGTATAGCCCTATGTTTGCTTTTTTGTTGAACCAAATAGCACTAAATAGCCTGTTTTTAACTTTTTCATTCTTCTTGAATTGCAAAAACAGAATAAAATGGGTTTAGTTGTGATATTTGTATACTTTTATATAGAAATAAATGGTATATAATTACATTTTTAGAAGATTTTTAGTGTTTCCTTTTTGGACATTAATCCCTCGCCATAGCAAAACCGTTTGAGATATTTATTATCCATTCACAACTTAGCATATATAATGTAGTTTCATCATGTTGAAAAAGTTTGGTACGAATAAAATAAATAGTTTAAGAGGAGTGGCTAAAAATTCAGAGGCTGATTTTGCAAAAAAATTCACATTCAGACCAAAATATCTGACTTCCTGATGGCCAGAGCTATTGAATGTAAATTAGAAAGTTGTCCGGCTTGATGAGAACAATATAAAAACTATTTTTTCTTTACTGTAGTTAAAACTAACCCCCCCACTTTTGTCTAAAGCATGTTGAAAGTGACACACTTCCTGCTGCCAGTTGGTGGCGCTATAACTTTGACTCACAATAGCTACATCCATCTGATCGGCCTCTTACCACGAACACACTGCTGAAGTTTCATCAAGATCAGTTAATGTATGCAGAAGTTATTCCACTTCCGTGTTTCTCTTTTCTCGCCATAAATTCGATTCCTCGCCACAGCCAAACCGTTCGAGATATCAAAAATCCGTCCGCAATTTAGCATCCTCAAAGTCTTGACTACATGCACACCGAGTTTGAAGGGGACACGGTGAATTTTCTAGGAGGAGTATTTCACATTCCACAGCAAGCGTTTTCCAAACAACCCATAATAGCCGACTTCCTGTTGGGCTGGCGTAAAACTTGACCGGGGTAAAGTTGTTCGGCCCGATGAGATCTATATGTGTACCGAGTTTCATATTAATTCATGCGAGCGTGTTTGATATATGGATCAAGTTTTAGAACCCCGTTCAAGGGGGCGCTGTTGAGCCCCCCAGCCACGCCCGGGTACCAGCTTCAGCCCGGCCCTGATGGCCGTGGGTTTTGACCTGTGTGCAAAGTTTCAAGAGTTTTTGAGCACGTTAAGGACCCCAAAAGCCCCTGAAACCTTGATTAACAATATAAAAGCAAGAGTCAAATCCCCCCCTCCCCTCACACACACACAGACACAGAGAGAGGGAGAGAAAATTCTTCAGAAAATCCACATTCAAACCAAAATATCTCTCTTCCTGTTGGTCGGAGATGGTTCATGTAAATTAGAAAGTTGTCCGTCTTGATGAGAACAATACACATACCAAGTTTTGTGATTCTAGGAAAAACTAAGCCCCCATTTTTGACTAAAGGTGGCGCTACTGAGCCATTCCACCACGCCCGTTTCTGAAACTTTGCACATGTCTACTGGCTAATAAATGTGATGTGTCTGTTGAGTTTCATGCAATTTCAAGTATGTTAAGAGTCTCAAAAGCATCAAAAAAGAATATTAAAGTTTGATGCGTTGCCACGGTAACAGTATCTAAGATATCAATAATCCTTTCACAGGTTTACATCTGCCGTGTGTCTACATTGTACACATAAAGTTTGAAGCAAATCGGGTAAAAATAAGACACTGATTTCAAAGCATTTTGAAAGTGACATATTCCTGCTGCCAGTTGGTGGCGCTATAACTTTGACTCACAATAGTCACATCCATGTGATCGGCCTCTTACCACGAACACACTGCTGAAGTTTCATCAAGATCAGTTAATGTATGCAGAAGTTATAACACACTTCCTGTTTCATTTTTTCGCCATAAATTTGTTTCCTCGCCACGGCCAAACCGTTCGAGATATCAAAAATCCGTCCGCAATTTAGCATCCTCAATGTCTTGACTTCATGCACACCGAGTTTGGTGGCGAATCGATGAATTCCCTAGGAGGAGTACATTAAATTCCACAGCATGCGTTTCCAAACAACGCTAAATAGCCAACTTCCTGTTTGGCTGGCGTAAAACTTAGAGCACGAAAGTTGTTCGGCCCGATGAGATCTATATGTGTACCGAGTTTCATATTATTACATGCAAGCGTGTTTGATTTATGGACACGTGTTCGGATCCCGTTCCAGGGGGCGCTGTCGAGCCCCCCTGCCACGCCCGGGTACCAGCTTCAGTCCGGACCTGATGGCCGCGGGTTCTGACGTGTGTGCAAAATTTCAAGAGTTTTCGAGCATGTTAAGAGCCCCAAAAGTGCCCGAAAGGTTGACAAAATAATAATAATAATAATAATAATAATAATAATAAATAATCCTACCGGAAACAATAGGGCCTTCGCCCTTTCAGGGCTTGGGCCCTAATAATCCTAACGAAAACAATAGGGCTCTGCGCCCTTTCAGGGCTTGGGCCCTAATAAATAATCCTACCGGAAACAATAGGGCCTTCGCCCTTTCAGGGCTTGGGCCCTAATAATCCTAACGAAAACAATAGGGCCTTCGCCCCTTCAGGGCTTGGGCCCTAATAATAATAATAATAATCCTAACGAAAACAATAGGGCCTTCGCCCTTTCAGGGCTTGGGCCCTAATAATAATCCTAACGAAAACAATAGGGCCTTCGCCCTTTCAGGGCTTGGGCCCTAATAATAATCCTAACGAAAACAATAGGGCCTTCGCCCTTTCAGGGCTTGGGCCCTAATAATAAATAATCCTACCGAAAACAATAGGGCTCTTCGCCCTTTCAGGGCTTGGGCCCTAATAATCCTACCGGAAACAATAGGGCCTTCGCCCTTTCAGGGCTTGGGCCCTAAATATAGCTGCCAGCAGCGATGGCGGGCCCAAGCCGGTGGCACCGCCACCCTGGTGCCTTTAGTTACACTAAAGCCACCGGGGTGACGGTGTCACCGGCTTGGGCCCTCCATCGCTGCTCGCAGCTATATTTATATTTATATATATATATATATATATATATATATATATATATATATATATATATATATATATATATATATATATATATATGTGTAACAAAAAAAATATAATATATACATTATATATGTAACAATAAATAAATAAATATATATATATATATATATATATATATATATATATATATATATATATATATGGCGAGGCGAGGAACGGGCAGAGAAGAGCGAACGTTTTTGGACATTCATCATATTGCATTGGTTTTCATTTCTTGTCCTCAAACCAAGCACTAATCTGTTTATTTTTAAGTCACACATTCTCCATTGATTAAAAAAGACAATCAAATGTATTTTTTAATGGTAGTATTATTTTATACAGAAATAAATTATTTATAATTCAGATGAGAATAAAGTTAGTGTTAATTAAAATTGTAAGGAAAACAAATATATTGATCTAAAATCTACTATCATTTGCTGCAAATAGGTTGACTATTTATATTTATTATTATATTTTATTACGGCTGTAATGAACCGGCTGCGATGTCAAGATTGCAGTGCTGGAATGCACAGTGTGTGTGTGTGTGTGTGTGTGTGTGTGTGTGTGTGTGTGTGTGTGTGTGTGTGTGTGTGTGTGTGTGAGGCGTGGGCACGATCGAACAGTGGAAACATAAAAACATAGGCTACTCCGTCGGCTTGTTCATACAGGACATCATTTAAACTGCACTGTGTTTACTTATATTTATGTACACTCGCAATAAAACACAACATTGTGCTTTTGTAAAAAAACATTCAAGCAATCCCACCTTCGAAATGGCGCTATTTTTTAAATGAAACTAAAATGCTCACGGCTGCACGGGCAATAACGCGTCTACAGCGAGGAACGAGCAGAACAGAGTGAATGTTTTTTAGTTCATTCCTACTGGACGTCCGTATTTCACTTTCGCTTTTAAAGGGATACTCCACTTTAAAATGAAAATTCTGTCATCATATACTCACCCTCATGTTGTTTTAATCCTTTATGAATTTCTTTCTACTGCTGAACAGAAAGGAAGATATTTAGGAGAATGTCAGTAACCAGACAGTTTCTGATCCCATTGACTTCCATAGTAGGAAAAAAATGTATACTATGGAAGTCAATGAGACCAGAAACTGTTTGGTTACTGACATTCTTCTAAATATCTTCCTTTCTGTTCAGCAGAAGAAAGAAATTAATAAAGGATTGAAACAACATGAGGGTGAGTATATGATGACAGAATTTTCAATTTAAAGTGGAGTATCCCTTTAAGTTAGCGATTTAAAAGCCCCCGCCGCGGTGTCACACATCGATTAACCAGTGGGAAAAAATTCTCAGTCACATCGCTATTATATTTATATATAAATACAATATACAATGGGCCTACCTGATTTTTAACCCAAGAGGGCAGTATAGCCCTATGTATGACTTTTTTTTTTACTAAATAGCGCATTCTGGCTGATTTTAAACTTGTACATAATTCTTGAATTGAAAAAAACTGAATAAACCCAAAACTAGTTCTGTTTCGGTTTAGTTCTGATATTTGTATAATTTTATATAAAAATAAATGGTGTATAATTAAATTTTAAGAAGATATGAGATGTTTTCTGATTCCTTTTTTGACATTATTTTAATCCCTCGCCATGTCAAAACCGTTTGAAATATTTAATATCCGTTCACAATTTAGCATCTTTAATGTATTTTCATCGTGTTAAAAAAGTTTGGTGTGAATAAAAAAAAAACACTTAGCAGGAGTGGGTAAAAAGCAGAGGCTGAATTTGCAAATAAATCCACATTCAAACCAAAATATCTGACTTCCTATTGGTCGAAGCTAATAACTGTATATTAGAATGTTGTTCGGCTCGATGAGACCAATGTACGTACTGATTTTTGTAACTGTGGGTAAAACTAACCCCCCCACTTTTGTCAAAAGCATTTTGAAAGTGACACACTTCCTGCTGCCAGTTGGTGGCGCTATAACTTTGACTCACAATAGTTACATCCATCTGATCGGCCTCTTACCACGAACACACTGGTGAAGTTTCATCAAGATCAGTTAATGTATGCAGAAGTTATACCACTTCGTGTTTCTCTTTTCTCGCCATAAATTCGTTTCCTCGCCACGGCCAAACCGTTTGAGATATCAAAAATCCGTCCGCAATTTAGAATCCTCAATGTCTTGACTTCATGCACACCGAGTTTGGTGGGGATTGGATGAATTCTCTGGGAGGAGTACTTCGCATTCCACAGCAAGCGTTTTCCAAACAACCCATAATAGCCGACTTCCTGTTGGGCTGGCGTAAAACTTGACCGGGTGAAAGTTGTTCGGCCCGATGAGATCTATATGTGTACCGAGTTTCATATTAATTAATGCAAGCGTGTTTGATCTATGGACCAAGTTTTGGAACCCCGTTCAAGGGGGCGCTGTTGAGCCCCCCTGCCACGCCCGGGTACCAGCTTCAGCCCGTCCCTGATGGCAGGGGGTTCTGACTTGTGTGCAAAGTTTCAAGAGTTTTTGAGCACGTTAAGGACCCCAAAAGCCCCTGAAACCTTGATTAACAATATAAAAACAATAGTCAAATCCCCCCCCTCCCCTCACACACACAGAGACACAGAGAGAGGGAGAGAAAATTCTTCAGAAAATCCACATTCAAACCAAAATATCTCTCTTCCTGTTGGTCAGAGATAGTTCATGTAGATTAGAAAGTTGTCCGTCTTGATGAGAACAATACACATACCAAGTTTTGTTGCTGTTAATAAAACTAACCCCCCCACTTATGACTAAAGGTGGCGCTACTGAGCCCCTCACCACGCCCGTTTCTGAAACTTTGCACATGTCTACGGGCTAATAAATGTGATGTGTCTGTCGAGTTTCATCCAATTTCAAGTATGTTAAGAGTCTCAAAAGCATCAAAAAAGAATATTAAAGTTTGAAGCGTTGCCATGGCAACAGTATTAAAGATATCAAAAATCCTTTCCCAGGTCTACATCTGCCGTGTGTTTACATTATACACATAAACTTTGAAGCAAATCGGGTAAAAATAAGAGGGTGATTTCAAAGCATTTTGAAAGGGACACACTTCCTGCTGCCAGTTGGTGGCGCTATAACTTTGACTCACAATAGTCACATCCATGTGATCGGCCTCTTACAACGAACACACTGCTGAAGTTTAATCAAGATCAGTTAATGTATGCAGAAGTTATAACACACTTCCTGTTTCCATTATTCGCCATAAATTCGTGTCCTCACCACGGCCAAACCGTTCGAGATATCAAAAATCCGTCCGCAATTTAGCATCCTCAATGTCTTGACTTCATGCTGACTGAGTTTGGAGGCGAATGGATGAATTCCCTAGGAGGAGTACATTAAATTCCACAGCATGCGTTTCCAAACAACCCATAATAGCAGACTTCCTGTTGGGCTGGCGTAAAAAGTAAAAGTACGAAAGTTGTTTGGCCCGATGAGATCTATATGTGTACCGAGTTTCATATTATTACATGCAAGCGTGTTTGATTTATGGACCAAGTTTTCGGACCCCGTTCCAGGGGGCGCTGTCGAGCCTCCCTGCCACGCCCGTGTCCCAGCTTCAGCCCGGCCCTAATGGCCGCGGGTTCTGACCCGTGTGCAAAGTTTCAAGAGTTTTCGAGCACGTTAAGGGCCCCAAAAGTGCCCGAAAGGTTGATAAAAAATAATAATAAAATATAGCTGCGAGCAGCGATTGCGGGCCCAAGCCGGTGGCACCGCCACCCCGGTGCCTTTAGTTACCTAAAGGCACCGGGGATGGCGGTGCCACCGGCTTTGGCCCTCCATCGCTGCTCGCAGCTATATATATATATATATATATATATATATATATATATATACACACACATATATACACACACACACACACACACACACACACACACACATATATATATATATATATATATATATATATATATATATATATATCTATATCTATCTATCTAGCTATCTATATATATATATATATATATATATATATATATATATATACACACGCACACACACACACACATATATATATATATATATATATATATATATATATATATATATACTTATATATATATACGTATATATATATATAAATATAAGACAGAAAATTTTACTTGTCTTACCTTATTCGGATTTTATGATACACCCAAAATATTCCACAACAAATCCTTTAAATTTAATGTAAAAATAAAAACGAAAGTAAGCAGTGTTGGTCTCACGTAACCCTCTCATTAGAATCAAAATGTTTCAATATTTGCGATGTATTTGGATGCTAAACTATTCTTTATTATAGGCTTTGTACTTCACTCGTGTTCCAATATCGATGGAAAAAATCATCCTCTTCACACGCGCGAAAATGTTCTTGGAAACATCACAGTGGAGCTCTGCTTACTGTGAATGGTACAGATTGTACTACTGACTATTTATACAGAGCAGTGTAATTCGTTTATGTTAGGTTGACTATTTTTATTATTATATTGTATTAGGGCTATAATGAACAGGCTGCGATGTCAAGATTGCAATTCTGGAATGTGTGTGTGTGTGTGACGCGGTTGCGGTTGAACAGTGGACACAAAAACATAAATAAAATGTTTTAGTTAATTCCTACATCCATAGGAATAAATTGAAAATGCTCGCTCTACTCCGCACCATTATCAATGTCTGTGCGGACGTCTGTATTTTACTAGTATATAGTATACTATAGTTAGCGATTTAAAAGCGCTCAGTGGTGTCACACGTCGATTAACCGGTGGGAAAATGTTATCACAGTCACATCCCTAATATATTTATATATAAATACAATAGGCCTACCTGAAAGAGAATTTTACTTGCCCGACCAGAGTATAGCCTGATTAGAACGTCAATAACAAAAAAATAACTTGGGAATCACTAAAACGAGAGATTATTCTAATTTCATTACATTCATTTTAAGTTGCAATCATCAGTTAATAATAAATGTATTACTGATCAATGGTAACAAGGTTGCACTGCTGAGGCTCATGCTGCTTCTCCAGGAGAATTGTAAACAAATGAGCGCAGCACACAAAAAAGCAACCCAGTTAACAACATACTGACTATAAAAATTACAAATATGGAGTTTTTATATATTTTATAACATATGATAGAGTTAAGCAACCTCACTTGACGAGTAGGCAACTATTTCCTGAATACAATCACGATTGAAACTGTGACATTGATTTCATACAACAGGTTAATAAACAGTTACAATTAAGTCACTTACATTTTAGATGCAATATTGACTGTTTTTGTTCTGTTTCAGCAGCAAAAATAGTTAAACAAAGATCACAGCAGAACCATTGCGCATCTCACAGCAACTTGTTTTCTCATTACTGAATGATTCAGCATTTTGAAACGAATCGCTTGACTCAAAGATTCAATGGTCAATCCATAAACATCTGTCTCAATCATGAATGACTCAGTCATTGGAACGAATCATTTGAACGAATGAATCAATGACTCGCTCATTAAGATGGTCGCCTGGCGACACCTAATGGCGGTTTAGTGTTATGTTTAAAAGTATCATTCTTTCCAACGTGCACCATTATCAATGTCCGTGCGGACGTCCGTTTTTTTACTTTCACTTTTATATTAGCGATTTAAAAGCACCCACTCGTGTCACACGTCGATTAACCGGTGGAAAAATATCCTCAGACACATACCTAATAAATGTATATTTAAATACAATATTGGCCTACCTGGTAAAAAGTTTTATATACTATTTTGATGTCCTTTTGGACACAAGAGGGCAGTATAGCCCTATGTTTGCTTTTTTGTTGAACCAAATAGCACTAAATAGCCTGTTTTTAACTTTTTCATTCTTCTTGAATTGCAAAAACAGAATAAAATGGGTTTAGTTGTGATATTTGTATACTTTTATATAGAAATAAATGTTATATAATTACATTTTTAGAAGATTTTTAGTGTTTCCTTTTTGGACATTACTTTAATCCCTCGCCATAGCAAAACCGTTTGAGATATTTATTATCCATTCACAACTTAGCATATTTAATGTAGTTTCATCATTTTGAAAAAGTTTGGTACGAATAAAATAAATAGTTTAAGAGGAGTGGCTAAAAATTCAGAGGCTGATTTTGGAAAAAAAAATTCACATTCAGACCAAAATATCTGACTTCCTGATGGCCAGAGCTATTGAATGTAAATTAGAAAGTTGTCCGGCTTGATGAGAACAATATACAAACTATTTTTTCTTTACTATAGTTAAAACTAACCCCCCCACTTTTGTCTAAAGCATGTTGAAAGTGACACACTTCCTGCTGCCAGTTGGTGGCGCTATAACTTTGACTCACAATAGCTACATCCATCTGATCGGCCTCTTACCACGAACACACTGCTGAAGTTTCATCAAGATCAGTTAATGTATGCAGAAGTTATTCCACTTCCGTGTTTCTCTTTTCTCGCCATAAATTCGATTCCTCGCCACAGCCAAACCGTTCGAGATATCAAAAATCCGTCCGCAATTTAGCATCCTCAAAGTCTTGACTACATGCACACCGAGTTTGAAGGGGACACGGTGAATTTTCTAGGAGGAGTATTTCACATTCCACAGCAAGCGTTTTCCAAACAACCCATAATAGCCGACTTCCTGTTGGGCTGGCGTAAAACTTGACCGGGGTAAAGTTGTTCGGCCCGATGAGATCTATATGTGTACCGAGTTTCATATTAATTCATGCGAGCGTGTTTGATATATGGATCAAGTTTTAGAACCCTGTTCAAGGGGGCGCTGTTGAGCCCCCCAGCCACGCCCGGGTACCAGCTTCAGCCCGGCCCTGATGGCCGTGGGTTCTGACCTGTGTGCAAAGTTTCAAGAGTTTTTGAGCACGTTAAGGACCCCAAAAGCCCCTGAAACCTTGATTAACAATATAAAAGCAATAGTCAAATCCCCCCCTCCCCTCACACACACACAGACACAGAGAGAGGGAGAGAAAATTCTTCAGAAAATCCACATTCAAACCAAAATATCTCTCTTCCTGTTGGTCGGAGATGGTTCATGTAAATTAGAAAGTTGTCCGTCTTGATGAGAACAATACACATACCAAGTTTTGTGATTCTAGGAAAAACTAAGCCCCCATTTTTGACTAAAGGTGGCGCTACTGAGCCATTCCACCACGCCCGTTTCTGAAACTTTGCACATGTCTACTGGCTAATAAATGTGATGTGTCTGTTGAGTTTCATGCAATTTCAAGTATGTTAAGAGTCTCAAAAGCATCAAAAAAGAATATTAAAGTTTGATGCGTTGCCACGGTAACAGTATCTAAGATATCAATAATCCTTTCACAGGTTTACATCTGCCGTGTGTCTACATTGTACACATAAAGTTTGAAGCAAATCGGGTAAAAATAAGACACTGATTTCAAAGCATTTTGAAAGTGATATATTCCTGCTGCCAGTTGGTGGCGCTATTACTTTGACTCACAATAGTCACATCCATGTGATCGGCTTCTTACCACGAACACACTGCTGAAGTTTCATCAAGATCAGTTAATGTATGCAGAAGTTATAACACACTTCCTGTTTCATTTTTTCGCCATAAATTTGTTTCCTCGCCACGGCCAAACCGTTCGAGATATCAAAAATCCGTCCGCAATTTAGCATCCTCAATGTCTTGACTTCATGCACACCGAGTTTGGAGGCGAATGGATGAATTCCCTAGGAGGAGTACATTAAATTCCACAGCATGCGTTTCCAAACAACGCTAAATAGCCAACTTCCTGTTTGGCTGGCGTAAAACTTAGAGCACGAAAGTTGTTCGGCCCGATGAGATCTATATGTGTACCGAGTTTCATATTATTACATGCAAGCGTGTTTGATTTATGGACACGTGTTCGGATCCCGTTCCAGGGGGCGCTGTCGAGCCCCCCTGCCACGCCCGGGTACCAGCTTCAGTCCGGACCTGATGGCCGCGGGTTCTGACGTGTGTGCAAAATTTCAAGAGTTTTCGAGCATGTTAAGAGCCCCAAAAGTGCCCGAAAGGTTGACAAAATAATAATAATAATAATAAATATAGCTGCGAGCAGCGATTGCGGGCCCAAGCCGGTGGCACCGCCACCCCGGTGCCTTTAGTTAACTAAAGGCACCGGGGATGGCGGTGCCACCGGCTTTGGCCCTCCATCGCTGCTCGCAGCTATATTTATATATATATATATATATATATATATATATATATAAATATCTATATATATACATATATATATATATGTATATAAATATCTATATATACACACACACACACACACACACACACATATATATATATATATATATATATATATATACTTATATATATATACGTATATATATATATATATATATATATATATAAATATAAGACAGAAAATGTTACTTGTCTTACCTTATTCTGATTTTATGATACACCCAAAATATTCCACAACAAATCCTTTAAATTTAATGTAAAAATAAAAACGAAAGTAAGCAGTGTTGGTCTCACGTAACCCTCTCATTAGAATCAAAATGTTTCAATATTTGCGATGTATTTGGATGCTAAACTATTCTTTATTATAGGCTTTGTACTTCACTCGTGTTCCAATATCGATGGAAAAAATCATCCTCTTCACACGCGCAAAAATGTTCTTGGAAACATCACAGTGGAGCTCTGCTTACTGTGAATGGTACAGATTGTACTACTGACTATTTAAACAGAGCAGTGTAATTCGTTTATGTTAGGTTGACTATTTTTATTATTATATTGTATTAGGGCTATAATGAACAGGCTGCGATGTCAAGATTGCAATTCTGGAATGTGTGTGTGTGTGTGTGACGCGGTTGCGGTTGAACAGTGGACACAAAAACATAAATAAAATGTTTTAGTTAATTCCTACATCCATAGGAATAAATTGAAAATGCTCGCTCTACTCCGCACCATTATCAATGTCTGTGCGGACGTCTGTATTTTACTAGTATATAGTATACTATAGTTAGCGATTTAAAAGCGCTCAGTGGTGTCACACGTCGATTAACCGGTGGGAAAATGTTATCACAGTCACATCCCTAATATATTTATATATAAATACAATAGGCCTACCTGAAAGAGAATTTTACTTGCCCGACCAGAGTATAGCCTGATTAGAACGTCAATAACAAAAAAATAACTTGGGAATCACTAAAACGAGAGATTATTCTAATTTCATTACATTCATTTTAAGTTGCAATCATCAGTTAATAATAAATGTATTACTGATCAATGGGGTTGCACTGCTGAGGCTCATGCTGCTTCTCCAGGAGAATTGTAAACAAATGAGCACAGCACACAAAAAAGCAACCCAGTTAACAACATACTGACTATAAAAATTACAAATATGGAGTTTTTATATATTTTATAACATATGATAGAGTTAAGCAACCTCACTTGACGAGTAGGCAACTATTTCCTGAATACAATCACGATTGAAACTGTGACATTGATTTCATACAACAGGTTAATAAACAGTTACAATTAAGTCACTTACATTTTAGATGCAATATTGACTGTTTTTGTTCTGTTTCAGCAGCAAAAATAGTTAAACAAAGATCACAGCAACTTGTTTTCTCATTACTGAATGATTCAGCATTTTGAAACGAATCGCTTGACTCAAAGATTCAATGGTCAATCCATAAACATCTGTCTCAATCATGAATGACTCAGTCATTGGAACGAATCATTTGAACGAATGAATCAATGACTCGCTCATTAAGATGGTCGCCTGGCGACACCTAATGGCGGTTTAGTGTTATGTTTAAAAGTATCATTCTTTCCAACGTGCACCATTATCAATGTCCGTGCGGACGTCCGTTTTTTTACTTTCACTTTTATATTAGCCATTTAAAAGCACCCACTCGTGTCACACGTCGATTAACCGGTGGGAAAATATCCTCAGACACATCCCTAATAAATGTATATTTAAATACAATATTGGCCTACCTGGTAAAAAGTTTTATATACTATTTTGATGTCCTTTTGGACACAAGAGGGCAGTATAGCCCTATGTTTGCTTTTTTGTTGAACCAAATAGCACTAAATAGCCTGTTTTTAACTTTTTCATTCTTCTTGAATTGCAAAAACAGAATAAAATGGGTTTAGTTGTGATATTTGTATACTTTTATATAGAAATAAATGGTATATAATTACATTTTTAGAAGATTTTTAGTGTTTCCTTTTTGGACATTAATCCCTCGCCATAGCAAAACCGTTTGAGATATTTATTATCCATTCACAACTTAGCATATTTAATGTAGTTCCATCATGTTGAAAAAGTTTGGTACGAATAAAATAAATAGTTTAAGAGGAGTGGCTAAAAATTCAGAGGCTGATTTTGCAAAAAAATTCACATTCAGACCCAAATATCTGACTTCCTGATGGCCAGAGCTATTGAATGTAAATTAGAAAGTTGTCCGGCTTGATGAGAACAATATAAAAACTATTTTTTCTTTACTGTAGTTAAAACTAACCCCCCCACTTTTGTCTAAAGCATGTTGAAAGTGACACACTTCCTGCTGCCAGTTGGTGGCGCTATAACTTTGACTCACAATAGCTACATCCATCTGATCGGCCTCTTACCACGAACACACTGCTGAAGTTTCATCAAGATCAGTTAATGTATGCAGAAGTTATTCCACTTCCGTGTTTCTCTTTTCTCGCCATAAATTCGATTCCTCGCCACAGCCAAACCGTTCGAGATATCAAAAATCCGTCCGCAATTTAGCATCCTCAAAGTCTTGACTACATGCACACCGAGTTTGAAGGGGACACGGTGAATTTTCTAGGAGGAGTATTTCACATTCCACAGCAAGCGTTTTCCAAACAACCCATAATAGCCGACTTCCTGTTGGGCTGGCGTAAAACTTGACCGGGGTAAAGTTGTTCGGCCCGATGAGATCTATATGTGTACCGAGTTTCATATTAATTCATGCGAGCGTGTTTGATATATGGATCAAGTTTTAGAACCCCGTTCAAGGGGGCGCTGTTGAGCCCCCCAGCCACGCCCGGGTACCAGCTTCAGCCCGGCCCTGATGGCCGTGGGTTTTGACCTGTGTGCAAAGTTTCAAGAGTTTTTGAGCACGTTAAGGACCCCAAAAGCCCCTGAAACCTTGATTAACAATATAAAAGCAAGAGTCAAATCCCCCCCTCCCCTCACACACACACAGACACAGAGAGAGGGAGAGAAAATTCTTCAGAAAATCCACATTCAAACCAAAATATCTCTCTTCCTGTTGGTCGGAGATGGTTCATGTAAATTAGAAAGTTGTCCGTCTTGATGAGAACAATACACATACCAAGTTTTGTGATTCTAGGAAAAACTAAGCCCCCATTTATGACTAAAGGTGGCGCTACTGAGCCCCTCACCACGCCCGTTTCTGAAACTTTGCACATGTCTACGGGCTAATAAATGTGATGTGTCTGTCGAGTTTCATCCAATTTCAAGTATGTTAAGAGTCTCAAAAGCATCAAAAAAGAATATTAAAGTTTGAAGCGTTGCCATGGCAACAGTATTAAAGATATCAAAAATCCTTTCACAGGTCTACATCTGCCGTGTGTTTACATTATACACATAAAGTTTGAAGCAAATCGGGTAAAAATAAGAGGGTGATTTCAAAGCATTTTGAAAGTGACACATTTCCTGCTGCCAGTTGGTGGCGCTATAACTTTGACTCACAATAGTCACATCAATGTGATCGGCCTCTGACCACGAACACACTGTGGAAGTTTTATCAAGATCAGTCAATGTATGCAGAAGTTATAATACACTTCCTGTGTCCCATTATTCGCCATAAATTCGTTTCCTCGCCTTGGCCAAACCGTTCGAGATATCAAAAATCCGTCCGCAATTTAGCATCCTCAATGTCTTGACTTCATGCACACCGAGTTTTGAGGCGAATGGACGAATTTCCTAGGAGGAGTACATCAAATTCCACAGCATGCGTTTTCCAAACAACCCATAATAGCCGACTTCCTGTTGGGCTGGCGTAAAACTTAGAGCACGAAAGTTGTTCAGCCCAATAAGATCTATATGTGAACCGAGTTTCATATTAATTCATGCAAGTGTGTTTGGTATATGGACCAAGTTTTCGGACCGCACTCGGACCCCATTCAAGGGGGCGCTGTCGAGCCCCCCTGCCACGCCCAGGTACCATCTTCAGCCCGGCCCTAATGGCCGCAGCTTCTGACCTATGTGCAAAGTTTCATGAGTTTTTGAGCACGTTAAAGGCCCCAAAAGCCCCCGAACCCTTGAACAATAATAATAATAATAATAAATATAGCTGCGAGCAGCGATGGCGGGCCCAAGCCGGTGGCACCGCCATCCTGGTGCCTTTAGTTACACTAAAGCCACCGGGGTGGCGGTGTCACCGGCTTGGGCCCTCCATCGCTGCTCGCAGCTATATTTATATATATATATATATATATATATATATATATATATATATATATATATATAACAAAAAAATATATAATATATACATTATATATATGTAACAAAAAATAAATAAATAAATAAATATATATATATATATATATATATATATATATATGGCGAGGCGAGGAACGGGCAGAGAAGAGCGAACGTTTTTGGACATTCATCATATTGCATTGGTTTTCATTTCTTGTCCTCAAACCGAGCACTAATCTGTTTATTTTTAAGTCACACATTCTCCATTGATTAAAAAAGACAATCAAATGTATTTTTTAATGGTAGTATTATTTTATACAGAAATAAATTATTTATAATTCAGATGAGAATAAAGTTAGTGTTAATTAAAATTGTAAGGAAAACAAATATATTGATCTAAAATATACTATAATTTGCTGCAAATAGGTTGACTATTTATATTTATTATTATATTTTATTACGGCTGTAATGAACCGGCTGCAATGCTGCAATGCACAGTGTGTGTGTGTGTGTGTGTGTGTGTGTGTGAGGCGTGGGCGCGATCGAACAGTGGAAACATAAAAACATAGGCTACTCCGTCGGTTTGTTCATACAGGACATCATTTAAACTGCACTGTGTTTACTTATATTTATGTACACTCGCAATAAAACACAACATTGTGCTTTTGTAAAAAAACATTCAAGCAATCCCACCCCCGAAATGGCGCTATTTTTTAAATGAAACTAAAATGCTCACGGCTGCATGGGCAATAACACGTCTACAGCGAGGAATGAGCAAAACAGAGTGAATGTTTTTTAGTTAATTCCTACTGGACGTCCGTATTTCACTTTCGCTCATCATATACTCACCCTCATGTTGTTTTAATCCTTTATGAATTTCTTTCTTCTGCTGAACAGAAAGGAAGATATTTAGGAGAATGTCAGTAACCAGACAGTTTCTGATCCCATTGACTTCCATAGTAGGAAAAAAATGTATACTATGGAAGTCAATGAGACCAGAAACTGTCTGGTTACTGACATTCTTCTAAATATCTTCATTTCTGTTCAGCAGAAGAAAGAAATTAATAAAGGATTGAAACAACATGAGGGTGAGTATATGATGACAGAATTTTCAATTTAAAGTGGAGTATCCCTTTAAGTTAGCGATTTAAAAGCCCCCGCCGCGGTGTCACACATCGATTAACCAGTGGGAAAAAAATTCTCAGTCACATCGCTATTATATTAATATATAAATACAATATGCAATGGGCCTACCTGATTTTGAACACAAGAGGGCAGTATAGCCCTATGTATGACTTTTTTTTTTACTAAATAGCGCATTCTGGCTGATTTTAAAATTGTACATATTTCTTGAATTGAAAAAAACTGAATAAACCCAAAACTAGTTCTGTTTCGGTTTAGTTCTGATATTTGTATAATTTTATATAAAAATAAATGGTGTATAATTACATTTTAAGAAGATATGAGATGTTTTCTGATTCCTTTTTTGACATTATTTTAATCCCTCGCCATGTCAAAACCGTTTGAAATATTTAATATCCGTTCACAATTTAGCATCTTTAATGTATTTTCATCGTGTTAAAAAAGTTTGGTGTGAATAAAAAAAAAAACACTTAGCAGGAGTGGGTAAAAAGCAGAGGCTGAATTTGCAAATAAATCCACATTCAAACCAAAATATCTGACTTCCTATTGGTCGAAGCTAATAATGGTATATTAGAAAGTTGTCCGGCTCGATGAGACCAATGTACGTACTGATTTTTGTAACTGTGGGTAAAACTAACCCCCCCACTTTTGTCAAAAGCATTTTGAAAGTGACACACTTCCTGCTGCCAGTTGGTGGCGCTATAACTTTGACTCACAATAGTTACATCCATCTGATCGGCCTCTTACCACGAACACACTGGTGAAGTTTCATCAAGATCAGTTAATGTATGCAGAAGTTATACCACTTCGTGATTCTCTTTTCTCGCCATAAATTCGTTTCCTCGCCACGGCCAAACCGTTCGAGATATCAAAAATCCGTCCGCAATTTAGAATCCTCAATGTCTTGACTTCATGCACACCGAGTTTGGTGGGGATTGGATGAATTCTCTAGGAGGAGTACTTCGCATTCCACAGCAAGCGTTTTCCAAACAACCCATAATAGCCGACTTCCTGTTGGGCTGGCGTAAAACTTGACCGGGGGAAAGTTGTTCGGCCCGATGAGATCTATATGTGTACCGAGTTTCATATTAATTAATGCAAGCGTGTTTGATCTATGGACCAAGTTTTGGGACCCCGTTCAAGGGGGCGCTGTTGAGCCCCCCTGCCACGCCCGGGTACCAGCTTCAGCCCGTCCCTGATGGCAGGGGGTTCTGACTTGGGTGCAAAGTTTCAAGAGTTTTTGAGCACGTTAAGGACCCCAAAAGCCCCTGAAACCTTGATTAACTATATAAAAGCAATAGTCAAATTCCCCCCTCCCCTCTCACACACAGAGACACAGAGAGAGGGAGAGAAAATTCTTCAGAAAATCCACATTCAAACCAAAATATCTCTCTTCCTGTTGGTCAGAGATCGTTCATGTAAATTAGAAAGTTGTCCGTCCTGATGAGAACAATACACATACCAAGTTTTGTTGCTGTTGATAAAACTAACCCCCCCACTTATGACTAAAGGTGGCGCTACTGAGCCCCTCACCACGCCCGTTTCTGAAACTTTGCACATGTCTACGGGCTAATAAATGTAATGTGTCTGTCGAGTTTCATCCAATTTCAAGTATGTTAAGAGTCTCAAAAGCATCAAAAAAGAATATTAAAGTTTGAAGCGTTGCCATGGCAACAGTATTAAAGATATCAAAAATCCTTTCACAGGTCTACATCTGCCGTGTGTTTACATTATACACATAAAGTTTGAAGCAAATCGGGTAAAAATAAGAGGGTGATTTCAAAGCATTTTGAAAGGGACACACTTCCTGCTGCCAGTTGGTGGCGCTATAACTTTGACTCACAATAGTCACATCCATGTGATCGGCCTCTTACAACGAACACACTGCTGAAGTTTAATCAAGATCAGTTAATGTATGCAGAAGTTATAACACACTTCCTGTTTCCATTATTCGCCATAAATTCGTGTCCTCGCCACAGCCAAACCGTTCGAGATATCAAAAATCCGTCCGCAATTTAGCACCCTCAATGTCTTGACTTCATGCACACCGAGTTTGGAGGCGAATCGATGAATTCCCTTGGAGGAGTACATTAAATTCCACAGCATGCGTTTCCAAACAACCCTAAATAGCCGACTTCCTGTTCGGCTGGCTTAAAACTTAGAGCACGAAAGTTGTTCGGCCCGATGAGATCTATATGTGTACCGAGTTTCATATTATTACATGCAAGCGTGTTTGATTTATGGACACGTGTTCGGATCCCGTTCCAGGGGGCGCTGTCGAGCCCCCCTGCCACGCCCGGGTACCAGCTTCAGCCCGGCCCTGATGGCCGTGGGTTCTGACCTGCGTGCAAAGTTTCATGAGTTTTTGAGCACGTTAAAGGCCCCAAAAGCCCCCGAACCCTTGAAGAACAATAATAATAATAATAAATATAGCTGCGAGCAGCGATGGCGGGCCCAAGCCGGTGGCACCGCCACCCTGGTGCCTTTAGTTACACTAAAGCCACCGGGGTGGCGGTGTCACCGGCTTGGGCCCTCCATCGCTGCTCGCAGCTATATTTATATATATATATATATATATATATATATATATATATATATATATATATATATATATATATATATATATATATGTAACAAAAAAAATATAATATATACATTATATATGTAACAAAAAATAAATAAATAAATATAAATATAAATATATATATATAAATATATATATATATATATATATATATATATATATATATATATATATATATATATATATATATATATATATATGGCGAGGCGAGGAACGGGCAGAGAAGAGCGAACGTTTTTGGACATTCATCATACTGCATTGGTTTTCATTTCTTGTCCTCAAACCAAGCACTAATCTGTTTATTTTTAAGTCACACATTCTCCATTGATTAAAAAAGACAATCAAATGTATTTTTTAATGGTAGTATTATTTTATACAGAAATAAATTATTTATAATTCAGATGAGAATAAAGTTAGTGTTAATTAAAATTGTAAGGAAAACAAATATATTGATCTAAAATCTACCATCATTTGCTGCAAATAGGTTGACTATTTATATTTATTATTATATTTTATTACGGCTGTAATGAACCGGCTGCGATGTCAAGATTGCAATGCTGGAATGCACAGTGTGTGTGTGTGTGTGTGTGTGTGTGTGTGTGTGTGTGTGTGTGTGTGTGTGTGTGTGTGTGAGGCGTGGGCGCGATCGAACAGTGGAAACATAAAAACATAGGCTACTCCGTCAGTTTGTTCATACAGGACATCATTTAAACTGCACTGTGTTTACTTAGGGTGTATTCACACCTGCCTTGTTTGGTTCGATTGAATCGAACTCTAGTTCGTTTCCCCCCTTGGTGCGGACCTTTTGGGCAGGTGTGAATACAGCAATCGAACTCGGGTGCGGACCAATCAATCGAACCGAGACCCAGCTGAAGAGGTGGTCTCGGTACGGTTCCAAACGAACTCTGGTACGGTTCATTTACGGTGTGAACATGAACCGACCCAACTGCAGAAAACTGCGTCTTTTTATTTGACTGCTCTTATGAGGATACTTAAAGGCAGGGTAGGTAGGAATGGTCTAAAAAAATTCTTTTTCAAATTTGTTTAAACTTTATGTACATATCAATACATAATTAAAATGTAAGTACTCTGAAAAAGAAAGTATAAAAATCGAGTGTCTGTAGACCTCTCAGGACTGTTTTAAAGACAGTTCATTATTTCCATTCACTCCACCCCCTCCCTTCTGGGCTCCTTCCAAAGCCACGCCCCCAAAACACATGAACGCGCGACTCCAACCGCTGAGCTGAAGACGCATTATTTACCTGAGACAAGCAGAGAGGAAGGAGCACAGTGCATGTAGTGACATCATGTCAGAATCACATGTAATAAAAAAATCTAACGCTAATTGCTTATGAATATAAACAAATAAGATGTATTTTAGTACTCACTATCAAGCTAGCATATTGATATTGGTAAATTTAAAATATATATTTTTTGATTCGCTAACGAGCTAGTTATATAAGCTAAAAAGAGGTTGCATTGATACACTTTTTTACATTACCATCAGTTATATTGTGATGAAGATGAATTTCGTGTAAGATTCATAACATATATGGTGTTCTGCATGTAGGGGTGGGAGATATTGACAAAAATGAATATCTCGATATTTTTTTCCAATATCTAGATATCGATATTCAGGCGATATTTTTGCCATCCTTCAAAGAAATGTGAGCAAACTGGCAAAGAAGGTCCAGTTGGTCTTTTGACTTGCTGCATTTGACCTATATTATTCTAGGCTATAGAAAAAAACAATAAAAGAGCTAACTAAACATAATCTGTGGCAGCCCCTACTTTTTCCACTTACAAAAAAAAAAAAAAAAAAAAAAAAAAAACTTAACTAGGCACTTCTTGCAACAGTGATTATTAAATCAAACAACAATATTGTTGATGATCAATTCAAAGTAAAAAAAAAATAACATTTTCAAAACGGTATAAATCCATTCATTTTTCCCCCAAAACGCTATAAATCCATCTTTTTTTTTTTTTTTTAATTTATGGTTTGTCTTTTTAAAAAAGTTTTTGCCTTTTATTTTTCGTGTTTGCATTTATGAGGAAAAAACAATATTACTTGACAGTTCTCCATTATGGACGCGAGCGCTCTGAAAGCTGCACTAAGACTTTCAAACTTTAACAGAGACCTCAAAACAGAAAGCACAAAGCCTTCCTTAAAAACGAATTTCGTTTTGTATTAATTGTATCTTAATTTTAATATTTTTTTTTCATTAATTCATTAATATTTTCATTCCTGGATTAAATACATAAAGTAAATATAGGCTATCAATCACAACATAAGGTGCTTGAACTGGAGATTATATCATCGTGAACCGAACCGTAGCCTCGCCTCACAGGCCTAAAAAATGTGGAATATATTTACAGAAATCTGGTTCTAAACAAAACCATCCAAAACAAAATAAAACTATGTAGCCTAAATGTGCATTTCTCCGGTGCATGCGTTCACTAGCCTACTGCGAAGATCGCGAGTCAAATATCGTCAACTTCATCTTTGCAGCCGACAAAGAAATTAATAAACAATTAAAATGTCTTATTGCAATATTTTACACATTCATAATCATTACTTTTGCTGGTTCTTTGAGGCAGCTTTTTAGGTTTATGGCGTTTTGGAAAAGAGCTCTTCACGTACGTACAAACACCGTTTCACCAAGGCACAGCAGCCCTTCAGCACATAACAAAAAGAGAAAAAGCACGGACTTACTAATTACGAAACTTTGATGTGGTGTTGAACAGCTGAAACAGTCACAAATTCCTCTGCAACTCAAACATTCTCAGTATGAGTTATGAAGGAAGAGAACAGCATTACAGTTTTCAGCGCGTCCTCCTTTGATTGCTGTGTTGTGACTGGAAAAGTGCGTGCATTGTAAAATGTCCTTTTGTAAAATAAAAATAATTTTAGGGCGAAGCAGAGGAGGTCGTGCAAGAGGCCGTGGCGTGCAACTAGGGTCCGAGGAAGTAGAGGCTGAGGACGGGGTGGTCGCTGGAAAGCTACGCCGATATTGACACGCGTTTTATTTCTTTGTTTATCCAAAGACTTTTTGTTAATTTTACCTTTTCTTGTACTGTCTTCTTTTTTTGCCTTGTTTGCCTTCGCTAACTGCATGCCAGTAATGTGAATTTTGATTGCTCTTTCTCTGCCATTGTTTTGCTATTCCTAGGTTCAGTGCCTCTCGAATTCCTCAAATCAAACGTGCGCGCGCAAGTGGGCAGATCCCGTGGCAAAAGGGTGGTTGCCATGGTTGCGAGAGAGAGTGACAGTCGCCTAAGCCAATCCTTTGATTCGTCCCGAATCGAAATAATGAGCTGTGTTTAATACAGATTAAACGGTCTAGAGTCACTTGATTTTTATACTCTTTTTTTCAGAGTACTTACATTTTAATTATGTATTGATATATATAGAAAGTTTTAACAAATTTGGATCTTTTATTTTTATATAGTCCTACCTACCCTGCCTTTAACAAAACTGACATTTTGGCATAATGGTGTCTTATTATACAGACATCCAAAGTCTCCCGGAAGTTCCGGCAGTCTCCCGCATGTCGATAGAAGCGCATGAATGCCCGCAAATCATTTAAAATCTCCGGAAATCTAGAGCGAGCGAGCAAGAGTGCGCGCACGGCAGAGAGAGGGAGCGAGAGACCTTGCGTGTGTGTGCCAGCTAGTGTGCCTCACGAAGCGCATGTAAGGACCCAAGCAATCAATTGTCAGTGCGGGCGGGCTTTTATCTATACTACCATAGTTTCTTCATATTGCGTTTGTAAAGAATAACACCAAATCAGTAAAATAACAAATAGGCGATTACATTACGAAATATCTCCTGCTTTTTTTTTTTTTTTTGCTTTTTTTTGCACTTCCTGCTTTTCCCTGCTTGAGAATTCCTGTCCAATGAATGGACGACCTTAGCACACGTGTGGTTTTGTTTACACATTTTGGTTCACTTGTAAAAAGAGCAGTGTGAAAACGAACCATACCAAACAAAAAAAATCAACATTCTATTTGGTCCGGACCAAAGCAAGTGAACTATCGGACTTTCCTGGTGTGAATACACCCTTATATTTATGTACACTCGCAATAAAACACAACATTGTGCTTTTGTAAAAAAACATTCAAGCAATCCCACCCCCGAAATGGCGCTATTTTTTAAATGAAACTAAAATGCTCACGGCTGCATGGGCAATAACACATCTACAGCGAGGAACGAGCAGAACAGAGTGAATGTTTTTTAGGATGTCCGTATTTCACTTTCGCTCATCATATACTCACCCTCATGTTGTTTTAATCCTTTATGAATTTCTTTCTTCTGCTGAACAGAAAGGAAGATATTTAGGAGAATGTCAGTAACCAGACAGTTTCTGATCCCATTGACTTCCATAGTAGGAAAAAAATGTATACTATGGAAGTCAATGAGACCAGAAACTGTCTGGTTACTGACATTCTTCTAAATATCTTCCTTTCTGTTCAGCAGAAGAAAGAAATTAATAAAGGATTGAAACAACATGAGGGTGAGTATATGATGACAGAATTTTCCATTTAAAGTGGAGTATCCCTTTAAGTTAGCGATTTAAAAGCCCCCGCCGCGGTGTCACACATCAATTAACCAGTGGGAAAAAATTCTCAGTCACATCGCTATTATATTTATATATAAATACAATATACAATGGGCCTACCTGATTTTGAACACAAGAGGGCAGTATAGCCCTATGTATGACTTTTTTTTTTTTACTAAATAGCGCATTCTGGCTGATTTTAAACTTGTACATAATTCTTGAATTGAAAAAAACTGAATAAACCCAAAACTAGTTCTGTTTCGGTTTAGTTCTGATATTTGTATAATTTTATATAAAAATAAATGGTGTATAATTAAATTTTAAGAAGATATGAGATGTTTTCTGATTCCTTTTTTGACATTATTTTAATCCCTCGCCATGTCAAAACCGTTTGAAATATTTAATATCCGTTCACAATTTAGCATCTTTAATGTATTTTCATCGTGTTAAAAAAGTTTGGTGTGAATAAAAAAAAAAACACTTAGCAGGAGTGGGTAAAAAGCAGAGGCTGAATTTGCAAATAAATTCACATTCAAACCAAAATATCTGACTTCCTATTGGTCGAAGCTAATAACTGTATATTAGAAAGTTGTCCGGCTCGATGAGACCAATGTACGTACTGATTTTTAAAACTGTGGGTAAAACTAACCCCCCCCACTTTTGTCAAAAGCATTTTGAAAGTGACACACTTCCTGCTGCCAGTTGGTGGCGCTATAACTTTGACTCACAATAGTTACATCCATCTGATCGGCCTCTTACCACGAACACACTGCTGAAGTTTCATCAAGATCAGTTAATGTATGCAGAAGTTATACCACTTCGTGTTTCTCTTTTCTCGCCATAAATTCGTTTCCTCGCCACGGCCAAACCGTTCGAGATATCAAAAATCCGTCCGCAATTTAGAATCCTCAATGTCTTGACTTCATGCACACCGAGTTTGGTGGGGATTGGATGAATTCTCTAGGAGGAGTGCTTCGCATTCCACAGCAAGCGTTTTCCAAACAACCCATAATAGCCGACTTCCTGTTGGGCTGGCGTAAAACTTGACCAGGGGAAAGTTGTTCGGCCCGATGAGATCTATATGTGTACCGAGTTTCATATTAATTAATGCAAGCGTGTTTGATCTATGGACCAAGTTTTGGGACCCCCGTTCAAGGGGGCGCTGTTGAGCCCCCCTGCCACGCCTGGATACCAGCTTCAGCCCGTCCCTGATGGCAGGGGGTTCTGACTTGTGTGCAAAGTTACAAGAGTTTTTGAGCACGTTAAGGACCCCAAAAGCCCCTGAAACCTTGATTAACAATGTAAAAGCAATAGTCAAATCCCCCCCTCCCCTCACACACACAGAGACACAGAGAGAGGGAGAGAAAATTCTTCAGAATATCCACATTCAAACCAAAATATCTCTCTTCCTGTTGGTCAGAGATAGTTCATGTAAATTAGAAAGTTGTCCGTCTTGATGAGAACAATACACATACCAAGTTTTGTTGCTGTTGATAAAACTAACCCCCCCACTTATGACTAAAGGTGGCGCTACTGAGCCCCTCACCACGCCCGTTTCTGAAACTTTGCACATGTCTACTGGCTAATAAATGTGATGTGTCTGTCGAGTTTCATCCAATTTCAAGTATGTTAAGAGTCTCAAAAGCATCAAAAAAGAATATTAAAGTTTGAAGCGTTGCCATGGCAACAGTATTAAAGATATCAAAAATCCTTTCACAGGTCTACATCTGCCGTGTGTTTACATTATACACATAAAGTTTGAAGCAAATCGGGTAAAAATAAGAGGGTGATTTCAAAGCATTTTGAAAGGGACACACTTCCTGTTGCCAGTTGGTGGCGCTATAACTTTGACTCACAATAGTCACATCCATGTGATCGACCTCTTACAACGAACACACTGCTGAAGTTTAATCAAGATCAGTTAATGTATGCAGAAGTTATAACACACTTCCTGTTTCCATTATTCGCCATAAATTCGTGTCCTCGCCACAGCCAAACCGTTCGAGATATCAAAAATCCGTCCGCAATTTAGCATCCTCAATGTCTTGACTTCATGCTGACTGAGTTTGGAGGCGAATGGATGAATTCCCTAGGAGGAGTACATTAAATTCCACAGCATGCGTTTCCAAACAACCCATAATAGCCGACTTCCTGTTGGGCTGGCGTAAAAAGTAAAAGTACGAAAGTTGTTTGGCCCGATGAGATCTATATGTGTACCAAGTTTCATATTATTACATGCAAGCGTGTTTGATTTATGGACCAAGTTTTCGGACCCCGTTCCAGGGGGCGCTGTCGAGCCTCCCTGCCACGCCAGTGTCCCAGCTTCAGCCCGGCCCTAATGGCCGCGGGTTCTGACCTGTGTGCAAAGTTTCAAGAGTTTTCGAGCACGTTAAGGGCCCCAAAAGTGCCCGAAAGGTTGAAAAAAAAATAATAATAAATAATCCTTAGAAGAACAATAGGGCTCTGCGCCCTTTCAGGGCTTGGGCCCTAATAATAATAATCCTAACGAAAACAATAGGGCCTTCGCCCCTTCAGGGCTTGGGCCCTAATAATAATAATCCTAACGAAAACAATAGGGCCTTCGCCCTTTCAGGGCTTGGGCCCTAATAATCCTAACGAAAACAATAGGACCTTCGCCCCTTCAGGGCTTGGGCCCTAATAATCCTTAGAAGAACAATAGGGCTCTGCGCCCTTTCAGGGCTTGGGCCCTAATAAATAATCCTACCGGAAACAATAGGGCCTTCGCCCTTTCAGGGCTTGGGCCCTAATAATCCTACCGGAAACAATAGGGCCTTCGCCCTTTCAGGGCTTGGGCCCTAATAATCCTAACGAAAACAATAGGGCCTTCGCCCCTTCAGGGCTTGGGCCCTAATAATAATCCTAACGAAAACAATAGGGCCTTCGCCCTTTCAGGGCTTGGGCCCTAATAATAATCCTAACGAAAACAATAGGGCCTTCGCCCTTTCAGGGCTTGGGCCCTAATAATAATAATCCTAACGAAAACAATAGGGCTCTTCGCCCTTTCAGGGCTTGGGCCCTAATAATCCTTAGAAGAACAATAGGGCTCTGCGCCCTTTCAGGGCTTGGGCCCTAATAATCCTACCGAAAACAATAGGGCCTTCGCCCTTTCAGGGCTTGGGCCCTAATAACGACTTTATTCCACTTTTCATTTCCTTCTCTCTGGGCGTCGAGTCTTTTCGCGTAGTGTTTAAGCGTAACGCGTCTGTGTTGCACGTCACCACGTAGGCTCACTATTGGCCGACGCTGGTCATGTGTGATACGTGGTGACGTGCAACATCACTCTTTGAATTTACAAATTCTTGGAAACTATGTAAGGATAATGTAAGCACACAATTGAAAGAAATATATAACACTGTGCAAGTGGTTTTTGGATATTTAGAAACTTGAAATTCTTACATATTGTACCTTTAAACACACTTTTGTGTATTCATGTTTGATATCATATATTGTTTATGAAAACTAAACTATACAAAATTTGATTTAACTTTAAACTTAATTTGTGGCATTTTTGTGTCTACTTTTAAAGTCATAAAATATTTTTCAGTTTAATTGAGTTATTTTAGTTTTTTCCCAATTGTGTAATTTTTTCTTACCAGTAACAAAAATCCTTTAAGTTTTTGTTTTAGTTTTTGTTAGAGATAACACCACTGTTACGGAAAAAATGGTAACACTTAGTTCAGGGTCGTTTAGTATCCAGTTCTCATTATTAAAGGTATAGCGGAGGATCTTTCCGAATTTTAGATAAGAACCGCTCTCTCCACTTTTTGAAAAAATGCACATGCGCAACACTCTACCTGCTCCCGAGAGGGAACGCCTATTAAACGTGTGCGAGGTTCTCCTCGTGCACGCTCTGTTTACAAGTTGCTGTCGGCATCGCTCATACAAGATTACTTTCTAAAAGAAGATTTGCACTTTTTCTCCAAATAGCATGCCAAACTTTACCTGTCAAGTAGAAACTTCGCGACTGAGGCATCAGTGGGAAGCCCAACCTGTGTTTTCAGCGCACGCCATCGTGTGAAACAATCTCCCAAAAACACTCTGATCTTGTTTCTCTCTTCTGAGGCCTTTCTCTTCTTCTCATACAGTTCGTACAAACTTTTTCTCTTGCGACCCTCAGACATTTTCAAAGGACCCGGTGAAACGGCGAGCTTCAATGAATGGCTGAGCTCTAGCTCACCACACATAAACACCTGAAAGTGCGCATGCGCAGAAAGCGAAAACTAAAGGCCTCATTATACTTCTGCGTCGGACCTACGCCGGAGCCTATACGCCGTAGGCAACGTGTTGGTTTTAATTTATACTTCTGTGTCGTTGTCCGCGTTGACGCGTACCTAGGAAGCGTGTGAAACCCCGAGGGAGGGGTTCTGGCAGACCAATCACAGCGCTTGTGTCCGCGTAGAATTGACGCGTTGTTACATTTTTGGAGAGGTGCACGTCAGGGTACGCCGTAGGGTACGCGCGCTACACACAGCCTACGACGTAGCTACGGCGGCAGTTCGACGCAGAAGCATAAAACAGGCTTAAGGGACGAGCACGTACGACGGCCTTACGTAAACATATCACCAGAATGATTGACACTTAGGTGGACCAATAGTTTACACTACCCACCCGGAAAAAGAAAATCCTCCGCTATACCTTTAACTAATAGCTAATTACTAGTTGCAAATTACTAGGATATTGTCTGTTTATTAGTACTTATAAAGCACATATTATTCTGCATGATCTCATTATACATCCCATAATCCTACCCATATCTTAAATTCAACTACAACTACCTTACTGACTATTAATAAGAAGTAATTAGGAATTTATAGAGGCAAAACTTGAAGCTAACAGTTAATAATGAGTATTGGACTCTAAACTGTGTGACCAAAACAATGAGTATTCTTCCATTTTTTTGCACTTCAGGAGGCAAGTAGATTCAGTAAATATATAATATCCCTGTGATTGCATTGGTGTTGAGTGTATCTGATGGTGAACTGAACTCACTTAAGAATCTTCAGTGTTGATTTCTTCAGTCCCTTACAGATCTCTTTGACTCCAGAGTCCAGCAGACGGCTGTTGTTCAGGTTCAGCTCCTTCAGGATGGTTTTAGAGGAGAGAACAGTAGCTAGAACTGAACATATTTTTTCTGTCTGATCACAGTTATTCAGCCTGAACACAGAAACACCATAATTTATTATTCAGTACATATTCAACACACATCAGATTAACAGCTCTTCATATCTGCTCACATATGTGAATGACAGTATTTTATAATACACAACAAACAGAAGATATGTATAAATCATGTTGACTCACTTGATTTTCTCCACTTTGCTATGAGAGTCCATCAAAAGAGCAGAGAGCTTCTCTCCATCCAGATCTCCTAATTTATCTTCACTCAGATCCAGTTCTGTCAGTATTAATGGACTTTTACCCAGAACTTTAGTGAGATAGTCAGACGTTTCCTGTGCAGCAACACTTTTCAAAAACCTACAGGAAGTAGAACATTTAGATTTGATCATTGAAAAGAAAAGAAAAAAGGATAAAAGAAAAAAACTAATTTAGATATAATAAAATAAAATAATATATATATATTTTTAAATAATGTTGTTAGAATGTCATGCCTTTTGCAGCTCCCATCCTCCTTATGGATCCAGTAAAGCAATAAAATATGGCAACGTGTAGAATGTGTTAAAGTCATAGTTTTGGTAAATATTTCCAGTTTTGCTGAATTGCAGCTCAGTAAATTCCTTTTCATGCCATTCTAATTCTGCATTGGCCATTTGTGTGATTTTTTTATTTAACACCGTGGCTAGACTAACAAATAAACAGACATCACCCGAACAAAATATCCCATTACAGTTTAGTAGTAATGATTTTATGAAGTTCTTCACTGAGAAAATAGAAAACATCAGAACCACAATTGTAAACGTTCAATCTTCAGTTGCGCCTTATAATTCAGCCTTAATTATCACCCCGCAAGAACAATTACAGTGCTTTACAACTATAGAACAAATAGAGTTAAATAAACTTATCACTTCCTCTAAAACAACAACATGTTTATTAGATCCGATACCAACTAAACTACTGAAAGAAGTGTTACCTGTAGTGGAAGAGCCTCTTCTCAATATTATTAACTCATCTTTATCTTTAGGTCATGTTCCAAGAACATTTAAACTGGCAGTTATAAAACCTCTCATTAAGAAACCACAATTAGATCATAATAACCTAGCAAATTATAGACCCATTTCAAATCTTCCATTTATGTCTAAAATATTAGAAAAAGTGGTGTCCGCTCAATTGTGTTCTTTCTTGCAAGAAAATGATATCTATGAGAAGTTTCAGTCTGGTTTCAGGCCGCACCATAGCACTGAAACTGCGCTCGTTAAAATCACAAATGATTTACTTTTAGCTTCTGACCAAGGCTGTATCTCAATACTAGTTTTACTTGATCTTAGTGCTGCGTTCGATACTATAGATCACACAATACTCTTAGATCGACTACAAAATTATACTGGTGTTCAAGGACAAGCATTAAGCTGGTTTAGATCATACTTATCTGACCGCTACCATTTTGTCTATTTAAATGGAGAAAAATCGATCATAACTCCAGTAAACTATGGAGTGCCGCAGGGATCTGTGTTAGGCCCTCTATTATTCTCAGTATATATGATGCCACTTGGAAATATTATAAGGAAACATGGAATTAGTTTCCATTGTTATGCTGATGACACTCAAATATATATTTCATCACGGCCAGATGAAAACGATAAATTATCCAAATTGACAGAGTGTGTTAAAGATATAAAAGATTGGATGACGCGTAATTTTCTTTTATTAAATCCAGACAAAACAGAGGTACTACTTATCGGTTCAAAAAACCGCCCACAAAACCTCTCGCAATACAACTTTAATATAGTAGGATGTCCTGTTACTTTATCCTCTACAGTAAAAGACCTGGGTGTTATACTCGATTGCAACCTGTCTTTCAAAAATCATATTTCATATGTTACAAAAACCGCCTTTTTCCACCTTAGAAACATTGCTAAGCTACGTAATATGCTATCAGTTTCTGATGCAGAAAAGTTAGTTCATGCATTCATGACCTCGAGACTAGATTACTGTAATGCTTTATTAGCCGGTTGTCCTGCATCCTCAATTAACAAGCTACAGTTAGTCCAAAATGCCGCCGCTAGAGTTCTTACTAGATCAAGAAAATATGATCATATAACACCGATTTTATCATCACTGCATTGGTTACCTATAAAGTTCCGTATTAATTACAAGGTATTGCTACTGACTTATAAAGCCCTAAACGGCTTAGCTCCAGTCTATTTAACGGATCTTCTATCGCCCTATAATCCATCGCGCTCTTTAAGATCACTAAATTCAAGGCTTTTGGTCATACCTAGGATATCCAGAACCACCAAAGGAGGGAGAGCATTTTCACATTTAGCTCCAAAACTCTGGAATAGCCTTCCTGATACTGTTCGTTGCTCAGACTCGCTCTCCCAGTTTAAAACTAGATTAAAGTCGCATCTCTTCAGCCAGGCATTCATATAATATTTTTAATCTTACAGTCCAAATTACAATCCGGCCTCTAGTTAATAAACGCCAGAGGAGAACTGGCCCCCGACTGAGCCTGGGTTCTCCCAAGGTTTTTTTTCTCCATTGGGTCACCTGATGGAGTTTTAGGACACTATTAGGTCACTTGATGGAGTTTTTCGGTTCCTTGCCACTGTTGCCTTTGGCTTGCTCAGTTGGGGATATTCTGGATATCTAATTTGATTTTATCAATAAATTCCACTAGAAACAAACCTTGTTGTATTATTTTAATTAATTAATTAATTATGTATTAATACTGTGAAGCTGCTTTGATACAATCTGTATTGTGAAAAGCGCTATACAAATATACTTGACTTGACTTGACTTGACTTGTCACATCTACTGAGCTGCACACCTCTGACTCTGTTTCTGTGGCTTATTTTGAAAAATCAAAGGCTTTTCTCACCTGATGTTCTTTAATTTACAGCTTTCAAGCCGCAGTAAATCATTGAGCTCCTTCACTCCTGATTGTCCAGGATCATTTCCTCTGAGATTCAGCTCTGTCAGGTTTGAGTTTGATTTCAGAGATGAGGTCAAAGTTTTATATCCTTCTTCAGTGATACTGCAGCCTGAAAGACTATACATATACATACATACAAAAACATACATGTTAAGTACTGTAACCAATGCATTATTGACTTCATTTGCATTTCTAAATGTTTCATAAAATATGTAAAGTTTTCAGACTGAAATTAAAATGATTGACTGAAACAGATTTTTTCAGTTAATCTAATCAAATGGACATTTATAAATCTATGTTATCATGCAGAAATGAAGATAAATTAATACACACTTCAGTTTCTCTAATCTGCATTGTGTATTTTCCAACAGAGAACAGATCTTCTTTATTCCAGAGTTTCCTAGTTTATTCTCACTCAGATCCAGCTCTATCAGGTTTGAAGGGTTTGAATTAAACGCTGAAGTCAGAGCAGCACAACCTTCTGCTGTAATACTGCTATTATTCAGCCTGAAGAGAAAAAAGAAAAAAAAAGACAAGAAGGTCTCCTAAGGGTTTTTTTCTGCCAAAACACACGTCTACAGTAATGGAAGGGCTTTTATAGTCAAAGAAAGTGGCCTACTTTCTTAAAGAACATGCATTTCAATAACACATCAAAACTGGCAAAATGTAAGTAAAAACTTCTTAAGCAATAAAGTAAACAATCAGTGTAAAATCTAAGCAAATCATGAGCAATGAGACAAACACAACAGAACAGAGACATTTTATTTTTCAGGTAGGAAATACTACATGTAAAAAATAAGGAAAAGAAATACTACAAAAATATAATCAAATCATAAAATAAAATAAACAGCATAGTCTGCATGAATTAATTATTGCTACAAAAGTTTTTCAGTCAGTTCATTTTGTTTGGTTAACATTAAGGACACAGAGAGTAGCAGGTAGGCTATATTAAAAGTTGTCACCTAATGCACGGATTCAATATTTTGATTTACATCTGATTTTAACTGTTTACGCTCACTTAAAGGGCACCTATTATGCAAAAATCACTTTTACATGGTGTTTGAACATAAATGTGTGTTGGCAGTGTGTGTACACAACCACCCTATAATGATAAAAATCCACCAAGTGCTTTTTTAAAAATCCACATAAATCATAAGCACTGTCTCAGAATGAGCTGTTCTCAGATTCGGGGCAATGTGACGTAGAATTGCCCAAGCCCCGCCCACAACTGTTGATTGACACTGCAGTTTGAGCATAGACTCGCCCTGAGTGAGCTGGACACAGTCTGCCATTGTTTCCGCGCTGGAGCAACTGTAGACAATAATGTCTCCTAAGTGATTGAGGTGTTTTGTTGTTGGATGTAAGAATGAACTTAGCAGTCTTCATTTACTCTCGTTGTTACTCGAGGATGGATCCATCGGTACTCTTTGTGAGCTTACAGTCTCCGGAGCGACAGGCCTAATGTTACTGATCAAGGCAAAAATGAAAGTGAGAGCGCGCACTTTATGACAGCTCATCGAGTCGTGGATATACAGGTTACCAGATGATTAAGCACCCACTGAAAAGGTGTGTATATATTTGTTTACTGTTAGTTGTAACGAGTGTTTTGTGTATTTCGCTGTGTGTGTTCCATGATAATGAAAGGGAGAGAGAGAGAGTTTATGGATAATACTTTAATGTGCACTTATATACTGTGTTTATTCAGTTCTTACAGTGATTTTCTGGAGTAAAACTAAGGCTTCATCTTTTGTGTGAGGTACAATAAACTTAATTGAACTCATCAGTATATTTCGGTCATCATTCGGACAGGGTTTGCTACAGCAGGCTTGTATTAATAGTGGATAAAAGCAGATGACAAATAACCATAATTAAACTAAACTATTCCTGTTCTATCTTCATACAGCATATATTCTCTGACTCTGTGGGCATTATTGTCCGACTTCGAGTCGAAATGAACACAAATACTGAGAGTTTCTGTTTTGATATTATCAGATGAGATTGTCCTGGCTCTTAGCGCAAGCTCGTGAGGCTCCGCCCCCTGGGCCGGCAGCAGCAGTTAATTTGCATTTAAAGGGATACACACTAAAACGGTGTGTTTTTCTGAGCCCCAAAAAATGACAATTGAAACATGCTGTAAAAAATGATCTGTTGGGTATTTTGAGCTAAAACTTAACATACACACTCTGGGACATCAGAGACTTATTTTACATCTTGTGAAAAGGGGCATAATAGGTGCCCTTTAAGACATAACCGACTAGGTTTACCTGGATAATTGCCAAGTCAGGCATTCTGACAAACAGTGTGTATTGTAAAACTATACTCTATTGTACAAGTGTGTACTGAATATTAATGATGGATGGATTGTGGGAATCTATGTTTTGATCATCATTCTGAATCTGATCCAGATGAAAATTTGGACCTGTTTACACCTGGCCACTTCGTGTTTTTACTGATCGGATATCTGATTTATCAAAACGATTCCATTTACACTTGGTCACATAAATATTTTCTGGGATTTTATTGATAGCAGTGACAGAAATCGCTTTTCAAATATGTTTAAATAGATTTTTACCTTTTATGGGCATTTTAGCTTTATGAAGCATTTTTTTCTAACCTAATTAAATGTGTGCATCATATTTTGCATTAAATTCTTACATTTAATCAATGAAGTCAAATAGAATAAGTCAAAATGGCTGTTACCAAGAAAATTAAATCAGTATAAACAAAATTCATCTTTGCAATGCAGAGGAAACACAGAAGCTGCATCTGAAGTGTCATTTATATGCATTTACACAGACCGTTTAATAAAACACAGTGGGACTGGGACATGAATACATTTAACCTGCAGTTATAAATGCATAAATAATATTTTGATGTTTTAAACATAAAACGCTGAATAATGATATTTTAAATTGTTAATAAAAATAAAAAGATGCTTTAAATTGTGAATTTAAACAGCTAGTAGGTGGCAGCAATTCACTGTTAATGAGTGAGTCATTGCAATTCAACAGATTCATTCAAACTGGTGATTCATTCAGACATACAGCGGCATTTCTGACCCCTTATCTTGAATTTCGGGGAAATCTAAATGCATTTTAATAGACCAAACATAGATAAATATATATAAAACATAGCCTAATGGCACTGTAAATGCACACTCGCACTGGTCTAACCTACTAGAATACATCACGTTTCTGTGCACTCTATGGGCCATTTCATACACCCGGTGCAATGCAGCGCTAGGCGTTAAGCAAGTGTTTTTTGTTCGTTTCTGCCCGTTGCAGTTATCATTTTCACGTCCTGCCCCACGTTGTTTAAATAGCAAATGCATTTGCGCACATCTGTGCACCCATGGGCTGCTGGTCTGAAAACAAGGTGTGTTCAGGCGCATTGTTGGCACGTTGCTATTTTGAAAACGACTGCGCCATTGACCAACTGAAACCTGTTCTTTAAGTCAATGGCGCAGTATTGATTTTGTTATTTAAAGAGCGCGTTAGTAATGTGCGCCTATAGGCGGGTCCACAACGCATGTACACTGTGCTTGTGATTATTACACACACAGGGACGTGAACCAGCACACAAACATGCCAAATATCAAAAGTAAAAGGATTACAATGTAAAAGATTAATATTGTGTACATAAAGATATGGTGGAATCTGGCTTGTCCTGTAGATGGTCTCCTTGCGTGCAGCGGATCTGGACATGCCCTAAGTGCACTTGCGTTGTGCGCTTTAGACCATGTGCTTAGATCGTTAAAATAGGGCCCTATGAGAGTGCTTTTGTTGCGGCCCTGTGGCCAGTTGCATGAAAATAGCTGCTAAGTTAGAACTGTGTCTTAAAACTAGTCTGGTCAACCAGCAATTAGCTATGGCTAATCAGTCTTAAAGCCACACCGTGTAACTTTTCAACCTTCATAATATATTTCCAAGACCCTTGTGATGGTACATCAACTTACAATAGGTTGAATGACACGTCTGCCATAGCCTGACGGGATCTGTATCGCTTTTACTGGCACTATGTAACTTCGGGGTTCAGGTAGGAACCCAAGCACAAAAAGAACTACAAAATTCGACTGCTTTACGGCATACGTCACTTCCCCCACCACTTCCTCAAATTCGGACGTGAGCGTTTATATACTGTCTATGGACGTGAGATGCCAACCAGAGTGTTTTCGGCTTTCGTGCGTATGTTTTTGTCATGGGGGCTGTTGTGTTTAGACCTGGCCACTTCATGCGTTTTCTCAGATCGGATAGCTATCCGATCGTGAAAAAAACAGGTGTAAATGCCCTCCGAAACGCATTCAAGAGGGATTTGAATCCGATCGCTCAAACCACTTCAGGAGGAGGTCTGAGACGCATTCCAGACGAAACTGGACAAGTGTAAATGCATCTGGTTGTTGAAACCACATATGTAAATTGTACTCCTCCCAAAAATGCTAAAAAATAAATAATACAAAAACCGTGTGAGAGCATGTTATAGGCTATATGTTATAGCCAGATATGACGACGCGCTGGAACACGCATCACCGCAGATGAGAAGCTGAGCATCAATTCATCAAGCCAACGTGCAAACCATCGCAAATCAAAGTGAAAGTAAGTCGCAGACGCTTAACACACAATCATCATCATCATTAAAAGTAAAGAAACTAAATGATCTTACCAGGGCTGTTACCGCTCTCTCTTATTGCGGTCTTTGATTTTGAAATTTTAGCTGATAAATAAAATGCAGCTCATATCTGTTGCTTTCGTGACGTGCACTCCATTAAATCTGCATATAGCGCGAGAATTGAAGATCGGATTTAAATCCGGTTCGCAAAAACACATTTATGTGACCAGGTGTAAATGGAATCGTTTTGATAAATCTGATAGCTATCCGATCTGAGAAAATAGTAAATAAATCTCAGTCAGTAGGCTAAATAAATCTCTTGTTTGTAAACTTGTTTGCATTCTATGTTGTATGTTGTTGCGTTTGCTTGTAGTGTGTCATTTTTTTACATGCTGTTCATTCATCCATTGCTGATAATTAGACCAGTCCAATAATTTCCACATATGTCTAGCTAGCTTTCTATTATCAGAGCTGTTAACAGACAACAAACACTCGTTCTCTTACGTGTTTTTTGCGTTATGTTTTATTGCCTAGCTTGCCTCACAAACTAGTTTGCCAGCTGAACTCAGGTGTTGTGAGGTGTATTTATCACGTAGTCCTGAGGGATATCAGACGACGCTGTTGACGTTGATTCTTGCGATTATCATGAGAACAGTTTTCAATATCTCACATAAATATCAGGACATAAATAAGCCTAACGTATAGTCGAGTCCCAAAATAGATAAATAGCCCTGGATAAGATGCAGTAGGCATTTTTGAGGAAAAGTACTTCAAGTGTTGTTTCTATATGATTTTTAGGTGCTGAATCCATTTCTGCCGTATAACAAGTTGTAAACATCACTGTTTTGGCATAAACAATAAAAACAAAATGACTGCAAAAAAAAAAAAAAAAAAAACGTTTGAATGCATTTATTGCAGTTTAAACATTAAACATTAGAACTAAACTATGCATTCTCAGAATATATAAACATGTAAACAATGAAAAAACAACATTAACATGAAAGGGACAGTTTTTAATGGCTGCTGGAATTATGCCAAGGTACCAAGGTACACAGGGAAGCATATATCAGTGGAAATATGCAATTATGCCCAGCCCGAAGGGGGGGACTTGGAATACACATGACCCCAGGGGGCTGCATATTTAGAATCACTGGGGTGTCCAGCCACAGGTGGAATATTTCAAACCCAGGGGTGGCAAGGTGGCTTGCCGAGGGAAAGACACATGCTCAGAGAGGCTTACAGTGGACTACACACGTGGGGGTCGCCCAGAGGCCGTGTTAGGTGTCGCCCAGCCTGCAGCTCTACAGATGTCTGTTAGCGAGGCGCCATGCGCTAGAGCCCAAGAGGATGCCACACTCCGGGTGGAGTGTGCCGTCACACCAAGGGGGCATGGTCGACCTTGCTGCTGGTAAGCCAAAGCAATGGCGTCCACTATCCAGTGAGACAACCTTTGCTTGGAGAGAGCCTTTCCCTTCAGCTTCCCACCATGACAGACAAAGAGCTGGTCTGAAGTCCTTAAAGGGATAGTTCACTTTGAAATTAAATTTTGGTATGTTTTAGCTTACCTGAAGGGCATCCAAGATGTAGGTGTCTTTTTTTCCTCAGTAGTTTCAATTTTGATATTTTAGGTCAAACCGTTCTTGTCTGTCAGTCATATAATGCAGGTCTGCGGTCACTGTCTCAAAACAGCATGCACAAGTCCAAATTAAAACAATTCCCCATCGTCCAAATGAAACAATTCCCCATCGTAAGTACACTTTGATGGCCTAAGACACGAAACGAGCGGTTTGTGTGAGAAAACGAACAGTATTAAATATAGTTTTTGCCTCTTGAACAAAGCCGCGTCCAACTGATCTGACGGCGCGGGCGGGTATAGATATATACACTGATGTCGCCTTGGCTAATGAACTGCAATAGCGAAGGCGACATCTAGTGTTTCTATATCTATATCCGCCCGCGTGCGGGTATAGAAACACTAGCACTAGATGTCGCCTTCGCTATTGCAGTTCATTAGCCAAGGCGACATCAGTGTATATATCTATACCCGCCCGCGCCGTCAGATCAGTTGGACGCGGCTTTGTTCAAGAGGCAAAAACTATATAAATACGGTTCGTTTTCTCACACAAACCGCTCGTTTCGTGTCTTAGGCCATCAAAGTGTACTTACGATGGGGAATTGTTTCATTTGGACGATGGGGAATTGTTTTAATTTGGACTTGTTCATGCTCTTTGAGACAGTGACCATAGACCTGCATTATTTGACTGACAGACAAGAACGGTTTGACCTAAAAATATCAAAATTGAAACTACTGCGGAAACAAAGACACCTACATCTTGGATGCCCTTCAGGTAAGCTAAAACATACCAAAATTTAATTTCAAAGTGAACTATCCCTTTAAACACTGCGTTCTGTCTACGTAAGCATGGAGGGTGCGTACTGGACAGAGCAGTGCCAAGGCTGGGTCTGCCTCCTCCGAGGGCAGCGCTTGCAGGTTTACCACCTGGTCTCGAAAGGGTGTGGTAGGAACCTTGGGCATATATCCAGGCCGGGGTCTCAGGATCACGTAAGAGTTAGCCGGTCCAAATTCCAGGCACGCTTCGTCAACCGAAAATGCCTGCAGGTCCCCTACCCTCTTGATGGAGGCAATCGATTGTCGAGTTCACAAGCATTGGTTTAGTACCTATGATCACGCGTGTGAACTCGACAATCGATTACTATGGACTTCGACCGAAAACAGGATTTAAATACAGGTATTTGTGCAGGCTGAATAAACATCATTTTTATTGGTATCTTTCACATCTACTGCAGTCAGATTGACTCTCGTTCACTCTGAAGGAATCACTTACATGGCTGTGCACTTGTAATGACACATCAAGGATGTTAAGAGGCTAAAAGCAGGTTTAAATATTGCCCCATTGAAGTCAACAGGGTGCAAATTTTAAAAAGAGAATAACACGGTGTAGGCAACACCGATTTTTGTCGTTGTTCTCTGTATTGACAGCACTCCAAATGTACAAAAAAATGAGCTCAATGTTAAAATTAACCGGAGTTCTCCTTTAAGCTCCACTGATTGCAGAGGCTCAAAGGGAGCACTCTGCAGAGCAGTTAAAACCACTGAGAGGTCCCAAGAGGGAACGAGAGGAGGGCGAGGAGGATTCAGTCTCCTCGCTCCTCTCAGGAAACTGATGATCAGGTCGTGCTTTCCAATGGACTTAGCATCAACTGCATCATGATGTGTGGCAATGGTGGCACCATACACTTTCAGGGTGGAGGGAGACAGCCTTCGCTCCAACCCTTCTTGCAGGAAGGAAAGCACGACACTGATCGGGCCTTTCGTGGGTTCTTGAAGTTTAGAAGAACACCAGTTGACGAAGAGGTTCCACTTCAACGCATAGGCATGTCTCGTGGACGATGCTCTAGCGGAAGTGATGGTAGCCACCACCGCTGGTGGTAGGGTACTCAAACCTGCCTCGTCCCGTCCAGGAACCACACATGGAGGTTTTAAAGATCGGGACGAGGGTGGCATAGGGTGCCCCGTCCCTGAGAAAGCAGGTTCTTTCTCAGAGGAATTGGCCAGGGAGGTGCTGTCGCGAGGAGTACAAGTTCTTGGAAACAGGTGCGGTTGTGCCAATACGGGGCAACCAAAATTACCTGCTCCTCGTCCTCCCTGATCTTGCGCAAAGTCTGCGCAAGAAGGCTCACTGGGGGAAACGCATACTTGCATCCGTGCCGAGCGTGCCCTCTGTCAGAGAATAAAACAGGTCGCAGTGGGACAAGTCGTGGGAGGCAAACAGATCTACCTGTGCGTCCCTGAACTGATCCCAAATCAGCTGAACCGACTGGGGATGGAGTCTCCATTCTCCAGCGAGAGGCCGAAACCGAGACAGATCGGCTGCACGGTTCAGGTCTCCCGGGATATAAATGTCTCGAAGCGACCTCAGATGCTTCTGACTCCATATGAGGAGGTGGCGGGCGAGTTGCGACATACGGCGGGAGCGCAGACCACCTTGTCGGTTGATGTACGCTACTGTGGCGGTATTGTCTGATCGGACTAATACGTGCTGACCCCTGAGCAACGCACAGAAGCGGTGCAGGGCGAGACGTACAGCCTGCAACTCGAGGCAATTGACATGCCAAAGGCGCTGGGGTCTTGTCCAGGAGGCCGCGGCAGCATGTCCATTGCACATGGCGCCCCAGCCCATTGTGGAGGCATCTGTTGATACAACAACATGCCAGGAAACTTGTTCTATGGGCACTCCAGCCCATAGAAAACTGAGGTTCGTCCACGGGGTGAAGGTCTGACGGCAGGTCGAAGTCACTGGGACTCGGAGCATGCCGTGTTGCCATGCCCACCTCGGGACTTGATCGCGAAGCCAAAGCTGAAGCGGTCTCATATGAAGCAAACCAAGCGACGTTACTGCGGCTGCGGATGCCATATGCCCCAGGAGCCTCTGAAATAGTTTCAGTGGAACCTTGCCCTCGAACTGACGAAGGCAAGTTAGCAGTGACTGCGCGTGCTCGCTCGTAAGCTGCGCGCACATGGCGACGAGTCGATTTCCATACCGAGAAAAGAGATCCTCTACACGGAGCAGAGTTTGCTCTTCTCCCAGTTGACCCGAAGGCCCAGACAAGCTAGGTGGCTAGGTGTATATATATATATATATATATATATACTGGTATGCCTCATTTGCATATGTAAACATGACATTTCAGAAAACTTGTAATACAAAAAATGTCTGTCTCTATGTAAGTGAAAAACTGAAAAGGTTTTATGGTGATATCTATAACTTAAAAATTTTACCCTATCCACCTCTAGTGTTTCGGCTGTGAATAATGCACCTATTGTTTCAATAACAATTACAAGAAAATGGGACCCTTATTTCAATGTTATACGGTGGATCCTTATTCAGGAGACATTGAACTTTCTAAAAATGTGGTATAACAACTTTTCCTCAAAAATGCCTACAGGGTTACACAATCTTGAAGATTCGGACCTGACTAGTAGAGGTTGTAAATAAATTAGCACAATTTGCAAACTAGATAAATTGGAGTCTGTGTGCCTGTTCCATGCCCGACACAGGGTGGAGGGTGGTGGGTGGGGGGTGCAGGGGTATTTGCGACAGTGCAAGTATTCCACAGCGACTCTAGGGGTCGCAGTTTGACAAAAACACAAATTCTCCACAGTGTGCCTTTAATTTTCAGAATTAGAACAATCTGCCTTTTTTATGTAACTGGCTTAAAGAGATAATCAGTCTTAAAGAAAAAAAAGATCAGTCTTAAAGGTCCCCTATTATGCAAAATTCACTTTTGCATGCCGTTTGGACATAAATGTGTGTTGGCAGTGTGTGTACACAACCAGCCAATAGTGATAAAAATTCACTCACTCCTTTTTTATTAATCCCCATTAATCATCAGCAGTGTCTCCCAACGACCTGTTTTCAGAATGCTGTTTTAGTGACATCACTAAGCACAGGCCCAGCCCACGAGTGTTGACAGACAAAGTCATAGACACCTTTTCAACATAGCCCCGCCCTGATCGAGTTCACAGCTGCTGCACTGACGAGAATGTCTCCCAAGCGTTGTAGGTGTTGTGTGGCTGGATGTATTAATCCACATAGCTCTCTCTATTTACTCCTGAAATCTGAGGCAGCCGCTGAAGACGAGGTGGAATTATTTTGTTTTTAAAGAAAATGCTCCCTCAACTGTACCGAAATTCGTTTATGCACTTCTTATAACTTACTGTGTTTACTCAGCTCTTACGGTGATTTTCTGAAGTAAAACTGAAGCTCCATCTTTTGTGTGATGTACAATAAACTTAACCCTTAGAGGTCGGAGATCACGCCGGCGTGATCTGCTCGCTTTTTTCCTTATGAGTTGAATTGAGACCCGAAATACTCTTTTGACTTTGATTTTACAAAACAAGTTTCATACATCAATCGATTCTGTTAAATGTGTATTATTTTTGTGTATACTCACAATAAAAACAAAGTGTTGTGCTTTTTGCCAAATAAAGAAAAATAAACGTGATGCGAGTTCTGCCTTCTCTCTGTCAGTGAAGACCATTCTGAAACGCGTCCGAAAATTAACAATAACTCAGCGAATACTCAGTCAAACAGGCATACAGACAGACAGGCATGAAGCTTGAATTCTCTTCTTTTAAATGAAGTAATTTATATAAAAAACAAATATTCTCATCTTGTGAAATCTGTATTAAAAGAGAACGATTCCAGTCGAGCTCATTACAGCTGATTCAGATGTAATGTGACTCCTCCCACGGAGAGCGCACGCTATTCAAACGCAAATTACTGAGGCAATCTGCGCAATCCTGTGAACGCCCACATATCAGATCATATTTATTTCAGATCATTACTTTAACACCGTCTTGCAGCGATGTGAGGAATAATAATAATAATGGAAAAAGTCTCTCAGAAGTGCGGGTATATCGAGGAGCGAGCTGAGGAATACTAGTAAGTGTTTTTTCCTTCTCACGTTCTTCACGTGGGTTTCTGTTTATGAATGAATGAACGGCAGAGATGCACGCTGTTTACCACAACTGGCAAAGACAGTTTAAATTTAAATCGCGTGTGTGAATGAATGATGATGTTTTAGCAAACTGTATTGCTATACTGAGATGAGTAAAAATCGACTGAAATATGTTGAAATAAAATGTAGGCTATTTGTATAAGCAACGTATTAAACTGCAAATGAACAATATGCCCTAATATTTCATGAAAACAACGTTACAGTCAGGCGAAATATGAAAGACAACATCTTGTTGACTAGATTTGGGTACAGTTTTTACTGTACTGTATACTATTTTTGTCAAAAATAAAGTCATCAACTAAGATGTTAGCTGTTCCAATGTTGATTATATTCAAACTAATGAATACAGATAAAATGTAGGCCTATAATCTTTTTTTTTTTTTACAAAGAAAGAGTACACTTGAAATATTGTTGAAATTGTAATTATTGTTGTAATTGTAACCTTTTTAATAAAATAGCAAAACATATTAACAAGATAGATGTAAGCAAAATCTTAAATGGTCAATATAAGTCTTCTTCTAAATATTTCTTTTGTCCTTGCATTGTGGCTCAGTCAGTCAGAGTCACACCTGAATGAATGGCTCATCATTATGCAGAGTCATTATGCAGAGTCATTATGCAGAGTGGGTGGGACATTGTAATTTCAGGTGTAAACCACTCCTCGTTCACGCCCCCCTCGCATATTGGCTTTCCAAGCAAAACCTGTTTTACATCAATTTAAATCAATGTATGGTTTTATTTGAACGATAAAGCAAGACTATTTTCACATAATTTTGAAGAAAATACTATAGGCGACGACATCCATTAGTCAAAAGTCTTATTGACACATATTTACTATGTGTTTTGTGGCCTTATTTCAGAAATTTTAGTTTTTAGTTTTTTCAATATCCACGCATAAACATTATTCTCTCAAAAATGAAAACATGTACATACACGTGGCTCACATATTATGGTAGCCCTGTTTGTGCTTTATAGAGTGAATTTACACCTTTGCCATTAATACGTTTATAAGCAACTGAAAAAAGCACAAATGTCAGGGCATGTCAGAACATCTCAAGGGCCCAGAAAACCGCTCAGACCCCAGAGGGTTTTAAACTCATCAGTATATGTTTGATCATCATTCGGACCTGGTCCAAAACAGCAGACTTGTAGGCTATTAATAATGGATACTTACCAGTCCCTCCAGAAAAACGCGATTATGCGATCGCATGATTCAATGCATAATCAACCGAAGTCCGCATATTTATGCGGGGGACGCATTTTTTCAAATACGGCGCACTTTCGCCGCATAAATTGCAGATTTCCGCACGCAAAAATATGCGGGCTTGCATGATTTCATAATCCCCGCATTTTCGTTGCAAAAAGTCACATATATCTTTGAAAAAGTTGAAAAATGTTGCGCTTACTTCTCACAAGCGCAGCCATTTCCCCTGTTGCCATGGGAACGTTATGAAGTGATGTAATTACGCGACATCATTGAAAAGCTGCAAACCCTGACAGGCTATATCTCCAATAATATCTTCAATAAAATCTGTCTGCAGAACCGCAGAGCCGTTTTACCCCAGCAGTTTTACCCCGCGCATGCGCAGTTTCAGGTTGTAATTCAAGCCCTATAAATAGTAATTTATATGCAAAATTGTCGCCTATGCCCGTGTTGTATTCTCCGAGGCAAGAGTAATGCTGCTGCTTCAAAAAAACAACGATAAAACAGTCCGTTTCCGTTACATTAACCCATACAATTTGTATTATGCATTTCCTGAACATGTACTTTTTAATCAAACACTTTATATGAACGAACTACTAAATCTATAAAACACAATCGGTCTTTCGACCTACTATTGTGTCAATTGATGTTGATATGCGCGAGGGAGAGAGCAATACAGCATATTGTTTGAAGGCGATGAGAGTGCGCGCACGCGGCCGGCGCGCTCTCTCTCTCTCTCTCTCTCTGCTTGTTCTTTTATGCGCCCTGTGTCCACTGATCTAAATAATTAGTTGTTACGACGACTTATTTGTTCCCTCGTTTTAATAAATCGTGGACACGTTGAACAAATTCCCTCCCTCATTTTGATTTAACGAATTACATGGCCACATTATAGTAAAACGAGGGAACAAATTAGTAGGCTATAACCTGCTGAGGTATTATTAATTCGTGGCCACGAAACAATATTCACCTGAATATTCACCAATTCACAAAAATATAGGTATTTTTTATTATATTTGTTGGGGGAATCACTTTTTTTTCCTCTTTCATCAAACCGCAATTTTTGCAAGTTCCCTCAATTTTTGCAAGTTCCCGCAATTTCATCGCATAAAATTGCATAAATATCCCGCATATTCCATCGCATTTTTTAAGAAAACGTGCCGCATAATCAAGGATTTTTGCCCGCAACAATCACAAAAAAACGTTTTTCTGGAGGGACTGACTTACAAGCAGATGACAAATACGTTATAACCGTAAACTAAACTATACCTGTTCCATCTCTATACAGCACTCTGACTCTGTAGGCATTATTGTCCGACTCGAAATGAACACCATTACTGAGAGTTACTGATATTATCATCATTCCGTGAGATGAAATTGTCCTGAGAGACTGAGCGCAAGCTCATGAAGCTCCGCCCCCTGTGCCGTGCAGCAGCAGAAGCTTATTTGCATTTAAAGGGCACACACTAAAACAGCGCGTTTTTCTGAGCCCCAAAAAATGACAATTTAAACATGCTGTAAAAAATGATCTGTTGGGTATTTTGAGCTAAAACTTCACATACACACTCTGGGGACATCAGAGACTTATTTTACATCTTGTGAAAAGGGGCATAATACGGGACCTTTAAAGACTGATTAGAGATCAGTCTTAAAGATTAAAGGACAAGTTCGGTATTTTACACTTAAAGCCCTGTTCACAGATCGTTTCTGATGAAATAGAACGGTTAAGATTAAAATTTGGACACATGCTGCTGTCCTGAGAATTTTAGGTTTATTTCGCTTACGGGTACGGTATTAGGCCGGTGACACACTGGATGCGTGGCGTGAGCATGGCGTTTCTGTTGCGTGTCAGCTGCGTGGCGGCTGCGTCGCGTTTTCCATGTCTTTGCACACCAGAAGCGTGTCTGACGCGGCGCTGCTGCAGCTAGGTGACATATTGGTGATATATTTGACATATGGGGAGAGAGTTGTGGAAGGCCTATACTTCATGTTAAACATAAATATAGCAGCAAAGACAACGTCGGCAGTGTTGACGGCAATATAGGCTATAGAATATTTCGTTCTGTATTGACAGGTGCAGTATTTGAAAATCATAATATTTTTTTAAATTGCATTTATATTTGCATATTTCCCAGACTCTTTCAAACATCAAAATGACATTTATTAATATGTATTCGTGTCAAAATGTCATATAAACATCTTTTCCTTTTCAATTTTGCTTGGAAACGCTTCCAAGACGCTTGCGTGTCGCGTGAAAAATAGGCGTCGGTTCTATTTCTAGCATGCACGCGTTTTCCGCGCGGCTCGAGCCGCGCCTGAGACGCGCGTGTCACGCACGCAGTGTGCAAGCTCTAACCTGTTAACATGGGAGCCGAAATAAAAACGGACACGCCACGCAGCTGAGACGCTTATGCCACGCATCCAGTGTGTCACCGGCCTTACTCCGCCGCTTCTTCTTCTGCTTCTTCTGCGTATTCAATGAAATGCCAGTGGTTTGCTTGCAATTGGCAAAGGTGCATTATCGCCACCAACTGGGCTGGAGTGTCTATTATTCAAGCTCTCAACGGAAGAATCTACGGGTGTGAGACGTTTGGAAAAATAGATCCACAGTTTTACAACGAGTGGTAAAACATCTGTTGGAAAGCATCTTTTGCAGCGATTTTTGTGTGAGCATATCAGTGAACACCCCTGACCACTCGGTGAGTTTCAGGTCTTTGTAAACGAAAGTTTAATGCGTTTTATGAAGGATTGTTCGAGTGCACCTATACACCCATTCTGGAGGTTTTGGGGAAAGCAAAAGAAACCTAAAATTTTTGATATGTTTTAGCTTACCTCAAGGCCATCCAAGATGTAGGTGTCTTTGTTTCCGCAGTAGTTTCAATTTTGATATTTTTAGGTTTTAAATGAAACAATTCCCCATCATAAGTACACATTGATGGCCTAAGACACGAAACGAGCGGTTTGTGTGAGAAAACGAACAGTATTTATATCATTGTTATCTCTTGAAAACAACACACGTCCAAATGATCTGACGGCGCGGGCGGGTATAGATATATTCATAGATGTCGCCTTGGCTACTGCAGTTCATTGGAACGAAACCTTAGCCAAGGCGATATCTATGAATATATCTATACCCGCCCGCGCCGTCAGATCATTTGGACGTGTGTTGTTTTCAAGAGATAACAACGATATAAATACTGTTCGTTTTCTCACACAAACCGCTCGTTTCGTGTCTTAGGCCATCAATGTGTACTTATGATGGGGAATTGTTTCATTTGGACGATGGGGAATTGTTTTAATTTGGACTCTGTGCTTGTGTTTTGAAACAGTGACCATCGACATGCATTATGACTGACAGACAAGAACGGTTTGACCTAAAAATATCAAAATTTAAACTACTGCGGAAACAAAGACACCTACATCTTGGATGCCCTTGAGGTAAGCTAAAACATATCAAAAATTAATTTCAAAGTGAACTATCCCTTTAATCTACAATTTCAATATTTTGAAAATGTAATATCAAATAGTATATTGTTTTAAAGATGCTTTGTAAAGTATAAAACAATGTAAAATACTCACATCAGTGTGTTGAGTTTACAGTGTTTATCCTGCAGTAGAGCAGCGATCTGATTCACTTGTGTGTCGCCTAGTTCACGTTCACTCAGATTCAGTTCTCTCAGGAGTAACGGGTTTTTACCCACAATTCCTCTCACATACTGACAGGCTTCATCTGCAGCAGGACTCAAAAACCTGCAGAAGGGAAGATAAAGCAGGAATTAATTAAGTTTTTAACAAACCGTAGTCATTTTTTTATTTATTAATAGTCTTATGTTAATCCTTGTTAACTTTGACAACAACAAAGCTTATGCAGTTTACTGCATTACTGAATTTACAGCCACTTTTCCACTTTTGGGCCAAACTGTTCTAAGAGCAATAAGAAACCGTTCCAGTAATATTTCCACTTGATCCTGGTTTGGCACAGCACAATTAAAAACTGTCCTCAGGCTAGAATTCTCAGCACGATTGGCTAACTGTGCTGAACCATGCAGGTAGAATGTGGGTAGTGACGTCAGCACTCAGAATTGACGGTTCGCAAAGACCCGCCCCCTTTAGTTACTGATGCTGTATCTGAAAAGGATATAGCAACTCTCTCGCCACACATCATGTTCTCACGCAGTGAAAAATACATCACGAAGCAGAGAGGACACTGACAACGCACCGACAGACAGGACAGAGCAGGATACTTTTTATATAAAACGAAGTCTCATCTTTCAAATTTAGTAATTTTTAAAGAAATTTAAAGGTGCCCTAGAATTTGAAATTTAATTTATCTTGGCATAGTTAAATAACAAGAGTTCAGTACATGGACATGACATACAGTGAGTCTCAAACACCATTTTTTTTTTTTTCTTATTTAAATCTCGTTTTTGAAAAACACCCCTGAAAAACAGGCGAATCTCCACATAACACCGACTGTGACGCAACAGTCGGAATCATTAATATGTACGCCTCCAAAAATTTACATATGCCAGCCCATGTTCAAGGCGGAAATCCGCCCTCCCAGGACCTATAACGTTACCTAGGCTACTTTCAGTTTTAAAAATTCATCATAACCGCGCGCGCGATCTGCTTGCAGTCGTCGAGATGGATGCATGTGTGTGGGAGAAATCTGGAGTTATCTGAAGAAAATATTGTGAAAGGCTTATTTGCTGCATGCATTTTCGTGTTGGATAGCCACAAATGTGGCACTTCATCGCCGAGGAAGCATGCAGATAACTGTGGTAACAAACCAAGCAGTTCTATTGAACAGTACTTTTCAAATTTAACACTGTTAAGTATGTGTGGTGTGCAGGGCGTGTTTGAACCCAAAATTGTCAGATGTAACGTTAGGCTAGACGAAATTGCGTGGCAGATATAGTGTTGTGGCCGCGTCTGTTCGATTGGTAAAATGTGATAAGGCAACTCAGTTTTGTGGTACGTTTTGTTACGTTAACGTTAGCCATGTTCTTCATTTACCGGCCTTTTTACAGCTTCGGCTGAAGTTGTCCTTGTGTTAATTGTCATGTAATAACTTCTGTATGACCTGGCAATAACATTTTTGTAATTGTGTCTATAATGTGATTGGCTAAACTTATTTTATTTCGGGTGCGGGTCGGGTGTCGGTTCTATTTTAAGCGGGTCGGTGTGGATTTTAATTAGTGCTGCTGTCGGAAAACGGGTCGGATGTGGTTTGAAGCACTACGGGCGGGTGCGGATTTACAAAATTGGACCCGTGCAGGACTCTGATGTACGGTTGAACGCCTAATCTCGCCATTGTCACGCTGGATATCAGGGACCTGTTTGCTGTCACTTTGAGCTACTGTAATGAGCCCGCAGTGAAACAGCCAATCAGAGCAGAACACCTTATTACTATTCATTACCCTTCCAAATAAGGTAAAAACAGACCATTTCATTCTAGGGCCAATTTCTAGGGTTGAAAATGGACCTGTAAAACCATATCTGGACATTTTAAATGCCCTTAAATAAGCCATACCCTCAATGTAGATATCAGAGACAAAATTAAAATATTATTTCAACACATTCTAGGGCACCTTTAAACAATAAATACCGTTTTGTACCTCTTTAATGTGTCTGACCGATTGATCAGTTAAAGCTGCTCGTGAACCGATCATCTCTTCCTTCTAGTTATTTTATAGCATCAAATAAACATGAATGAACATCTGAAAGAATGTTGTTTTAACTGTGAAAGCCTTCAGTACACTCCGTTTTTCAAGTTCAAATCCATGGAAGTTAACCTATTAACTCTCCTGACTGCTTTGTCAGACAAAATGGCGGATTCAGCGGATGGCGGATTATGATTGGTCAGATAGCCTGTCAATCAAACTTAAAGGAGTCATAACCTAGTATTACCTTGGATACCCTACTGCTGTATTATAGTCTTTCAGGCCCTTCTAAAAAAGAAAAGTGGAAAAAAAATAAACACAGAGCTCCTCAGACCCTTATTTCTGAAGGCATTATTGTCTCGCGAGATCTGATGCGATGTTTTGGCTGTCGTGGACGGTAATTTTAATAATGCAAATGAGGGGCGCGTTGATTGGTGGCAGGAAGGAGGGGGGTTGACACCGCAGGTAATGCTTTAGCATATCATTCCAAAATGACATCATGGCGCAAGTTGTGAATGAACCCGACCTGGCCGCGACCTAATACTCCCGCCAGTGTTGTGCCTGAACGCGTTCATTGAACGATAGTTCATGAACTCGTTCATATTTTGGGCAAACGTGAACTGAACGCATTACTGCCTGATGAACGTTACTGTGAACTCATTCATTCTGGTGTCTGAACGCCACGCTCTCTCAGTTTAACTTCGTTCAGTAGGATGCCGGAATCCTATAAAGCCTTCCAGGCGAAAACCCACCTAAAACCCACTGTAAACCGCCCTTAATATGTACCGGAAAAACACCCAATCTGGCAACACCAGCCACCAGTGTCCATTGACTCTCTTGTGATCTCGTTCATCAAAATGAACAAATCTTTTTTCGAGTCATTTCGTTCATTTAAGGGGCTTTAAATGTTACTATTAACTGGCAAATTCCCAGAACACATCAACCTACGCAATCTTGATCATATTCTGAATTAAGAAATCATTATAATGCAGTCAAAAATCGTTTACAGGGAACATAAATAATTACTTCACCTCGAGTCTTTTGTTTATTTGTCTAGTGGCAGACGCAATAGCATACAATAGCCGCATTAGCAGTTAGCTGCTGTTTGTAACACACAGTAGAGCAATAAAAACAGTCTTACCGTTTCAATTGCAGGCAATTTTGTTGGAATGGCGCTTTTCCCGAGCTTCGATGACAACTTTGCCTGATATTGCCCCAAATTTGTGAAGGATTCCGGCGTACAATGTCTAGCACAGCACAAACACCTAACGATAAGCCAGTGGAAAGGGTTGAAGGAACCGCGTCATTAAAAATGAATTTAATCCACTGGTCCCTGATAGCTAGGTCCGTTCTTGGTAGAGAAAACACATTTACATGTTGATTCTGACAGTCAAACACAGAGCAACTCACGTGTACTGTGCACTACGTCTGCATCTTTCGCGACTGAATATGAGGGGGAGAGGGGAAGGGCGGGCTTCCTGCTGCGGTGTCCATATATGATATATCCTGCCCCGTTTTGACGTCAAGACGGGGCAGAAATAAAAATTTCGTGTTTTAGTGCGCGTGGGCTATTTTACAAACCCTGAGGTAAACAAACGCTTCACTTTTAAATATCGGCTTCCCGGCCAGTGTATAATCATTATGCAATCATAACATACATTGATTCTCGTGGAAAAGTGAAAATTGCAGGTTATGACTCCTTTAAGCAAGGAGAACGGTTTGGCTAGACGGTGGAAAAGAGGCATAAAATTCACCTGTATGTAATTTATTTTGTATTATTTCATCACGTCTCACCTCAGTGTCTTGAGTTGGCACTTCTGATCCTGTAGTAAATCATCGAGCTCCTTCACTCCTGATTGTCCAGGATCATTTCCTATGAGATCCAGCTCTATCAGGTGTGAAGGGTTTGATCTCAGAGCTGAAGCCAGAGCTTTATAACCTTCTTCTGTGATACTACAGTCTGAAAGTCTACAACAGGAATGAAAATGTAACGTTATTAATTCATTATTATAGAAATTCCAGAAATGAAAGTTTACTTGTAAGTCAGATTACTTTTTTCATGCAATGAATAAAATAATATATTACTTTTTAAATTCAAAACAATCAGAGTTACTTTTTTCAAACAGCATGTTACTCTGTATTTTTTGTTATTTGTAAAAAATAATATGCAAACTAAACTTAGTTTCAGTCAGAAACTGATGACTAAATATACTAAAGGCAAACTAAACAAACTAAAGGCCCAGTGTTGCACATCATCTCACCTGAGTTTCTCCAGTTTACATTTATTTTTCAGTCCATCAGAGAGCAGCTTCACTCCTGAATTCTGCAGATTAATATTGCTCAGGTCAAGATCCTTCAGAATGCTGGAGTCTGAACTGAGAACTGAAGCCAGAGCTGAACAGCTTTCTTCTGTTAGATCACACTTGCTGAGCCTGATAATAATAATTGAACAACATCAATAATGAAGATACATAATACCATTAATTGTAGGAAAAAGACTACCATGAGAAGTTGACCAAAATGTATGGTGTTCCAGCCATAAACAAATAAATCAGGCGCTAAAACCCTGCAATGATTATATAGCATCAACAGAATCACTGTTTTACACACAGCCACCATGCAGTAAATTCAGAGTTAAGATACAGATCCACACAATTGTACACAATTGTCCCAACTCAATGGAACATGTTTTAATTTAGTCATTTGTAAACATACTAAAATATTTCACCTCAGGGCAGGGCTGTGGCTAGAGGGGAGAAAGGTGGCGATGATTCTTAATAAAGTCAAAACATTATTCGTTGTTTGACATCCCTAAACAGTAAAAAATCTGTCCTCATGAGTGACTGTAACATAAGTGCAATGAAAGTAAATGCTTGAGCCTTTAATGAGCAGAACATGGAAGTACTAGTGCAAGTTGTCCATAACTTTTTCTTTAGGCCTTACTAGAAAAGGTACACAAGCATCTCTTTTACATAAAGCTCTGTTTACCACCTTTCTATGGACAATAATAATGCATTGTAAATTAAATACAGCAAATAACACTGAAATTTGTACATCTGGCAGATTTTATATTTATATTTTTAAATACAAATATTTGTATAATAGTAAATTAAATCAAATCTCAAAGTTGAATACAGGCTTTTGCAAAAAAAATAAAAAATAACAAAAAAAATTTGACAAAAGAGAAAAAACATGGGGAACAGAACATCCAGTGTGTCATATTCCTGTGATTTCTGTGGTGTTGAATGTAGCTGATGGTGAAATGTACTCACTTGAGTATCTCCAGCTCACACACACGATTCTTCAGTCCCTCACAGATCTCTTTGACTCCAGAGTCCAGCAGACGGCTGTTGTTCAGGTTCAGCTCTTTCAGGATGGTTTTAGAGGAGAGAACAGTAGCTAGAACTGAACAGCTTTTCTCTGTCAGCTCACAATTATTCAGCCTAAACACAGAAACAGCATTATTTATTATTCCGCACATATTCACCACACATCAGATTAACAGCTCTTCATATCTGCTGACACGTGACTGACAGTCATTTACAATCAATTAACAGAGAAGTTATAATGTATAAGTCATGTTGACTCACTTGATTTTCTCCACTTTACAATGAGAGTCCGTCAAAAGAGCAGAGAGCTTCTCTCCATCCAGATCTCCTAATTTATCTTCACTCAGATCCAGTTCTGTCAGCAATAATGGACTTTTACCCAGAACTTTAGTGAGACACTCACACGCTTCCTGTGCAGCAGCACTTTTCAAAAACCTACAGGAAATAGAAGATAATTTTTTGGACAAATTTTTGGACATAAGACATGGTTTTGTTTCTGCTGCTTTGTTTACGATCAGATCATTTTAAACCAGTAAACTCCTGGAGATTTTTTAGTCCAAGAATCAACTAAGTGAAAGCATTCAAACAGTCAGTCCAAAACAGAGCTAAAGCAGAGAAAACCCAGCCAATAGTGACTCACGTCCAGATTTCAGCAAATCACTGTAACTGTGTATTTGGCTTCAGAGCAGCCCAAGACTTTTCACATTGTGCTGCATAAAATACAGATTGCAAGCATTTTATAATGGATTCTGCCCGAAGAAGCATGTTTTAGAGGTTTCAGTTTCTGTTGTTGTACTATATACATATATTGTAGAACCTAGAAACGAGTTAGCATTTTATCACTTCCAGTTCCATTGTCCTGAAGTTGATGGATTTTTTATGGGTTTTTGGTTAAATGCTTGAGGTTTACCACAGACATTATTTCAAGTTTTATTCTACAATATAAATAACATCAGTAATATCCTCTTGTGATTTTTTTTTAAAGCTTTTACTTGTCTTGTAAAAAGCAATTGCTAACAAGTGGCTAAATGGAACTACAGAGATTGTTGGGGAAATTAAACATCATCAGCCGAACAGAATGTATTCACACTTGCAGTTTGTTCCATTTGGTTCTTTGGTTGGGACCAAAACAGAAAATGATAGATTTAGTCCTGGTTCACGTTCACACTATCATTTTTAAGACCAAATCTAAAGATATAAAACAAGGTGGCTTTTATGATGTATATTTTGTGACATGCAAAACAATGCTGTGTGCTGGGCTAAATGCACTTGCTGATTGTGCATACTTTGTGGGAAATGCCGTGGGAATGCAGCAAGACCGGTGACATAAGTGATAATGAGCATCATCACCTGCAAGCCACACCGGGCCTGAAGGACAAGAGGACAAAAAACATATGATAGTACTTTTACTAGCTTTACAGCTTAAAGGGGTCATATAATGGTACATGCACTTTTACAAGTTGATTGCACTGAAATGTGTGTTGGCAGTGCCTGTACACAACCATCCTATCATGATAAAAATCCATCCAGTGGTTTTGTTGTAATCTCCTTATATGTTTGACCCTCTGTGAAATCAAGCCGTTCGATATTGTGACGTCATAAGATCCAACGCCCCTCCCGCGATTGCTGAGTGACAGCCGTGTTTCAACACAAGACCTGCCCTGAGCGAGCTGTGACAGCTGTCGTCATAGTCCGCCATTGTTGATATGCTGGAGCAGAATGGCGTCGGTCTAAGCGATTGTGGTGTTCTGTTCTTAGATGTAATAAGGAACACAGCAGTCATTTGGATGTTCCTAAATCCGAGCCGTTGAAGATGCAGTGGCTGAGTTTTGTTTTTTTGAAGGGATATGCCCAAAGGATTGACGCGGGGATTCCCTCACGGGGATTCCCCACGATCGTCTGTGCTTTCATGTTTGCGCGAATTATTTCACACCAGACAGCTTTACAAACGAGAAAAAAACGGATCGGTACCAACATGTTCCTGCTGAACCTCCAGAAGATGTGAGTGTAATGTTTTATTAACCTTTATATTAGTATTTATATTAATCTTTGCGAAATTTGCAAACCTTGCTGCACGCTTCACGATGAATGCGTCTAAGGTTTACACTCAGGGTACATTAGAGCATGTTTTCTATGTACGACGTTCTCAATATAATTCATAATCCCACGTTTATAATGAACAACGCGTGGTTATTGTGTTACAAACGGTGTACACACAGAACAGAGGGGCGGGGTGAGCAAAGCTCATTATCATTTAAAGACACATGCACTGAAACGGCGTGCTGAAAACAGCTGTTTTTGACCAGGTAAAATGAGTGTTTTCTTACAATACTAATGAGAATTTTTAATTAAAGTATATTACAAACTTTTAATTTAGACCCTAAAGAATCATATTAGCTTGTACAAAAATGGCATTATATGACCCCTTTAACTTTTACTAGTACTTTTACAGCTAAAAACCCATGAAGAGTTATTAATGTGTAAATGGTCAAGACAGCGGCAGGAATGCCTCCATCATACATACAAAGATCTGCTACAAAGAGACATGGTTCAGACACCGGTTCCTAACTGTAATGGAAAACATTGCGAATTCTTGAGCATTCTGTACTTTTTAGGGTTGCATCTTGTGACATCATGTCTTGTTTTTGGTTTGTTTAGATATCTTTGGTCCGTGTTGTTTTCATGTACAGTACTGTAACAGACTAATTGCACCAGAGTTAGTTTGGAAGTGGACCGAGACCCACCTTTCCATAGTGTCAGTCTGCTTGTTTGATGTGCACCAGGGTACAGATGGCATTGTTCACACTTAATCAAATTAACTGCACTAACAGAGCAATCGCACCAGGGTTTACTTTAATCCAAACTTGTGGTCAGAAATATGTGTGTGCAATTTAATCCACAGAAGAAAAAAATTGCTTGCCTTTTGGAATGGTGTTTCTTCTCCGATTACGTAAGTTTAATGGCTTGGGTAGAACATCCTGAAAGCTTGGATAGGTAATGTTTTTCAACATTTTGTTATACTGGCCGAAAGTCTCGTCACATCCTAAAAGCAATCAATAATTAAAGTGTTCTAAAGTGTTCTATATTTATCTTCTTTGGAAGTCTTTTTAGACACTAACATTTTCAGACCAATTTAATTTGGTCCGAATGAAATTATAGGGTGTCCTACCTGCCTGTGAGTTTTAATGGGTTTTTGATTAAATGCTTGAAATAATGTCTGTGGTAAACAACCTCAATACATTTTCACGTTTTAATTCTACAATATAAATAACATCAGTAATACCCTCTTGTGATTTTTTTAAAGCTTTTACTCGTCTTGTAAAAAGTAGTTGCTAACAAGTGGCTAAATTGAACTACAGAGATTGTTAGGGAAATTAAACATCATCAGCCAAACAGGTAAACTCTTCTACTCACTAGTCCATTTTCACAGCCTCGTTAATTGCACTCTTGCAAACTATTATAGTTGTTAGACTTGTAGGAAGCTTAGTGGTGGTGTCATTGGTGTCAAAATTCTTAATTTCTGAAGATTATTATGATGAAAAACCATAAGCTTTTGTTAGTCACAGACCCTTATTTAATCCAAAAGCCAAAGAAAAAACCCTATTGGGTTTTTGTCAAGTTAACCAAGGTGATGCTGACTTCTGGGTTGGCCTACAAAAATATGTCACCCCTGCAACACTCTATAACGAGAGGTTTGGGTGTGCCATACTAAACCATCTGGCATTGGGTGTACCATACACTCATTGTCATAATCATACTTTAGATCTAATTTTGTCACATGGAATCAATGTTGATCCTGTTTAAATTCTGCAACAGAGCGATGACAACTCAGATCATTATCTAATCTCGTGTATACTACATTTAGCCATTGCTGCAAAGCTTACTCCCTGTTACAAATATGGTAGAACTATCACTTCTAACAGTAAAGATTGCTTTATAAATAATCTTTTATAATAATATTAAAAGAAACCATTGACTCTCTCTTTTCCAGCACTTTAGGCACAGTTGCTCCTTTGCGCTTAAAGGTACTTTTTGGGACTTTAGCTTATTCATCGTATCCCCCAGAGTTAGATAAGTCCATAAATACCCTTCTCATCTCCGTGCATGCCGTAACTCTGTCTGACGCACCCACCGCTAACCTAGCTTAGCACAAATACTGGAGGTAAATGGCTCCATCTAGCATACTGCTCCCAATAAGTGACAAAATAACACCAACATTTTCCTACTTACATGTTGTGATTTGTATAGTCACAACGTATACAAATAACAAGGTCACATGAGACACAGCCGTCTTCTAACCGTATACATACTAGGAACTATATTCTCAGAAGGCGAAGCACTGCTACTTCTGCGGAGTAATTTGCGTGCAGCGCCTAAGGAGCCCCGTGGTGAGGAGCAGAGAGTTCGCTCAGAGTTGGAGCAAATCACTCCGCAGAAGTAGCAGTGCTTCGCCTTCTGAGAATATAGTTCCCAGTGTGTATACTTTTAGAATTTTAGAATTATTTTGTCACTTATTGGGAGCAGTAGGGTTCCAGAGGTCATAGATCCTCTCCTTAAAGGTGCCCTAGAATGTGAAATTGAATTTATCTTGGCATAGTTAAATAACAAGAGTTCAGTACATGGACATGACATACAGTGAGTCTCAAACACCATAGTTTTCTCTTTCTTATTTAAATCTCGTTTTTGAAAAACACACCTGAAAAACAGGCGAATCTCCACATAACACCAACTGTGACGCAACAGTTGGGATCATTTATATGTACGCCTCAAAATATTTGCATAAGCCAGCCCATGCTCAGTGCCAGGCGAAACTGCACAGCCGAATCATCGGAAGTTCTGCAGGTGAAGAAACAAGCGAGGATCATAGAGAAAATGGCAGATCTATCTATAATCTATCTATAATCTATCTATAATCGGATACCGCTACAGTTTAATTCGAAGTTGTTAGTTGCTCTGCCCATTTCAGCGCGGACTGTTTTTCTAACCTGGAACAATATCAAGCAGCCAGGCTTCTCTCGGCGTCTCAAACGGACGAAGGGGGCAATTTCAACTAACGTTTGAAAGTAGTGATTTTATTAACGATAATTTACACTGTGTTATCTAGATCCAGCGCGATATTGTTTTTTCCTCGAGAGACATCGTGGCTTGCAGACGAGCGAACGAAGCATGGCAGTTGTTCAGTGTTTGGATGTAACTACAAATGAACACAAAAATATTTTTTTAGCTCCTTCATCCGAGCCTCTGGAGAACCAGTGGGTTATGTGAATTTCTGATGTGTAATTGTTCAAGTCCAGACAGATAATCTTTCTCTCAAAGTCGTTCAACACTGTTTATGCATCAGTAAATCGCATTGCAGTGATAAGATCTTCATTCACGCGATCGACAGGCTGTCATCTGCTCAATGCTGGAATAGATCTAAATACTTAAAAAACTTATCATGATTCGTTAATCCGGATAGCTGTAATAGTAAAAACGTATAATCGCTGTAATAGTAAATGTTTTCCAGATAGCTCTACATGTAATGCCAGATATTTCATATGCAAGCATGTCAGCCAATCACAGCAGTGGGCGTTTACACTGAAGTCTCACAGCAGACACGCCCCTTCAAACAGAGTGTCCAGATCAGGGTATGAAATCAGGCTAGGAAATATGCCTTTTATTTCTAAATTATAACAAATTTTGATCTAATAAACATACTAACATTATAAGGGCACCCCAGGAAACATTATAAAATAATAAAATAATCCATTCTACGGCACCTTTAAAGGGATAGTTCACCCAAAAATGAAAATTCTATCATTGTTTACTCACCCTCAAGTTGTTCCAAACCTGTATGAGTTTCTTTGTTCTGCTGAACACAAAGGAAGATATTTGGAAGAATGTTTGTAACCAAACAGATCTCGGTCACCATTGACTACCATAGTATATTTTTTTCCTACTATGGAAGTCAATGGTGACCGAGATCTGTTGATTACAAACATTCTTCCAAATATCTTCCTTTGTGTTCAGCAGAACAAAGAAATTCATACAGGTTTGGAACAACTTGAGGGTGAGTAAATGATGACAGAATTTTCATTTTTGGGTGAACTATCCCTTTAATATCATTAATTCATCTTTGTCACTAAGAAATGTAACAAAAACTTTTAAGCTAGCTATTATTAAACCTCTTACTAAAAAAACACAACTTGATCCAAGTGAAGTGGTCATTTACAGGCCGATCTCGAATCTACCCTTTTTGTCAAAGATGCTAGAAAAAGGCAGTATCCTCACAACTATGCTCCTTTTTAGAAAGAAATGGTATCTGCGAGGATTTCCAGTCAGGATTTAGACTGTATCATAGTACTGAGACAGCTCTCATTAGTGTCACAAAGGATTTGCTCTTATCAGCCAATCTTGGTTGTATCTCGCTATTAGTGTTATTCGATCTTAATGCTGCATTTGACACTGTCCACCACAACATTCTTTTGAATAGACTCGAAAATTATGTTAGCATTAGTGGAATTGCATTAGAGTGGTTTAAATCATACTTATCTGACCATTATCAGTTTGTAGAAATAAACTAAGAGATGTCATACTGATCACAAGTTCAGTATGAGTACCACAAGGCTCAGTACTAGGACCGTTGTTGTTCACTCTGTACATGCTACCCTTGGGAGATATTATTAGGAAGCATGGGATTAGTTTTCACTGTTATGCTGATGATACTTTCGCCCCGACGAAACTCACCAATTCACAAGATTAATGGAATGCATAGCTGATCGGTTCTGTCAACACTGCATTGGCTCCCTATTAAACATTGTATAAATTAAAAAAATATTGCTAATTACTTCCAAAGCGCTAAATGGTTTAGCTCCCCAGTACTTGAGCGAGCTCTTAACGCATTATAGTCCTTCACGTCTATTGCGATCTCAAAATTCTGGCCAGTTGATAATACTTAGAATATCAAAATCTATTGCTGGCGGTAGATCCTTTTCCTATTTAGCACCTAAACTTTGGAACAGTCTTCCTAACATTGTTCGGGAAGCAGACACACTCTGTCAGTTTAAATCTAGATTAAAAACACATCTCTTCAAACTGGCATACACATAGAACACTATACATTCCTATTATTCAAATCAGCTAAATGATCATTAGGCTGCATAGATTAGGTCAGTCAGAACCGGGAACACTTCCTATAACACATGATGTACTCGAGAATGAGAATGGCATCTACGCTAATGTTAACTATAATCAGCTGGACCCAGGCTGTATCCAATTTAGATGGTGGACCTGCGCCTAGACACGACCACAACGCATCCCAGAAGTGTCAACAGAGGTTGTCAACTAGACTCTCCCCTGTGAAGGCCTCATCGACATGACAGCCATCGGCACTGATCTTCAACAAACTCGTCTCCATATGCGCAAGATTACTCCGATCTTCAACCAGATGGAACTGGATAATATTTTGAATGTTCCAATCTGACTTCTGACCTGTAATGCTGCCTGAATCATAATCATAAACTGTTCATTCGTTGGCCAGAGGAGTTTTTTTTCTCCATTCTGTCACCTGATGGAGTTTTGGTTCCTTGCCACTGTCGCCTTTTTCGCCTTTCTTCGCCTTTAGAGGTATCTAAATTGGTTTTTGGCTTGCTTAGTTGGGGACATTTAATTTATTATTCAAAATATAATTGATCTCATCTGCCTGCATTGACACTATTATATCAGAACTGAACTGAGCTGGATGATGACATCACGGTTTTATCCAGAGTGGCTGTGGATGTACACACACACACACACACACACACACAGACACATACATACATACATACATACATACATACATATATATATATACACACAATATATATACTATATATATATATAGCTTTGAAACAATCTATATTGTAAAAAACGCTATATAAGTAAATCTATAGTGTTATTTGTACAAGTTAATTAATTTTGCAGTGCTTTTGTTCTGCCATCGGCCCTGTCTGTCTTGTCTTTTCATCACTGAGCTTGACTGTGACACTATTTTCTTCTGGAAACAAACTTTGTTGCATTATTTTCCTGTTATGTCTGTAAAGCTGCTTTGAAACAATCTGTATTGTAAAAAACGCTATATAAGTAAAGGTGACTTAACTTGACTAAATGAAGGTGACTTGACTTAAACCATACTAAAGTTCACACAACAACTTCCAGTTCAAACACTTTAAGGAAACATTAAAACTGTGTATGGCTTGCATCGGTCATTGGTGGACCATAAAGCTGAGTTTGCTAAGTGTGTTACACACACAACCTCTAGATGGCAACATTAGCTTGTGAAGTGCTGTCTGAAATAATCTACACAAAAATAAATGTAGCCCATTTAAAAATGCAGCATTATGCAGATTGTTCAGTAACTGTTTAAAGTCAATTCGGAATTTATGTGGAAAGTACTTCTCAGAAAAACCCATAAGAATTACATCTTTGTGCTCTGCTAAGACAATGTAGTACAATGTTCCAGACAATCATAACCTTCCATATTTTGTGATGTAATTAATGGTTGCAGAAAGTTAAAGTACAATTCAATTTCTTCACCTGATGGTTTTCAATCTATAGTGCACATCCTGTAGTAAATCACTGAGCTCCTTCACTCCTGATTGTCCAGGATCATTTCCTCTGAGATCCAGCTCTATCAGGTGTGAAGGGTTTGATATCAGAGCTGAAGCCAGAGCTTTATAACCTTCTTCTCTGATATTGCAGTCTGAAAGTCTGAAAAAACAAAACAATATTATGTAATCTTTGTTGAGAGATAGTTTATCATACAAGTACTTATCTTTACAAATAATTCTGACAAACTAACAAAAATGTATGCTAAACTTCTTTGCTTTTCTCCACAATGGTCAACCACATATTGTTTAAAATTGATTTTCTTCAGTTACACACAAAAGGAGATGTTAGGTAGAATATTAGGCTGTCACAGTAAAACTGAGGTGAAAAGAGTCAAATTATAGCCTTCATTTTCATCATTTTATCGAATCAAACATTATAAATATATATAGAAAAGTGCAATGATATAAATACACACTTCAGCTTTTCCAGACTACATTGTGTATTTGCCAACAGGACACAGATCTTCTTCATTCCAGAGTTTTCTAGTTTATTCTCACTCAGATCCAGCTCTATCAGGTTTGAAGGGTTTGCATTAAATGCTGAAGTCAGAGCAGCACAACCTTCTGCTGTAATACTGTTATTATTCAGCCTGAAGATAAACAAAACAAAGACAGGAAACATTCTTTAGTTTATTTCTGCCACAACAACAATAATAAAAAGAATAATGGTCCTTATTCTGCAAACCCTTTAAAGAACAGCAATGACAGTAAATGTAAAATACTCACATCAGTGTGTTGAGTTTACAGTGTTTATCCTGCAGTAGAGCAGTGATCTGATTCACTCCTGTGTCTCCTAGTTCACGTTTACTCAGGTTCAGTTCTCTCAGGAGTAACGGGTTATCACCCACAATTCCTCTCACATACTGACAGGCTTCATCTGCAGCATGACTCAAAAACCTGCAGCAGGGAAGATGAAGCAGGATTCAATTCAGTTCAAAACTAAACTTGACCTCATGAAAATAGCATCTGATTGTCTTGAATTTACTTCGATGCAACAGATAATTTAGTCAAGTAATATTTATATTAATAATTCATCTGCACTAGGGATGCCCTCGACTAAAGATTTTTCTAGTCAACTAGTAGGCCTGGTTTCACAGACAAGGCTTAGACTAAGCCAAGATTAGGCCTTAGTTCAATTAGGGCAATTAAGTAGCTTTTAAAAAGTTATCCTAGAAAGAAAACATTACTGGTGTGCAGCTTGAGACAAAATAATGGCACTGACATATTTTAAGATATGTCAGCGCAAGTTGCTTTCAGTTAAAACAGCTCAAACATGCAATTTAGTCTAGGGCTAACTTAAGCCTTGTCTGTGAAACTGGGGGGTAGTCTTTAATTTAAGCAAATAGTTGACTAATAATTAATAAACTATATGACACATAATTATGAGCCTTAATAATTATAGCCTATAATTGTCAGGGTTCTCTGGCAGTTCTGGCAGTCTCGTCTTTGTTTAATGTGTCTTTCTTTGTGTTCGCCATGTGCTCCTGTGTTCCTGCCTCCTTGTTTCCAATTACCACACCCTCTTGTTTAGTCATTGATTAGTCCTAGTTTGTCTGAGTGTGCTCACCCTTTCCTCATGTTCTCAGCTCCTCGCTTGTGTGAGTGTGTTCACCTGTTCCTTATCTAAGTACTGTCACCTGTTCCTTGTGTTCTCTGCTTCATTTATAATGTGTGCTCTTTCCCTCATGTTTTGCAGATTCGTTAAACATTGTGCCTCTGTGTACTTTCTTAGTACTTTTCTTGTTGCTAAATCTATAGTGTTATTTGTACAAGTTAATTAATTTTGCAGTGCTTTTGTTCTGCCATCGGCCCTGTCTGTCTTGTCTTTTCATCACTGAGCTTGACTGTGGCACTATTTTCTTCTGGAAACAAACTTTGTTGCATTATTTTCCTGTTATGTCTGTAAAGCTGCTTTGAAACAATCTGTATTGTAAAAAACGCTATATAAGTAAAGGTGACTTAACTTGACTAAATGAAGGTGACTTGACTTAAACCATAATAAAGTTCACACAACAACTTCCAGTTCAAACACTTTAAGGAAACATTAAAACTGTGTATGGCTTGCATCGGTCATTGGTGGACCATAAAGCTGAGTTTGCTAAGTGTGTTACACACACAACCTCTAGATGGCAACATTAGCTTGTGAAGTGCTGTCTGAAATAATCTACACAAAAATAAATGTAGCCCATTTAAAAATGCAGCATTATGCATCGGCCCTGTCTGTCTTGTCTTTTCCCTGTGTCTTTAGATCCTGTCCTGTCCTGCAAGCAGAGCTTCCATAGCTGTTTACTCTCCTTGCATAACAGCAAGCCTGGTGTAGAGCCTGAGATACTGGAGTGTATTGGCCGTTGTACTTGGGGTTCCTGCCTGGCCGTCGCTGGTATCCTCTGGTCTTATTCTGCCCTGCCAGAACTGCTCTCCAGCCTACCGTCATCTTGAGCTAGTTACAGTGGTTGCTCTTCCTGCTTATCTGTCATCGTGCCCCGTTCCCTGCCTAGTGTTTGGACTGTTATCCCCTCCTCTTCCTCACTATCTTGTCTAGTCTGCTGTTTTGTTATTTAATCCCTGAACACTCATTCTGCATTTGAGTCTTCCCTCAGAGATCCGTGATAATAATGTATAGCCAAAAAAAAAAAGAAAACTTGCTAAAACGCACTGGCAAAAGTAATGATTATGAATGTGTCGTGAAAAACAGCAAGGAGACAGCCTAATCATTCATTGATAAACTAGTGTTTACTGTGTTTTCACCTGACTCGTCACCTCCGCAGTAGTGGACGAACCTATATGCATATGGATTACATAATCTGAGAATATTTTTTTCCAGTTGAATTGGTTCATTTCAAAATAGACATTTCAAGCTTTCTATGAATATATTTCTCATGTCTGTGATGCAAGTATGTAACATCTCGCCCTTCAATATTCTTTTTAAACAGCTATGTTACTATAAACGCACAAGGGGATCTTTGGAAAGAAAAGCAGTAATCACAGATATCACAAATGCTTCCAATGTCACATACTCAATGCTTTCTTAAACAGATAAATATGCCTAAGAAAAAAAACAGGTGTAATGAAGTTGATAAGGCACACAGCAACAAACAAATATTCAGACGGCGCTGAACATCAACAAAAGACTCACCCAACAGTTCAATTGAATGACGCACTTAGCGCGGTATATTATAAAAGAAATCAAATAATCCAGTGCAAGCCCACAATTCCCCCTTTTTGTCCCAGTCCACAAAATTAAACTAAAAGTTCCAACCCAAAGAAGACTTCCCGGCTGGCTCAGGAGCGCGCAACAGTCTTTCCAACCAGGAAACAGTTAGTCCGTGAGTTTAATCCTTTGTTGGAACGTAACGAAAAAAAAACGTAATCCACAAAAAAAAGGAAAAAAGTAAAGCGTTGATCCAGTGGTATACCACGCCAAAAAATACAAAATTGAAGATGATCTCACCAGATCCGTAGATCGTCTGACAATGTAAACCCACACAGTTAGACAGTTTGGGTCTGAGCACGTCCTCTTATCGGAAACGCGCACATGAATAAACAGTCCAGGCGGTTGAGTGAATTTCTATCTTTCTCTCCCCCATTAAAGCAGTCTCTTAATATATCGTTTGACAGGCTCTCAAACCATAAGAAACAAGCTTTAACTCTCCATAGCTGCAGCAAACAATACTGGCGCCATCTATTCAAAACACCCCTTGCAACTGATTCTCTCCACCCCCTTAAGTAAGCTTGAACGCGCCTTCCTAGGCAGTGCGGGTGGCCAAAACCCTTAAAGAGACATCCCACATTCTTACCAAAAAAAATATACAGTGGAAACTAAACACATTACACAGGATGTGGATACATAGGATACATAGGCTACAAGTAGCATTCATCATACATAACATTACATGTAACCAATGCAATATGTTCTGATCAACAATAAATAAGCGTTACTAAAACAAAACACTTAAATTAATGTGACAGTGTCACAGATCCCCCCCCCCCCCCCCCCCCCCCCCGGCTGGAGGTACCGGAGGCTGAACCCCAAAGTAGGGCTTCAGGTTGACCACATTAACAGTGTCAATTTTTTTGTTTTGGTCATTCCACTGTACATGGTAGTTAATGGGAACTAGTTTTCTCATCACAGTAACTGGTCCCGACCACTTGGGCGCAAGCTTCGATGAGAAATTTTCCGATGCTTTAGAGAGCGGGTGAGTACGGACCCAGACCAGGTCTCCCGGCAGGAGTTGTGCACCTCTCCTGTGGGTATTATAATACCTGGCTTGTCTGGACTGACACATCTCAACTCTCTTCTTAACTTGATCATGCATTTGTTTCTGTCTTTCCAGTAGTGTATATGGTAACTGTTGTGGAGTAGGAGGGGAACTAATGAGTCTCTCCAGTGGGCCTTTCAGGGACCCTCCGAGGGCCAGCTCTGCAGGTGTTCGTCCCGTTGTCTCATGATAAGCAGCATTGATGGCAAACCGGAACTCCCTGATCCACTGATCCCAGTTCTTATGTTGGTTCCCCACGTACGACGCAATCATTGTCTTGATCAACCTATCAACCCAGTGAGGTTGGCTTGGGGGTGATAACTGGTGGTGAATTTATGCGTCACTCCCCAGGTCTTGCAGAGGTTAGCCATTTCATGACCAGTGAACTGCGGACCCCTGTCAGACACTAACTCCCGTGGGACACCAAAGCGGGTGAAAACTTCATCTTTCAAGATTGTCACAATACGGTGTGCCTTGCCATCTTTTAAAGGAAACATCTCCACCCATTTTGTAAAATAATCCACAAGGACCAGAAGGAAGATGTTGCCTTTTTTACTTCGGGGAAAGGGCCCCATGAGGTCCATCCCCAGTTTTTCCCAGGGATCCTCCACAGGAGTAGGCTGCATTAGGCCAGCTGGCTTTTGATTTTCAGCCTTGTAGACCTGGCAGATGGCACAAACCTTGACATAGGTCCAAACATCCTTTCGAATAGCTGGCCACCAGGCTACCTCAAGGATCCTCAAGAGTGTTTTCAGCCTGCCCAGATGTCCACTCAGCGGATGATTGTGGAAGTAGGCCAAAAAGACAGGTACAAGAGACTTTGGGACGACCAGCTGGTATTTGTCCCCCCTTTCCCTGACAGGAGACCGTCGATACAGGAGGCCTTGCAGCTTTGTGAAGCTTATTCGGTCAAGCCTACTAAGATCGTCTGCCCCTTTGGCCAGGTCAGTGACCTCTAAATCTTCTTCCTGTGCTTCCCTTATTTCCGACAGGGAAGCGGGCAGATCAGAAGAAGCATAAGCATTCGCTGCAGCATAGACGGCAGCTGACGAAGGAGGCGTAACCGCTCGGGACAGGGCATCGGGTACGATGTTATGAAGTCCTATCCTGTACTGGACTCTAAACTTGAACTATTGGTGCCGCAAGATCAAGCGGGTCAAGCGAGAGGAGGTTTTCGGACAGTTAAAGGCCCAGGTCAAGGTGCCTCCACTTTTCAACAGCCCAAACGACTGCAAGACACTCCTTCTCAGAGGTGGAGTAATTGCACTCTGCACCACGTACTCCTCTGGATGCATAGGCGATCAACTTCTCTCCTTCAGCTATTTTCTGCACCAGCACGGCCCCCAAACCCACATCACTGGCATCTGTATGGATTTCAAATGGCAAGGAGGTGTCAGGCTGCATGAGGATAGGTGCGTCCACCAATGCCCTCTTCAGCTGATCAAAACTCTTCTGACATTCCTCTGAACAAACCCACTCCTCGGTCTTCCTCTTCAGACGATTCAATGGGGCAGCCAGGTCTGCAAAATGGTCGATAAACTTATGGTACCACCCCACAAGACCTAAGAAACGCTGGAGAGTCTTGATGTTAGTGGGCTTGGGATATGTCGTCACTGCCTGAGTCTTTTCGGGATCCACCTGCACGCCCTTGTCCGAGACAACATGGCCCAAGAACCTCAGCTCCTGCCGGAACAAAGTACACTTCTTGAGATTAAGTGTCAGTCCAGCCCTATGAAGGCTCCCTAGGACAGCGTGCAAATCCCGGAGATGTTGTTCATGAGTGGGTGAAAAGACTATGACATCATCAATGTACACACAGCAGATATTCCCTCTAAGCTCCCCCAGGACTTTCTCCATTAGCCGCTGAAAAGTGGCTCCGGCATTCCTAAGCCCAAAAGGCATGCACCTAAACTGGTACAGGCCCATGGGCGTTATCACGGCCGTCTTGGCCTTACTGTCTTCGGACATGGCGACCTGCCAATATCCAGACTTCAGGTCAAGAGTGCTGAAGAATGCTGCACCATGCATCGATTCCAGTAGCTCATGGATAATAGGCATGGGGTAGGCATCTGGATGGGTTCTTGCATTAAGATGCCTAAAATCCACACAAAATCGAATGGAGTCATCTGGTTTCTTGACTAAGACCACCGGAGCACCCCAGGCGGACTGTGATGGCTCAATAATGCCATCCTTGAGCATCTGCTCCACATGATCAGCTATGATCTGCCGCTTGAAAGGCGAAACCCTGTATGCCCTGCAGCGTACAGGCACCTCGTCAGTGGTGAAAATCCGGTGTTCCTCAACTCTGGTCTTGCCCAGTGTCCCAGAACACACCCTTGGCCATGCCTGGAACAATTCCCTGACCTCTGAAGGGTGGTCTGGAAAAGCATGAGACCCCACCTCCAATGGTGGAAATGGGCCCAAAGGCCCCGAGTAAGAAACAGCTACATATAAACTGGCATTGGAACAAGCTTCAGGCTCCTGCCTCACTGGTCCCTCCAGCGGGTGAGACAGAAATGGATAGAAAGTATATCCCCGGGGTCCTTTCACCCCATAGGTCTGGTTTCCCATATTAATGATGGTGGAGGTCTTCCTGAGGAAATCCAAACCAAGAATGATAGGGAAAGCTAGATGGTTATCGGCCATGATCTCCAGCGACCATATCACCTCATGCCAGATGTACACAATCTGTGTCTTCCCCACAGCCCCATAAGTCTTCCCATCGGCCAAGGCAAAGCTTTGATTGTCACTCGGCTTCAGTCGCTCACCTTCGCGAGCTAGCTCCAGCCAGAGACTCTGCCGCATGAGTGAGTATGTGCATCCAGTGTCGAACACAGCATGGCACTGCTTTCCCCTCACCCCGACTGGGACATGGAGGAGTACCATAGGAGACTTCCGTCCCAGCTGTCACCACATCAGCAGGTTTCTTGGCCTCCTTAGAAGGCCCATTGTCCTGAGTTTTCTTTAAGCCCTTCTCCTTGGCCTTTTGCTGGTCCACCTTTCCCCAATACTCTTTAGACGAGGTGCAATCTTTCTCCACAAGGGTGCCAGTCTGAACCAGCTGGTCCACATTTGTGACAGTACCGGAGACAACCCGCTTTTCGAGGGTTACAGTTATTAAGGATCTTGCACACCAACACGGCCTCTGTGATGTCCGGCTTCCACCGCAAACAAAGAGCACGGTATTCGTATGCAAAATCCCTCAGACACTGCTCTGGCAACTGTACCATGTCCCGGAGCTTTTCTTCTACCTCAGTGAGGTAATCAGGAGGAAGAAAGGCATCCTTAAAGGCATTCTTAACCCTCTGGGCTTCTTCGCCCGAAAACGGGCGAAAACTTGAACGTTTCGAATTGTTTAATTTTTTTGCTTCATCGGATGGGGGTGAAACTTGGTGACTTTTGTTTTATTACCTATATGAACACACAAAAAAATCAAGGAGATGATTCTGATATGTTAAAGGGTCGTAAAAAAAAAAGTCACACTTAGCTTCCTCCCGCCCGAAAACGGGCGACATAGGAAATGAATGGGAAATACGAAAAAATAGGAAAACTCAGAGAAACTTTTGGTGGTACAAGCTACAGATCAGCCACTGTGCTGAAAAAAAGTGTACAGCAATGAAGGGGTGACACTCTAGAACATCAAGAGTGCAAATAAGACACCCCCCCCCCCCCCCACACACACACACCCACACACACAAACACACACACACACACACACAGAGAAATGAACTGGTAAGACTGAAACAGCCAATTTTGCCCCAAACTATATAAAAATTATATAATCATAATAACTCCAAAACTATAGCAAGGAGAGTCAAAAGGTAGGTATCGTTTGAAAGAACTCTTTTTAAATTTTTTGAAAATATAAATTACATTACATTTGGACATTGTCCTGCCAAGAAACAGCGGATAAAAGACAATATATATATATAATTTTTATTATGATTTTGCATATCTTTCTTATTTGTCATGGAATAACTCAGGAAGGAAATAAGGTAGGAGGAAAATTCTTTTTTAGTGAAGTCCCCCTACATGTTAGCTGCATCTGGATAAAAAAAGAATAATTTTTGGATAAAGGAATCAAAAGTTACAGCATATGGAAAAGAGATAGCCTTTTTGTACAGTCTTTGACACCCCCTCATGGGCAATATTTTCTCCATGAAGAATATCTTGTCATAAAAGCAATAGATTATGTTAATTTTGGGCTCATTTTAATTGTAATAATATGCTGTAAAAAATGAAGTGCCATTTTCAATTATCTGAGAATGTTTCATGAGCTGTATGATGTTTTTGACACATTGCAGTACATTATTTTATAGATTATGAAAAAAAGGAAATTCTATTTATCAGCAAATAACTCAGCAATACTTAAGAGTTTTTCAAAGTGGATACATTCACTGTAAAGTTCAGACTCTAAGCTTTCAAATGACATCAACTTTGTGTTAATCAAGGCAAGATTTTTTTTAAATATGGTAAAGAATATTTTCGCAGCTAGGTGGCGCCTGCTGGCGGTACACTCGGTTTTAGAGGGATTACTCAGCACTCGTTAGGAGTTAATAAATGTAATTATATGCATTAAAAAGCTGAGATCCTAAGCTTTAAAATGATATATAATTTGTGTTGTTCCATTCAGTGGTTGCTTAGTAATAAAAAAAAATCTTTCCGAATGGGAATAAATCAAATAAATAAATAAAAAAGCTATAGGCCGCCTATAGGCGGTTATAGGACATGACACAAATTAATACATTTTGAAGCCACTAGATAGCGCTCTTCTCAGTTGAAAATTTTTTTTTTCAGGCCTGCACTCTATTTTGATGTGAAATGTTGCATTTATTGAAAAATAAAATAAAATAAATAAAATAAAAATATATATATTAATTCTAATGGAAAAAATAGCTCATAAAAATTATATAATTAATGCAAAGTATCATAAAAAATTCTAAATAATAATCAGAAAACATTATAGAACAAAAATATATTTGATTGGTTATTGGTTAAAATTTTAAGGCTTCGCCCGTTTTCGGGCGGGAGGAAGCTAAGTGTGACTATTATACGAAGAAGCCCAGAGGGTTAAACTCAGACCAGTTGTGCACACTGTTTTTCGCCACCATCCACCAGCTATGTACTGGCCCTTTAAGAGTGTTAGACAGGGCCCCCCATCAACTCTGCATCAGACAATGGCCGTACTGCAAAAAACGTTTCACAGCGATCAACAAAATTAAGAACGTCGGCCACTTCCCTAGACCCACTAAATGAAGGAAACTCCATCTGAATAGCCGGCCTGGAATAAACCACAGGAGGTCTGATGGCTTGACTACACGAAGGACCCAAAGAAGGTGAGAGGCTGGTGCTTTGTATAAAAGGCTGTATAGGTGGATGAGAAAGTGCCCCAGTAAAGGATGTCTGAAGCTGGGCACCTACCACACTATGAGCTGGTTGACATGGAATGAGCTCTTGAGCATAAAGATTCGAGGACCGAACAGTACTGTCAGAATTAACCGCCATGTCAGGCATTGTCATGCTATTGAGCTCTGCTGATAGACGGAATCATAACAGGTACTTCCATGCTCAGTGGAGCACCTGTTTGTGTGAAAGCACTGGAGGAAGCTGGAGCAGGAGTAGAGCGGTTATGAGGTGGATGAATAGTAACTCCTGTACGTGGAAGAGACCTAGGAAGTGCAACAAGGCTAGCTCGCTTTAACCATTCATGTTCTGCTTTCCACTTTTCATCACGCCTCTGTAAGCACTCAACTAATTTTTCCTCACACTGTTTCAGTGTTGATATCATACATTGCTCAAGCGCCTCAACACTCTTGTCAACATAACTCCTTATACCCACTTCTCTGTTCAAGGCACTAATAACAGAATCTCTGAAGTCAATCTCAAGTGTATTTAATCTGTCCATGACCAACCCTAAATCAGTGGTAATGGTAGTGAGAGCGGGAAGTGTGAGATAAGCGGTGTTTCCCTCATCTCCAATGCTTTGGTCATTCTCTTCTTGATCTGATATGTAAAGTGAACTAATCAGCGATGTTATCTCCCCCACAGGATTTCTCCTAGTGACCCATGCATCTCCCCTTGATTCATGGTGCTGTTCACTAGCTTCAGGCCCTGATGCAGGTGTAGAAGCCCTAGTGCCATGCTCAGACATTTCATCCTGGAATTCACCAAGATCCACCAGTGGTGTATCATCTATTTCTGACATGTTTGTCTTTTTTTTTTTTTTTTTTTTTTTTATAAACAGTACTTAAATGCAATACCACACAAAGCAGAGTATATGCAATAATCGCTTAGTGGAAATATTCGGCAGAATTAAGGTTGCCAACTGTCCCGAATTAGGCGGGACGTCCCGTATTTTGGGCCTAATTTATTTGTCCCGTGCGTGACCTCCCGTGTCCCGTTTTTTGACAAGCTGATATACCACTGACTGATACAACAGCAACAGCAGCAGTGCTGACTACGACACTTGAGAATGATCACCGACACCTGTCATCATCCAATCACAGCTTTTTTTAATCACTGTTTTGAGACAAATCATTGTTTGATTTGCGAACATCCTCTGGCGTCTGGTCGCTTCCGCTTGAAGCCGGACTCGTCTCGCGCTAACGGTAATATCCTTTCACTGTCCACGTTTTGATTTTGGCTAATCAATTTTGGCGAATGCAAACAACGTGATTATTGTTCATGAGTCTAACATCCAGCCACGCAAGAAAACATGTAATCTACCTGAGGGAATAATATGCTCAAAAAACATTTCTGATTATTATTAATGTTTTAAAGCTTTTAGAAAGTACATAGAAAGCTTTTGTAACATTATCTTAACTGTCACTTTTGATTAATGTAATGCATCCTTGCTGAATAAAAGTAGGCAATACTTTATTTTTTTTCCAAAAAAATAATCTTACTAACCCCAAACTTTTGAACTCTAAGCCTAGTGTATAATGTTAAAAAAGCTTTCTATTTTAGATAAATGCTGTTATTTTGAACTATGGTTTGTAATGTGACTTTTTTCATGTATGACATTAAAATTATTTTTAGAATTAAATACATAAATAGGTTAAGCAATACAAATGTGTTTATGTCTGATAACCTTTTAAACACAAACTTAACTGCAGACACTGAAATGACGTACACTGTGTGATACAGTACAAATATTTTGAGTGTCCCTCATTTTCCTATAAATAACCACGATTGTCCCGCATTTTCCTTTTCTGAAGTTGGCAACCCTAGGCAGAATACAAAATAGAATTACAAAAAAAAAAAAAAACAATGTTCACATTCACTATATTAACCACAAAGCAAAATCACAAAAACTGCATTTCATTCCCCGTACGGGCCACCATCTGTAACATCTCGCCCTTCAATATTCTTTTTAAACAGCTATGTTACTTAAAAGCACAAGGGGATCTTTGGAAAGAAAAGCAGTAATCACAGATATCACAAATGCTTCCAATGTCACATACTCAATGCTTTCTTAAACAGATAAATATGCCTAAGAAAAAAAACAGGTGTAATGAAGTTGATAAGGCACACAGCAACAAACAAATATTCAGACGGCGCTGAACATCAACAAAAGACTCACCCAACAGTTCAATTGAATGACGCACTTAACGCGGTATATTATAAAATAAATCAAATAATCCAGTGCAAGCCCACAATTCCCCCTTTTTGTCCCAGTCCACAAAATTAAACTAAAAGTTCCAACCCAAAGAAGACTTCCCGGCTGGCTCAGGAGCGCGCAACAGTCTTTCCAACCAGGAAACAGTTAGTCCGTGAGTTTAATCCTTTGTTGGAACGTAACGGGAAAAAAACGTAATCCACAAAAAAAAGGAAAAAAGTAAAGACATTCTTACCAAAAAAATATACAGTGGAAACTAAACACATTTCACAGGAATACATAGGCTACAAGTAGCATTCATCATACATAACATTACATGTAACCAATGCAATATGTTCTGATCAACAATAAGCGTTACTAAAAAAAACCCACTTAAATTAATGTGACAGTGTCACAAGTATACACTGAGTTTCATTCTATTTTTTGACACGCTCAAGTTCACAGGGACTGAGTCAGCAGACAGCGCATCCTGTTTGTTTTCATTATTTTATAAAAGCACAAGTTTTGTTTTTATTTTGAGCGTGCACAAATAAAATAAGCCCCTATACAGTTTTGAATGATGTATTAATCTGTAATTAATGTAATGTAATTAACCTGTATGACCAAAAGTGACAGAGTATCTTAAGTTAAATGCAAGTGATTGCACCAGCACCTCCATGTTAACTGTCATCCAGCACACTACTATTCAACTTTTACACTCTGCACAAACATATGAATATGCACCAAACAATATCACACATTTTTCTATGTTGGCATTTGAGCGAGCTGTAATATAAAGCTGCTAATAGTTAATGTGATAAAAATGTGATGAGGCATATTTGCGGTCGGTGAATGATAGGCGAGCATTTGGATTTCCTGCCCAACTGTAATTACAACAAGGACCAGCCAATAATTATCCATCTGTTGTGGACTGTGTGACTTGCCACTTCCTGTGGAGTTTTTTTTCTTCTTCTGCAACTTGCCAACTAATACAATTTTGGTCAACTAAGCCTCTTCTCATTGATTACTAGGGTGCAGCCCTAATCTGTACATTATTATTTATCTTTTTACATCACGTCTCACCTCAGTGTCTTGAGTTGACACTTCTGATCCTGTAGTAAATCACTGAACTCCTTCACTCCTGATTGTCCAGGATCATTTCCTCTGAGATCCAGCTCTATCAGGTGTGAAGGGTTTGATCTCAGAGCTGAAGCCAGAGCTTTATAACCTTCTTCTGTGATACTGCAGTCTGAAAGTCTAAAAGCAATTGATTAAGTCTTATATGTCAAACAATTAACTAATTCAATAAAAACAATATTTCTTTTTCAGGATTATCATATTCATAATTCTCAGTTCTCAAAAAGCCACAGGTGTGACAATATTTTTTTATGCATTAATTTTTTATTTCTGTAAGTGACATCACTGACATAAGATTTCTGCCCATGCTTAAATTCAAACCTGAGTATCTGCAGTGTACACTGTGAATTTCCCAGTAGAGTGGAGATTTCTTTTACTCCAGAGTTTCCTAGTTTATTCTCACTCAGTTCCAGCTCTTTCAGGTTTGAAGGGTTTGAATTAAATGCTGACGCCAAAATAGAACAACCTTCTGCTGTAATACTGATGCAGTTTAACCTGTAGAAGACAGAACAAAGCAAAAAATTAAAATGGTGTATACATGCATAAAATTATACAGGCTTTTAGCTTTAGTAATCGCTACTTTTATCCACGAATATGAGATTTGCATTATAACAGATTTTTTAAAATAATTTACTTCAGCTTTTTCAGTTGACACTGTTCATTCTTGAACAGCGCAGAGAATATCTTCATTCCTGAGTCTCTCAGTTTAGTCCCACTCAGATTCAGCTCTGTCAGATTTGACGGGTTTGAATTTAAAGCTTCAGTCAGAACACGACAATCTTCATCTGTGATATCGCTGTTATTCAGACTAAATAAAGAGTAAACATAGTTAGGAGTTTTATGTACACATGACGGTGATGATAACATTGCAAATATACATAACACAATGAGCAAGTTCACAATTATAATAAAAAAAAAATATTGCAATGATAATAAAACTTACATCAATGTGTTGAGTTTACAGTGTTTATCCTGCAGTACAGCAGCAAGTTCCTTCAATCCCGAGGGTCCTAGTTCACATCCACTCAGATTCAGTTCTCTCAGGAGTAACAGATTTTCACCCAGAACTCTGTTTACAGACTGACAGGCTTTCTCTGCAGCAGAATTTAAAAACCTGGAGAAGGGAAGATAAAGCAGGATTCAATTAAATTCTTGACTAAACCTTTATTAATAGCATCTGATTGCAATTGAAAACAGTGTTAAATGTATTATGTTCAATTTACTTTGCAATGGATTGTATTAACCCTTGGGGGCTCAACCTGTTTTTGGGGCCCTTGAGATGTTTTGACATGCCCTGACATTTGTGCTTTTTTCACTTGCTTATAAATGTATTAATGGCAAAAGTGTTATTACACTCTATTTAGCACAAACAGGGCTACCATAATATGTGAGCAACATGTATGTACATGTTTGTATTTTTGTATTCTTGAAAATGATGTGAAAATTATCCTACCAACTCATTCACATAAAACAATACATTGATTTAAATTTTGAAGGACATTTCTTGTTTGGAAAGGCAATATGTGTGGGGGGGCGTGAATGATCATGAATAATGCTCTGATTCACACCTGAGAAGACAATGACCCGCATAATGAATACAAAAAAAATATAAAAAAATAATATAATATACTAATTATATTAGTATAGAAATTACGACGACAGGGAGGGGGGGTGGGGGCGGCTTACTAATGAAATCAAAAAAAAAAAAAAAGTACAATTAAGATAGGCTACTTAATTTATTATTCCAATATCCAAATATGATACTAAATACCACAGGGAAAAGGGCTTCTATTTGTGACGTGCTGTCTTTGCATTTGAACATTGCACATTTTAAACAGGACACGCATTTTTGCTATTTCTCCTTTTATTTGAGCTGTTCACAATCATGGTTGTTACAGAAGTCATAAAACATACACAGTAATGGAAACTCAAAAGGAGTAGGCTGAAGCAAGGAAGCTTATATGCGCCTACTAGGGCTGAACGATACATCGAATTTTCATCGTCATCGCTATATGAACTCTTGCGATTCATAACACATCACAACAGACAGCCTGACACGATGAATGACGCCTGGTTCAGATTACAAGATTTTTGTGTCTGTTACGATAGTCACGGTGTCAGATTACACGATTTTGACTCCTAAAATCTTGTCGTGTCCTTGACAAGAAACATGTCAGACAACACGTTGCTTTCCGACCAGTCATCGCGCTGGCGCACACACACACTCACTGTTGCTCGCACTCTCACTCACTCGCACATACTCAACCCGGCGTGGAGGACCGTTAAAAAATTAAACATGCTTTCTGTCGTGATGTCTTGAAGCATCGCAGACGCGACGTAGGTTGTCGCCCACTTACGAATCCCCACGACACCCTACATCAAACGGATCGTGCCAAAATCGCGCTAAAATCATGTAATCTGAACCAGGCTGGTAATAAACGTTTGACCTATCACGCAAAGAACCTATTAGAGCACTAAGACATGGGAACAGTAGCTAACATTCACATTTGAATATTTATCGCAAGTCATATCGTCATCGCAATATTAAACAATGTTATCGCACATCGCAGCTTTTCCTCATATCGTGCAGCCCTAGCGCCTACCCCTATGTTCAATACTCTCTGTACTCGTGGATTTCACATTTGTATTCCCAATTGTAATTCAATTAATAACACTGCATTTAACAATATATATTACATTGGTAAAATTACCATAAAATATGCAAAATTCAAGTATATAATTTTCATACCCAGGCACACACCACCACGAGCATGCACCTGTTTAAGAATTACATTTCCAACCATACAATCAGTGATATGGATGTTATAAATTGCAGCATTTGAAATGGTAACAGGTAATAGCTACATTCCACATCCAACGTATATTGTCACAAGCTTATAGAGCTAACTGTACAATGTTTGAGTTATACATCTATTGTACAAGCAGCATGACTACAAGTTCATAAGGCATTATGTCGTGAAGGATAATATCAACACAGAATCCTGCATACTACTAGAAAATTTATACCTAATGTTAGCAAAAACCAATCATAACTGGCACAACTGACATGACCAGTCTCCACATTATTCACTTCTTTCAATTATTATTATTATTATTATTATTATTATTATTATTATTATTATTAGTATAGTAACTTTTGGTAAACCATTCATTATAATTTTCATAACAAGTATTAGATTCAATAATACAGTATTGTGTAGAAATAAACCTTTTTTTTTTTTTTTTTTTTTTTATCTTGTTATCACATTGTTATCATTACCATTTCCATAGCAACTGGGTGGACATTTACAGCATTCATTTTGATTATGATGTGTATCTTAGAGTGTATCCCTATCTTATGTTGTGCATTAAAAAGCCAGGGTGTGGGCCAGTTGGGAGTGGATCTTAGCCCCCATCCAACAGGCCCGCCCAGCTACCCTAAATAATTGTCTTGGTGGGCGATGTTTGCAACCTTTGCTGTGTGATGCATTTAAGAAGACGATGTTTCATGAGCCAGTCTGGAGGAGGGGGCCCTTCACCCGGCAGGTCCATGTCTCGTCTGCCCTAATTCTCTTTTGTCTATCATGTGTCGCAATAGAAATGACAATGATAATAAACAACGTTCTTTTAACTCAATTTCCTAATTTTAATTATAACAAATCATGTGGAGACATTGGTGACAGTAGCTGTATCAGCACGATATGATATATTATACTCATTTTAATAGACAAACAGAATTTTAACAGAAATCCTGCTTAGTGATTACATTTGACATATTGCCTTAAGATACTTATCTTAAATAGTTTTTTGAATTGATGAAAATTTACAACTCTTTTTAATTCATCCTTTAAGTCATTCCATAAGTTCACACCTCTTCGAGTGACACATTGGCTCCTGAGGGTAGTGCGAACACACTGCACCTTAAAATTCAGCGTTCCCCGCAAATTATATCCGCCTTCTCTGTTGGTGAATAATTGTTGGATGTTGCTAGGAAGTTGATTAGCTCTAGCTTTAAATACAATTAAAAGCACTTTTAGTTTTATTAAATCTTCAAGTTTTAGAAGGTTAGATTTTATAAACAGTGTGTTAGTATGGTCCCTGAAATCAACGTTGTGCACTATCCTAATAGCTTTTTTTGTAGTTTAAATACAGGATCTAGATGGCTACTGTAGGTATTTTCCCAAATCTCCGTGCAGTAACTGAGGTAAGGTAGTATAAGCGAATAGTACAAGATAAGGAGAGCTTGTTGGTCCAATAGATATCTACACTTGCCCATAATAGCAATATTTTTTGCTAATTTAGTACATATGCTGTCTATTTGTGGTCTCCAGCTAATATTGTGTTTAAGAATCACTCCTAAGAATTTATACTCTTTTACTCTTTCTATTTCAACTTTGTTAATTTTGATTTGAAACTGTACATCCTCCTTACGTTTACCAAATAACATCAGTTTTGTTTTCATTATATTTAATGATAATTTGTTTTGATTGAACCATTTTTTAAGTTTCTCTAACTCCGCTGTGATCTCATTCACAATTAGCTGAAGATTATTGCCTGAGTATAAGATTGTGGTGTCGTCGGCAAAGAATATAAATTTAAGTTTAGACGATACATAGCATAGATCATTAATGTACAACAGGAACAGTATTGGTCCCAATACCGAACCTTGAGGGACTCCACAAGTGATGCTCCTCCATCTTGACCTTTGCTCACCCACCTGTACAAATTGCTGTCTATCAGTTAAATAAGACTTCACCCAGTTATATGCAAGACCCCTTATCCCATTTTGTTGTAGTTTCTGTAAAAGCATTTCATGGTCTATAGTATCGAACGCTTTTTGGAGATCAATGAATATACCCAACGAGTACACTTTGCTGTCAATTTTGTCACTTATATATTCTATTAGATCAATCAATGCATGAGCAGTTGACCTATTTTTTCTAAAGCCGTATTGACTATCGTGAAGTAAGCTATGGCTACTAATAAAGCCATTCAGGCGTACAACAAAAAGTTTCTCCAATATTTTTGATAATTGAGAAAGTATAGAAATAGGTCGATAGTTTGTGAACTGATGACTATCCCCGTTTTTATAAATTGGAATGACCTTTGCGATTTTCATGAGCTGAGGAACTTCTCCATTTAGAAAATATGTATTGCAGATATAGGTTAGAGGTGTTGCTATATTACATATTACTTTCTTAATTATGGCCATATCAAGGTCATTCCAATCTGTGGACTTTTTATTTTTACAATCATTGACTATTTTGATGATTTCATTCTCATTTGTTGCAGTCAGAAACATTGGCCCTCATTTATCAATCTTGCGTAGAAATGGGCGTATATATTGGCGTAAGATTATGCTTACACTCTTCTCATCGCCTGATTTATGAAGCTGTGCGTACCTTTGAAATTCTGGTGTACGCAATACCTGCCCTTGATAAATGCCGCGGCTGAAATCGATCGTCATTAGAATAACACGCCCCTATATATTCAAGTCTCCGCTTCCCCCACGCCCTCATTTTACGCCATGGACACACGGAAGACGGCAAAGAAGAGAAACTTCTTTGAGAAAGAGAAAGCGAAACCAGGGAAGTGGAAAGAAACAAAATTGATTTCTAGATTTTTATTATTAATGACGCTTATTGTTATTTAGAAGAAGAATTTCGTTATTATTATTATTATTTGTATTATTGTTATTATTTAAAATAAGAAGAATGGCATTTTTATTATTTTGTCAGTCTGAATTATTTTTTTGGTCATTGAAAGCCTTTCATTACTAAACCCAGTCCGTGCACACCTGCCGGGCCTAACCCTGGCCTAACCATCGTTTCAAAGAATACAACGGCGAGCGCGTCGAGTATAACGCCTCGTCCGTTTGGGGAGGTGCGCGCGCAGTCTGTGCGGAGACTCGCGCTGTGGAGCCAGGCGAAAGTATAAACAAGGCTTGAAACGTCAGGTAAAGCGCACAGGCTCGCAACTTAAGGAATACATATGCCTACAATTCAAATGCTTTGGTAAATTCACACAAATTAAACATTGAAGTCCATGTTGCACAAAAATAAACACTGAAGTTTATAATTACTATGTTGTTGTTTTTTTTACAGTGGGTCATAATATATTATATCTTTTAGTTTGTCAGTGCGTTTTGTGGTGTTAGGAATTGTTTTTCTGCGCATTCCCGCATTCAAAACGTGCGTACACCACCTCCTGAGCTGGCGTAGGATTTGAGCGTGCCGTACGCCAACGTCCATATTGATAAATCTCAAAGTCACCGTGGTTTTGGGTGTACGCCAGGTGTACTCTGGAAATTTGGTGTACGCACTTTTGATAAATGAGGGCCATTGAGTGTACAATTTTATTTGTGTAGCCAGGGTAATTATGATCTGTGGTGTCAATCTTTGATGCCAGTTCTGGGCCGATGTTAACAAAAAAATCATTAAATGCGTTAACAAGTTCATCCATATTTGTTACTTTTTGGTTATCTTTAATCATGTAATCAGGAAACGTGGCATATTTATAATCTTTATTAATTACATTATTCAATACTCCCCAGAGACATTTCTCATATTATTTTTATTTTTCTCAATCAGATTTCTATAGTACAGTTTCTTACAGGTTTTTATAATACTTATTAATTTATTTATGTACTTTTTATATTTTACTTCCGATTCTTTCGTCCTTTTCCGTATAAAAATTTTATATAAGGTTTTTTTTTTTTGCACGCATTTAACAATCCCTTTGTCATCCATGGACTTGTATTATTCATCTGCGTATATGTATACGTTTTTACAGGGCAGTGTTGATCATATAAGTTATTAAATGTATTAACAAAACTATAATATGCTTTGTTTACATCATTTTCTCCAAGAACATCATCCCAATTTTGTTTGGACAGGCTTTGGTTAAGAGTTTTTATTGACTGTTCAGATCTTAGTCTGATTTTCTTTGTTATTGTTTTACTTATCTTTTTCATATTTATTCTTTTTTCATAGGTCTCTCTCACACAAACATTAGCTGAATAAATGTTACCCAATACAAACATATTTATAGAAAACAGTTGACAATGATTAGACATGAGTCCAATAATAGCATAACGAATCACTGATTCTAAAAAGAATATCAATGCTTATATCAATGCAAATGCTTTTTGCCATTTTGACGGAAAAAAAACCAAAAAAAACAAGCAAGAACAAAATTTAAACTTAGCCCGTCAAATTAAATTTTACAATTATCTTCTCTCTCTGTGTGCGCGCGTCCGTGTTTATGAGAGAGAGCTCGCGCAGCACTGATACAACGGTACTTTTTAATCCATAACTAACGTGCTAGTTTTCATACAAAATAAATATGTAACATAATTAGGTACTTTAGTTATTATTAACAGAAACGTAACACATGAAGGCTACGTTTATAAGCACTGAGAATTAATTAATAAACGCCTGTTTCTCCAGTCTCGCGCTTATCTGTAATCCACAAATCACATCACTTTCATAATCACTAAGCCATAGCGATTTCAAGTTAAGATTTATTGTTCAGCCTTTCTTGAGCATTTTATTATTTGCATGGCTGAATGATGTCTTTCTCTTTTCTGAGTGACCATGAAGAACGGAGTATTTTAAGATAATCCATAAAATCCGTGTGATCATCGAATCCATAAGATTAGGTTAACTCAATACAATATTTCAACTTTCCACATCGAGCCCAGCCCAGGCCGTTTACCTTCAGGAGTCAGATGTACAGTGACTACTGTACTGTCCTCACTTATGAAATCAGCCAGACTGCGGGTCGCGGGAGTGGAAGGCGGGTCAAGCGGGATTTTTTATTGGTGTCGATTTTCAGTCTCTTTTTAATAATAGGCTTTACGCATCTGTCAATCATCCTCGCTTGCTATTTGGGGAATGAATCCAGCGCTATGATTGGTCGAACTCTTCTTCTTTTGCTGTTGCTTGATTTGAGGACTGCGCGTGCACAGAGGCGTCACCAGGTTTTTGCGTAGTTTAGAGTAACAAATCGTACCAGCGTACTTTGAAGTCAAAATGCGTATCCGCTACGCAAAATGCGTACAGGTTGGCAGGTCTGCATTTCTAGTAATTGTGCAGTTATTCTCATACTGTATTTTCAGAAAGTTTTGGAATATGTTTCCTCTCTCCAAATTTGTCATTAATGAAACACAAAAATAAATAATTTAATGAGAAGACTTATATTGACATATTAAACTTTTGTTTATATTTCCAAACATTTGTTTGGGAAAAGCTAAACTAGTCGATGTGTTCATTTAAAAATAGCATGTTTACTAATGTAATTGCGTGTAGTAAACAAAAGTGCGCATCTGTGCCATTCATTCACACAGATTCACACGCATAACAGAGGATTCATATTTAAACTTTAAATATGTTTTAAGCCTTTTTGTGGTTTACAGACATTATTCCATATCACAATTAGAATAAAGAATTTAAGAATAAGGAACTTACTATTCAAAATCCTCAGCTGGATCCGCTAAACGAAACTGAAACCAGCTCTTCTTCTGAGGTACATTTTTCCAGGATTATTATTACGCTATTATTATTTCTCACAGCATCTCAAGATGACGTAAAGTACATGAATCTGATTAAACTTGGTGTGTTTTATCGAGTTGATGTGGGCGTTGACAGGTTTGCGTGGATCGCCTCAGATCATTTGCATTTCAATAGCACGCTTCCCCCTAGGCGTTTTCACATTAACAGATAATGAACTGCCATGAGAACGACTGACATCTCTCTCTTTTCATAAAGATTACATAAACTGAGAATATTTGTTTTCGTTTTGAATTAGATCATTTAAAAGTAGACAACAGATGTGCTCCAGAAAAAAAGGTCATGGATATGGAGAGGCAGAAAGCACACCATTTATTTTCTTTATTTTACAAAAGCACAAAAGTTTTGTTTGGATTGTAAGTGGACAAATACAAAAGTAGACATTTTACAGTTAATTTTTCCATGTTTATTTTATCTGTATGACCATAAATGAGTATTTTAAGTCTATTTTGCTGCTATGTGAAGAAAATCCAGCAAAACATGCCGGCGCGATTGTCAACCCCAGAGGGTTAATGAATAATTCTGTAAATAATTTGGCTGCTTATCATTTTTGTTGTATTATTTCATCACGTCTCACCTCAGTGTCTTGAGTTTACACTTCTGATCCTGTAGTAAATCACTGAGCTCCTTCACTCCTGATTGTCCAGGATCATTTCCTCTGAGATCCAGCTCTATCAGGTGTGAAGGGTTTGATCTCAGAGCTGAAGCCAGAGCTTTATAACCTTCTTCTGTGATACTGCAGTCTGAAAGTCTAGAAAAAAGACATTTATTAACACTCCAAAAAAATACACGAAAAATGATTTAAATGAAAAACGGTCAAATGCACTTTAATTATTTTCTTTTATTTTAATCAGAGAATCAATAAATCAATAAAAAAAAATCACATCTGACAGAAGCATGTATTTTCCTTTCCTTTTATTCACAACAGTAATATTTTAAATTTGAAAAATTAAAAATGTGATTAGTAAAATAAAATAATGGTTCATTGAACTTACCTGAGTTTCTCCAGTGTGCAGTTTGTATTTCCTAATCCGTTCTGGAGTTTCTTCACTCCTGAATCCTGCAGATTATTGTTGCTGATGTCAAGCTCTTTCAGACTGGAGTTTGATCTCAGGACTGTAGCGAGAGCTGAACAGCTTTCCTCTGTTAGACCACACTTACGCAGCCTAAAATGATGAACAGAAGAGGGAGAATTTACAAACACAAAGTACTTGATTCCAACATTTAGTGATCACTGAAGATTAGTGCTTGTGAGCTCTGTAGGGTTCACCCGATTTAAGATCATTTAAATGTCCAATAAAAATGTTAGAAAAGTTCAACTCACATCAGTGTGTTGAGTTTACAGTGTTTATCCTGCAGTAGAGCAGCGATCTGATTCACTCCTGTGTCTCCTAGTTCATGTTCACTCAGATTCAGCTCTCTCAGGAGTAACGGGTTTTTACCCACAATTCCTTTCACATACTGACAGGCTTCATCTGCAGCAGGACCCAAAAACCTGGAAACAGAGTAAGTACATTACATGCCATTTCATTTGGGTATTTTCATACTCTTGTGAAAGGGCCTTTAGTCTTTTCAAAATCTAATTTATAAATGTGTGTTTGACAGTTGAATTCTCTTTTGGCAAAAACGATATTAAGACTATTGAGTGTTGTTTTAATAGCACTCACCTCAGTGTCTTGACTTTACACTTCTGATCCTGTAGTAAATCACTGAGCTCCTTCACTCCTGATTGTCCAGGATCATTTCCTCTGAGATCCAGCTCTATCAGGTGTGAAGGGTTTGATCTCAGAGCTGAAGCCAGAGCTTTATAACCTTCTTCACTGATACTGCAGTCTGAGAGTCTACAGAAAGGACATTTATTACCACTCAAAAGAAATACACGAAAAATTATTTACAGTAAAAAAAGGTCAAATGCACTTCATTTTTTTTATTTATTTTAATCAGAGAATCAATAAAAAAAAAAAAAAATCACATCTGACAGAAGCATGTATTTTCCATTCCTTTTATTTACAACAGTAATATTTTAAATTTAAAAAATTAAAAATGTGATTAGTAAAATAAAATAATGGTTCATTGAACTCACCTGAGTTTCTCCAGTGTGCAGTTTGTATTTCCTAATCCGTTCTGGAGTTTCTTCACTCCTGAATCCTGCAGATTATTGTTGCTGATGTCAAGCTCTTTCAGACTGGAGTTTGATCTCAGGACTGTAGCGAGAGCTGAACAGCTTTCCTCTGTTAGACCACACTTACGCAGCCTAAAATGATGAACAGAAGAGGGAGAATTTACTAACACAAAGTACTTGATGCCAACATTTAGTGATCACTGAAGATTAGTGCTTGTGAGTTCTGTAGGGTTCACCCGATATAAGATCATTTAAATGTCCAATAAAAATGTTAGAAAAGTTCAACTCACATCAGTGTGTTAAGTTTACAGTGTTTATCCTGCAGTAGAGCAGCGATCTGATTCACTCGTGTGTCTCCTAGTTCATGTTCACTCAGATTCAGTTCTCTCAGGAGTAACAAGTTTTTACCCACAATTCCTCTCACATACTGACAGGCTTCATCTGCAGCAGGACCCAAAAACCTGGAAACAGAGTAAGTAAATTACATGCCATTTTTTGACAGTTGAATTCTCTTTTTGCAAAAACAGGATTAAGACTATTGAGTGTTGTTTTAATAGCACTCACCTCAGTGTCTTGAGTTTACACTTCTGATCCTGTAGTAAATCACTGAGCTCCTTCACTCCTGATTGTCCAGGATCATTTCCTCTGAGATCCAGCTCTATCAGGTGTGAAGGGTTTGATCTCAGAGCTGAAGCCAGAGCTTTATAACCTTCTTCTGTGATACTGCAGTCTGAAAGTCTACAGAAAAAAATTAAATTTCATATTAAATTTTACTTTATACAGTAGTTATGATTAATTAATTACGGGACAAAAGTCTGAAATCGCAAATATGACAAAATCACACTAGATCTGAATACCTTACCAGATATGAGTAATTGTTTGCAGCAATGAGTAAATCACTACATTACACTACAGTATTTCACTACATTTGAAGAAGGAAGTATTTGTAACATGTTTGTAAACTTTAAAAGGAATATACAGATCTACATGCTAAAATGAAAAGCTTGACAGTTTAGCTCTTGCAAGTGAAGAAATCAATTTTAAAGATACATTTTACTACTGTACTGTGAAGCTCCATTTATATGTTTTATTTTTACAGTGCAAATGTATTAAAATAGTAGCATACTTCTGTCTTTATTATTATTATTATTATATTCGAAAAAATCGACTGCGCATGCGTCGCGACTGAGTGCGTTGTTGTGTTTGGAGCTCCGTCGAATTAATTCAGAAACCTTGATTTTCTTCTTTACACTCTTTTACAAACGAACTTTTTCATTTTTATAGCGTGTAAACATATCTGGAATACTTCTCCTTAAAAAACAATCGGATTGCTCTGATATCGCTACTTATATCCAACCTTTCGAACTTCCGCTGCTAGCCTTAGCCCGCTAGCATTACACGCGTGGTCGCGCCTATCGATCGACTTATTTACACCCGTATCACTGAAAGCTATAATTCGCCATTATAGCACATCTGCTATAATGGCGAATATAACGGATGTGTGTCTAACGTTACCTTTGAGTGCAGGTGAGGACACCTTCGAGCTGCATTCTGTGCAGTTAGAGCTGGAATCCGTGGAGAAGCAGATCCGCGACCTACTAGAGAGACAGGCCGAGCTACGAGATCAGCGATCCGCGCTTGAAACATCACGCGCCGATGCTCACAAGTCAGTAACAAGTAACCTTTTGACTCCGACCTCGTCTACTCCATGTGTTTCTCTGCCCAGGATGCGATCATCCCTGGTTTCATTCACTCCGGCACCGACACAACACCATGGACCTTGGGTGATTCCACAGCGGAAGACGCGGGCCAGGACCAGAGCTAGGACCTCTCCGCCCCTCCCGGCCTTCGAGATCTCCACCCGGAACCGCTTCTCCCCTCTACGCGAGACGGAACGCGACGCTGTGATCATCGGCAGTTCCATCGTCCGGCATGTCCATGCTACCATAGGTAAAGGTAAGGTGCGCACTCACTGCTTTCCTGGTGCTCGTGTTCTCGATGTAGCTGCACAGGTTCCCGGGATTCTGAACGGTGACGAGCGCGTCGGAGCTGTCGTGCTGCACGCGGGAACGAACGACATCAGGCTGCGGCAGTCGGAGGTTCTGAAGAAGGACTACAGGAGCCTGATCGAGACGGTACGCAGCACATAGCCTGAAACAACGATCATCGTGTCTGGACCGCTTCCCACTTACCGACTAGGACATGAAAGGTTCAGTAGATTATTTGCTCTAAATGAATGGTTAATGTCATGGTGTAATGAACAGAGACTGCTCTTTGTAAATAATTGGAATCTGTTCTGGGAGCGTCCTAGGCTCTTCCGTGCTGATGGCCTTCACCCCAGCAGAATCGGAGCGGCTCTTCTGTCGGACAACATCTCCAAGACGCTACACACCATATGACTAGTAAGTCAAAGTCCAAATCACACTCTTTGCTGTCCAAACTTAATTGATATAAGTACCAATGTAGAACATTATATTGAAACTGTGTCTATTCCTCGTTTAGTGAGATCAAATAATAAATCTACTGCAGGATCTAGAAAAAATCTAATTGTGATTAAACCAGAAAATCTCAATATTAGTGAACAAAAACAATTTCTAAAGCTAGGTCTTCTAAACATTAGATCACTCACACCTAAGGCGGTTATTGTAAATGAAATGGTCACAGATAATAGTTTCGATGTACTTTGCCTTACTGAAACCTGGCTTAAACCAAATGATTATTTCGGTCTTAATGAGTCTACTCCTCCTGGATACTGTTACAAGCATGAGCCCCGTCTGATTGGTCGTGGCGGCGGTGTTGCTATAATCTATAAAGATATTATTACTGTTACTCAGAAAACAGGTCACAGGTTTAATTCGTTTGAAGTACTTGTGCTAAATGTTACTCTCTTAGATGTAAGAAAGAAATCCCTATTATCTCTAGCCTTGGCTACTGTATATAGACCGCCAGGGCCTTACGCTGATTTCCTAAAAGAGTTTGCAGACTTTCTCTCAGATCTTTTGGTCAATGTCGATAAAGCATTAATTGTTGGAGATTTTAACATACACGTAGATAATTCAAATGATGCGTTAGGGGCTGCATTTACAGATTTATTAAACTCCTTTGGGGTCAAGCAAAACGTCACCGGACCAACTCATCGTCTTAATCATACGCTAGATTTAATTATATCACATGGAACCAATCCAACCGATATAGATATTATACCGCAAAGTAATGAAGTCACTGACCATTACATGGTCACTTGCATACTACGTACCGCTGAAATTTGTCATGTTGCGCCACGTTATCGACCAGGCATAACAATCCTTCCAACAACTATAGATCATTTCTCAAATAGCTTACCTGATCTATCTCAGCTGCTCAGTGAACCCAAACAAACAGATGAACTAGAGGAAATGACAAGCACTATGAGCACCATTTTCTCTAGTACATTAGACATCGTTGCACCAATTAGATTAAAAAAGGTTAGAGAGAAAACTAAAGCACCATGGTATAACAGTGCTACGCATGTTCTAAAGAGAGAAACTCGTAATTTAGGGCGTAAATGGAAACAAACTAATTTAGAGGTCTTTAGAATCGCATGGAAAGACAGTATGTCACGTTATAAAAAGGCCCTAAAAGCAGCCAGGGCTGAGCATCTCCGCAAACTAATTGAAAATAACCAAAATAAACCTAGGTTTTTATTTAACACGTGGCTAGACTAACAAATAAACAGACGTTACCTGAGCAAAATATTCCGTCACAGTTTAGTAGTAATGATTTTATGAATTTCTTCACTGAGAAAATAGAAAGCATCAGAAATACAATTGTAAATGTACAATCTTTAATGGTGTCTTATGATTCAGCCTCAATTATCGCCCCTCAAGAACAATTACAGCACTTTGCAACTATAGGACAGGAAGAGCTAAATAAACTTATCATTGCATCTAAACCAACAACATGTTTATTAGATCCAATACCAACTAAACTACTGAAACAAGTGTTACCTGTAGTGGAAGAGCCTCTTCTCAATATTATTAACTCGTCTTTATCCTTAGGTCATGTTCCAAGAATATTCAAGCTGGCAGTTATAAAACCTCTCATTAAGAAACCACAATTAGATCATAATAACCTAGCAAATTAAAGACCCATTTCAAATCTTCCATTTAGGTCTAAAATTCTAGAAAAAGTTGTGTCCGCTCTTTCTTGCAAGAAAATGATATCTATGAAAAATTTCAGTCAGGATTCAGACCGCATCATAGCACAGAAACTGCGCTCGTTAAAATTACAAATGATTTACTTCTAGCTTCTGACCAAGGCTTTATCTCAATACTAGTTTTACTCGATCTCAGCACTGCGTTCGACACTATAGATCACAAAATACTCTTAGACCGACTACAAAACTACACTGGTGTTCAGGGACAGGCATTAAACTGGTTTAGATCGTACTTATCAGACCGTTACCATTTTGTCTGCGTAAATGGGGAAAAATCGAAGATAACGTCAGTAAACTACGGTGTACCGCAAGGATCTGTGTTAGGCCCTCTGCTATTCTCAATATATATGCTACCACTTGGTAATATTATAAGAAAACATGGAATTAATTTCCACTGTTATGCTGATGACACTCAATTATATATTTCATCACGACCAGATGAAAACAATAAATTATCTAAATTAACAGAGTGTGTTAAAGATATAAAATACTGGATGGCATGTAATTTTCTGCTATTAAATTCAGATAAAACGGAGGTATTACTAATTAGTCCAAAAAACTGCCCACAAAACCTCTTACAATACAACTTTAATTTAGAAGGGTGTCCTGTTACTTTATCCTCTACAGTAAAAGACCTGGGTGTTATATTAGACCGCAACTTGTCTTTTGAAAATCATATTTCATATGTTACAAGAACAGCCTTTTTCCACCTTAGAAACATTGCTAAGCTACGTAACATGCTATCTGTTTCTGATGCAGAAAAGTTAGTTCATGCATTCATGACCTCGAGATTAGATTACTGTAATGCTTTATTAGCCGGTTGTCCTGCATCCTCAATAAACAAGCTACAGTTAGTCCAAAATGCAGCTGCTAGAGTTCTTACTAGATCAAGAAAATATGATCATATAACACCAATTCTGTCGTCTCTACATTGGTTACCTATAAAGTTCCGTATCAATTACAAAGTATTACTACTGACCTATAAAGCCCTAAATGGTTTAGCTCCCGTGTATTTAACGGAACTTCTATCGCCCTACAATCCATCGCGCTCTTTAAGATCACTAAATTCGAGGCTTCTGGTCATTCCTAGGATATCTAAGTCCACTAAAGGAGGGAGGGCGTTTTCACATTTAGCTCCTAAACTCTGGAATGGCCTTCCTGATATTGTTCAAGGCTCAGACTCGCTGTCCCAGTTAAAAACTAGATTAAAGACACATCTCTTTAGCCAAGCATTCACATAATACTTACCTTTTATACTACAGTTGAATCAGATTGAATGCATTAATATTACGAACAGCAGCTACGCTAATTATTTCCCATATGCTTTTCTGTTGTTATCTCGGGACGCTAGTCCCGAGGTAAATACAGATCGTCAGCTCCAGTTTGTATCCAGCCTCTCATGGAAACTACAGATTCTACAACACCCGTGCAGAGACGACTCGGCGCCTGTGAAGAGACGACTCCACGCTGGCGATATGTTTATGCCCTAAATCAATACATGATTAACTAACTGTATTTCTCTATGTACATTTCTGAAATGCACTTTCTGTAAAGCTGCTTTGAAACAATATGTATTGTGAAAAGCGCTATACAAATAAATTTGAATTGAAAATTTGAATTGAATTATATTTAAATTGTTTGGCTTACTAAAAACACCTGTTTGTAATTAATGACAAATATTAATACACTATTAAATACTATCACAACTAAAAAGACGACTGAGTCAGCTTTAAACTCCAGGTATACGTCAATGTAAAGACATATTTTATTCTTTTCAATTTAGTAACTGAAAAAGGGTTGGAGCTCTTAATTTTTCTCTCTGAATGTGTACCACATTAATGCATTAAAATGTACAACATTATATGTAGGTTGGGGAGGAGGGCATGCAGTCTTCTACTTAACCAGATAACCATGGTTTTGTCTGTAACTAGTGTTCTATTTACTATTTCTATTTTTCTATTTAGCTGGAAGATAAATACCTAAGCAGTTACAAGGAATCCCCTTGCACTGCAGCGCACACTTGCTGGCAAGGGAGATAAATTCATGAAAACGCACAAGCCGACCCTGCAGCACAAATCTTGGAAGATACCCAAGACATTCAATTGTGACAAGACACCAGAGGCTTTTGGAGGTGACCTGGATCCTGAAGCCTGTCCCTGATGAGAATAAGTTTAAGGTAGTCTTTCTGTGCAGCTGGTAAAAAAATTCAACCAGGTACCAATGGTAGCCATCACAAATTTTTCCGACATACCTCTGGCAAAGAAGGCTGAGCCAACTAAACCTGCCATCAAGCTTGCACAAGCCTAAAGCTATGCCATAGAGGTTGGCAAGAATGCACATGACTTGTACTATTCAGTTAGTTCCATCACTAACTGGTTAGACGAAGCTTCGCTCTGAGAGGAGTGTAAAAGCCACAAGCATGTGGGTGGTAAAAAATTAGAAAAATTGTAAAATTGTACACATGGGACAGTAGCTCATCAGTGCATCTGTACTTGACAGTGGGGCATCACACGTTGTCCCAAAGTGCCTCATTAGTAGACACAATGAGTGCTGCCACACTAGATTTTATGGGTGGTGCTACCAAGTCCCACTATTTCAGGGTCCTGCATCACAGCCAGTGTGAGCCAACTGATCCAGGCATGTTGTCTTTGATGAGTTTTTGCAATGTTGTCACCAATACAGACATAAATGGGCGCAAATGCGGCGCAAATGCATTTGCTTTTTAAAGAACGCAGCGAAGGACGCGGAAATGATAACTGCGTCGGCTGAAACTAACAAAAACACTTGTGGCGGCTGGTGCCACATTGAATAAAACTTCACATACACACTCTGGGGACATCAGAGACTTATTTTACATCTTATAAAAAGGGGCATAATAAGTAGCCTACCTTTTAAGAGAATAGGGACAACCCTTTTAGACCAACCCGCGCCGACCATTTTTCCCGCCGTTAAACTAGCAACAGTGGATTCGGACACGCACTAAGCGCCGTGCGCTTTAGACCATGCACTTAGATCGCTAAAATATGTCTCAGAGAATGTTTCCTGTGGTGCACTTATAACATTAGTTTGTTTTTTACATCGAAAACTGTAATAATTTAGAAATAAATGGCCATATTATACCCTGATTTTAGCCCTCTGACTTAAATTTATCCTTAGTTTTGGTTTGTGTCATGCCAAAGTGTCATATGTTTTGCTGTGCTTTGTCATAGGGCGCTCTTATGCAAATCTGTTATTAGTTTGTTTTTTATGCACAGAAATATGCACGCACGCAGCTACTTTTACTTTTTTGCTAATTTGGTGGTTCAAAAGACCAAAACTTCAGCAAAACCTTGCTGTTTGACTCCGAGGAACAAAATGTATGTGTTTCCTTGATGAATCAATGCTGCAGAACTTGATGATGAAACCACGCTCACTACCGAGCCCCTGAATGTCCAACGAGACAAATGTGATAACACTGAAAAGCTGAGAATCTGGACTTTTTAAATCATATAGATCAGATTAGCGTTTCATTGGTTAGCTCCAGGTAGTTTGTTAAGAGCTAATCAAATTTCAGAGGGATCTCCTGTCTATAGGTCTCCTCAAGTCATTCAACAAGTTATTGATCTGATATAGGTCTGGGCCTTGACTGGACCAAAATGTTGTTCAACTTTTTCTTCTTCTTGAAGCATTCTTTGTTGATTTAAGTTTGTGTTTGGTGTTATTATCGCACTCAAAATTAAATTCATCTTTAGGTTTGTGATTTTGTTCAAACTCAAAATAGAGTTGTATAGAGCAGAATCCTCCATAATGTCACTCGCATTTCGGAATGAAAACAAAAACCCAAGAACACTATACCCTGGGTTCCCAGACAAGGCTTAAACCTAGTCTCAGACTAAAATGCATGTTTGAGCTGTTTTAATTGATATCTTAAAATATGTCAGGGCCATTGTTTTGTCTCAATATGTACACCAGTAATGTTTTTTCTAATTTATGTTTATAAAAACTACAATGCCCTAATTGAACTAAGGCCTAATCATGGCTTAATATAAGCCCTGTTTTTGAAACCAGGCCTATATTTTCTTATTTAGCATGCAAAGTTAAGTTAACTTTAATCTTGCATCACATAGTCGCCGACGATGCATAAAAGATGTGATGTTAGTAGGGCTGACTTCTAATAGTCGAGGATTCGACGATTCGATTCGGAGAGGTCTCATTCGACTATGAACCTCATAGTCGAATACATGGGCGTCAGTTTGGTTTGAAATGTGCTGGGGACAGAGACGCATTCGCATTTTCAGAAGGGCTGGGTACAAAAAAAAATTTTTTTCGCTTTCGCGCAGGTCATGTTTTGAAAGACGATGTCCTGTAGCTTACTAATGTAAATAAATAAAAATGTATTCAAAAATCTGCTTCACATTTTCAGCAGGGCTGCGGAGCGGCTGTGGGTTGACTCCACACGGTTCTCATGGGCTTTATAAGTCCTAACGTGAAAAAAGCTTTACGTGGTTTAATGTACCTAAACAATGATTACCAAATTTCCCTCTCATATTGCTCCTCATAACCACTGAAAATGGTAAAAAAAAAATCGAACCCAGAGTCCAATTATTATGGACGTTATCTGATATTAAAGTCCAACTGAAATCAAAATGGACCCTATTTACTTTGTTAGCGCATATTACTAGTCTTGTGGTGAACAATTAATCCGTGCAAGTTAAAACACGGAAAGAAATGTTTTGGCTTCGTAATCTTTAATCAAAATCTGAAAATGCCCCTCCCCTCTGCATTGGAGGACCTTCCCTGATGACGTATGCTTGACGGCTTGGGTTGAGAAACGCTTAACCACTCCCCTCAAATCGTTAGTCTGTAATGAGCGAGAGATGGAGAGGAGGAGCACTAGAGTAAAACCCTGCCCTCTGTTCAATATTCCTTTTCACTGGGAAATACGTCACAGCACTGGAGAAAAGTCGTTTGCAACTTCCGGTTCACGCGGACTTTAAGCGTTTCTGCTTCACATTTTCAGCAGGGCAGCGGAGCGGCTGTGAGTTGACTCCACACGGTTCTCATGGGCGTGAAAAAGCTTTACGTGGTTTAATGTACCTAAACAACGATCACCAAATTTCTCTCTCATATTGCTCCTCATGTTTATGAAATGTTATGATATATGTGTGATATGTTTTGTTCATCTGGCTTTAAATGAATAAAAGGTAGGCTATTTGTTACACACCATGGTTTTCTTTTAGTTTTTTTAGCTCTTTTGTTTGAAATGGAAAAAATCTAGCTGCTATCTAAAAAAAAAAAAAAAAGCTTCGACTATCAGTCGACTACGGCAAAATCTAACGAATCAGATTCGACTATGAAAATCCTTAGTCGAAAACAGCCCTAGATGTTAGTAGCTACCTTGATTTTTATTAAATTATTAAGCTACTCCAGTAACGTCAGGAGCTATGGAAAATTTGCCTGCAGATCAATCACATCACTATGGCAGTGAGACTTTGAGAAGTCAGATGGTCGTTCAGTTGTTGCGCCCAACGCGCCTGAACACACCTTGTTTACAGACCAAGTGCAAATGTGCAAATGCATTTGCTTTTAAAACAATGCGGCCCTGAAACAAAAAACACTTGCGTTTCGCCTGGTGCCACATTGCGCCGGTGTATGATAGGGCCCTCTGTGTGCGAGTGATGCATGTTTGTGTGCTTAAATGAAAACAGTGCATTAATATAGAACGAACCTGACCTGAACGTGTGAATTAAACTGTTTTATTGCACAACTTCCAGCCAATCAGATTTGAATATTCAGACAGACCACTTGTATAATTAATTATAAACATTGGGTTGATTTTAATATCTTTAATGTAGTTCAAATGTGCACCTAGCACTAAGAAAATATTAGTATTAGATCAGCATATAAAAGTTATCAAACATCCTTAAAATATGGTGAAATGTACTCACTTGAGTATCTTCAGCTCACACACAGGATTCTTCAGTCCCTCACAGATCTCTTTGACTCCAGAGTCCAGCAGACGGCTGTTGTTCAGGTTCAGCTCTTTCAGGATGGTTTTAGAGGAGAGAACAGTAGCTAGAACTGAACAGCTTTTCTCTGTCCGCTCACAATTATTCAGCCTGAACACAGAAACAGCATTTATTCAGGGCTCTCAAGTCTCACGCATTGGGCGTGAGACACACGCAATTCAACCAGTTCACACGCTCACACGCCACACCGTGTATTTCTCACGCTGAAAAGGCAATGCCAACCAAGTTGTCCTGCGAGCTTTATATATAACGTTGTATACGAGGCGCGAGCACACAAAGTGAAGTTTCCTGCCGCCAGCACGTATCTCAGCCAGATTGCGTTCGTTACAAGGCAACACAGATGCGCGAACACACGGAAGTTGACGAAACATTCTCGGCCACCGTACGTTTGTTACTAGGTAACCAACAACATTGCGTGAACACGTCGTGATGGAGAAGGTAAGTTGGAAGAAAGCTCGTCTAACATTTTTAGAGTAGAATATTTAATATATAGCCCATCGACGTACATTATTATTGATGCAGTCAAAAACTCTACAACTATTCTGCAACCAGGCCAGAAGCTTTGGCTCAGTTTGGCTAGCTTACGTTTTCTTAAACTAAGGGAATGTTAGTGGGTATGGGAAGGAATGAAGATGTATTTCTTCATTTTATTTTAAATACATTTTAATTTGTTTATTTTATTTTATTTTAAATGATATATTATACTGTATTAATAGTCTTTCTAGTTACATTAAGGCTAACATGTATTAAAGGAACACTCCGACTTTTTGAGACTTTAGCTTATTCACATTATCCCCCAGAGTTAGATAAGTCCATACATACCTTTTTCATTTCTGTGCGTTCTGTAAGTGTTATTTGACGCACCCACCGCTAGCCTAGCTTAGCACAAAGACTGGATGTAAATGGATAGTGTTAGCATAGTAATCCCAATAAGTGACAAAATAATGCAAACATTTTCCTATTTACATGTTGTGATCTGTATAGTCACAGCGTGTACAAAAAACAAGGCTATATAAACAGAGACCATTTTTAATCGTATAAATACTGGGAACTATATTCTCACTCGGCGTAGGAGCACAGCTAGCGTTACTTGGGCGGAGTGGCTACTTGGGCGGAGTGATCAGCGCAGCACACGAGACGCCCTGTTCTGTTGATGGTTCCGTAAACAAAACAAACGTGACTAACTCGCTAGACGTGACTCATGATCATGGCTGACTTTGAGGAATTGTCAGACTCAGAGGAATTTTACTGTGTATCAAACCAAGATCCCGAACCATATAGGGATCTCCCAGTCACGTGACCCCTAGCCGCGTGTCAGCCATTTTGACGGAATACTTCAGCGGACCTACATACATGAGAATGCGGATTATCACATGTTTTATGGCTGCGAATTGATTAAAATAATATAATAGTATATAATGGTCATTGTATTAATTATCTTGAACCTGCTGAAATGTTCCTATAAATATATTTTCTTTACAACTGTGCAATCTGAATAATAAATAGGCTAAATATCCAGTAAGCTGCAGCAGTCCTATGCTCGTCTTCCCATTAACTGTTTTTTTTCTCTCTTTCTGACATTTCATACCTGTTGGGTTTACATTTTTTAATTAAATTGACTATAAAAAGATTGCTTGTGTGTGCTGGTGTTTATTCCAGTCTTTTAAAATAGTTGAATGAATGAATGAATGCTCGCGATCGTGCCTGTAACGATGTTAAATAGGCTAGGCTATTTAATCAATAACGTACACAGCATAGAGGAGAATGACAGTCAACTACTTTGAATAATATAGCATTTTGGGCATAAACATGTAAATAATGAAAAGATTGACATTGAAAAATTACACAGAATGATTAAAATTTAAATATTTAATCCACATAAACAAATGTTCGTGGTTCACACTGATGTTATTCATTTGTTCTCACACACTTCAGCGTCGCGGTCACTGGTTTAGACGAACACTGACCACTATCTACTATTAGCACATCGGCCGTCAGCTAACTGTTCACGTCATGTCATCACAAAAAGAAATATACAAGAGGAAGATAAAGGAATTAGGAATCATAGATCCATATGAAGCACCACAAGTTCTTTTTACAGGCATTAAATGTGGAAAAACGTCCTGACATTGAGTTAGGTGCGTCTATGGTTCGGTGACATTTACAGCTAAGTTACCTTATCCACTTCCCATCACGCTACACCGGAGCTTCATTAAAAGCATACACAAGCTTAGCAGGCTATCGGTATCACAGCATCGCTCGGGCATGATAGAAGAATAGATGAATATTTCGCGACGAGCTGTATCAGAGCCCGTCTCTGGCTGTATTATCACCAGCGGTTTAGCATTTTCTATTCCGTCAAGATGGCTGCTCCAAATGGCGTTGAGCCAGAATACACAGACGAGGAGTTACAAACTTTGGAAGCTGTAAGACAAGATGTCGAATGTATAAAAAATGATTACAGGAATAGATATATTTGAAATGCAATTTATTACAGCTGACCAAATGTAATCAACAGCATATAATACAGTAATGTTAGATAATTGCATTACAATAGCCTAGAATATGGGGAGAGTAATTGCACAAGGCAAATCGTTTTTGCACAATGAACCCACAGACAGTAACGTTAGCCTACTATTTCACATACATTTTCTCAAAAAAGAAAACTGCCCATCCCCCTCCAATTCATTAGCAAATTGAATGTTATAACGTTAGTCCTGAGAGTTACATTTAGCGCCGCTCATTTGTTATTGAGCGATACAGTGTGTTCATGACAACACAATAATAACAATAAAGAGGATACACGGAGCCCCTATTCACGTAATAATTTCACTAAGTTTACATTACATTAGCATGGCACTGTTACAGTATGGCTAATGTTAGTCATCTCAAAACATAACGAAACACTTACCGCAGCAACAGGTGATCCAATTTGTCCTGTCTTTATCAATGGGATGGCTGTATCCTTTAGCACACGTTTCATGGTCCGTGTGGCAACTTGCATTTGTTCAAAATAGTCGTCCTCAGTGAAATGTTCTGAGCAAACTAAATACTTCTTGATGGTGTTTACAGGTGTGTTTGGAACGATACCCAGAACAAGTAGCCATCGATTCATCAGGTCAGCGTTTTTGGTTGGAATTCTATGAAATATCATAGTATTACCTGGTCTCCCCTGTTTATTGTCGCAGCTCTTTACAATACAGCGAACACCCATGACTGTAAACTTTAAATTTACTATCTAGTAATTGCTGACTCTATTACTCCAACTCTGAGCGAACTCTCTGCTCCTCACCACAGGGCGTCTCGTGTGCTGCGCTGATCACTCCGCCCAAGTAACGCTAGCTGTGCTCCTACGCCGAGTGAGAATATAGTTCCCAGTATTTATACGATTAAAAATGGTCTCTGTCTCATATAGCCTTGTTTTTTGTACACGCTGTGACTATACAGATCACAACATGTAAATAGGAAAATGTTTGCATTATTTTGTCACTTATTGGGATTACTATGCTAACACTATCCATTTACATCCAGTCTTTGTGCTGAGCTAGGCTAGCGGTGGGTGCGTCAAATAACACTTACAGAACGCACAGAAATGAAAAAGTGCTCTGGGTAATATTTTATATTCTGTCAAAACATACATTAATCATTGCCATTGCATTTGTATTTTTCAAACACAAAACACATTTCATAAGCTGGAGTGTGTACTCTTGTGTACACACACACACACACACACACACACCTTAATAATACTCTAATATGTCATTTGTTCACAATGTCCCATGCACCACACAATAAATAATTATACCATTTTGACTAGACACATTCAAAATGCAAAAAGATTTTTTTTTTTTTTTTTTTACTGTTTGGAGCAATTTGTTATATTTTTGTAATTTTTGTATAACTTTTTTGTAATTTTGAAATATAACATTAAAGAGTATATTTGATGTGATGAATTTCTCTGTCATTCATCAGATTTACCAATTGTTATAATTTCAATTTAGGCTGGTTAATTATGAACAATGGGTAAAATTGAGGGGCGGGGACATATGGGGGCGGGGCTCCATTAGGGCTCCTCCCCTAACCGCATGTGATCTCACTCCAAGCTTTTGGTAAAACTTGAGAGCCCTGATTTATTATTATTCTGATTGTACTTCAGCAAATATTCAACACACATCAGATCAGCAGGTCTTCATATCTGTCTTTTATAATCAATTAACAGAGAAGTTATAATGTATAAATCATGTTGACTCACTTGATTTTCTCCACTTTGCTATAAGAGTCCATCAGAAGAGCAGAGAGCTTCTCTCCATCCAGATCTCCTAATTTATCTTCACTCAGATCCAGTTCTGTCAGTATTAATGGACTTTTACCCAGAACTTTAGTGAGATAGTCACACGCTTCCTGTGCAGCATCACTTTTCAAAAACCTACAGGAAGTAGCATTACAAATCAGATAATATTCCAATTTTACAGAACGCTAAACAAACAATATGCCATTTTCATGTATAAGCAAACACCAGTAAGAGAAAATACAGAAATATATTTTCATTGTTTTAATTTATTACTTCTTCACACATAACGGTATATCTATAATTACAGTAGCTGAACAAAATTAAAACATGCCCAAATCTAATACTAACAGAAAATGATAATGTGATATGATAATTTGTCCAAACACACATGACACCGCCAGACAAATACACTTAATCATGATCAGAAATTATATGCTGAACACAAATATAACAAAACTACTTATTAATGGAAATAATAGTGGAAATTCTATTGTCCCAGTGATCAGCCAATAATATCTCAGCCACTGATATATTTTGCACCTCTAGTCCAGTGTAGTATTAATGTGTAGTGTTGTGTAATATCTGGTTAAAATCATAGTTAATAATTGTCTCCAGTTTATCACCTGATGGTCTTTAATGTACAGCGTTCATCCTGTAGTAAATCACTGAGCTCCTTCACTCCTGATTGTCCAGGATCATTTCCTCTGAGATCCAGCTCTATCAGGTGTGAAGGGTTTGATCTCAGAGCTGAAGCCAGAGCTTTATAACCTTCTTCTGAGATACTGCAGTCTGAGAGTCTAGAACAGAAAGGAAAATGTAACATTCAGACGATTATTCAGTTATTCTACAATTTATCAGAACAGAACAAAAATTGTGCATGTTCTACACTAAAAAAACAAGCAAACTAAATTTCAAATTTTCATATTAAAATCATGAAATTGAACCAATAATAACTTAAAATAAACTTATTAAACTGAATTTCTCATTAATACAGATTTACATATTAATTCATACTTACAGTGCTTAGTACAATATTTAATAATACTGCAACTAATATTTTAGCCTTAATAATCTTCATAATTTCCAAGACTATAATACATATTATCATATTGAAATGTGGATAAATAAAACTACACACTTCAGTTTCTCTAATCTGCATTGTGTATTTTCCAACAGAGGACAGATCTTCTCAATTCCAGAGTTTCCTAGTTTATTCTCACACAGATCCAGCTCTATCAGGTTTGAAGAGTTTGAATTAAACGCTGAAGTCAGAGCAGCACAACCTTCTGCTGTAATACTGTTATTATTCAGCCTGAAGAGAAGAGAAAAAGGAAACACTTTCCAGTTAATCTTAAAATTTCTTTATGATCAATGACAATGTTATTTTTATAGATATTTTACATGTAAAGTATTAGACCAAGTAAAATACTCACATCAGTGTGTTGAGTTTACAGTGTTTATCCTGCAGTAGAGCAGCGATCTGATTCACTCCTGTGTCTCCTAGTTCACGTTCACTCAGATTCAGTTCTCTCAGGAGTAACGGGTTTTTACCCACAATTCCTCTCACATACTGACAGGCTTCATCTGCAGGAGGACTTAAAAACCTGGAGATAGAGGAAGTACATTGACATTACGTGCCATATAATGTATTTGCACAAGTTTTTCAAAGAGCCTTTAGTTCCCTTTCAAAAGGGAACTCGCAATGTGTCCTGAGACGCTTTGGAGAACGCCTCAATGTGACTGATGACTGAAGTACTGTGTTATCATGGCAATCGTATTGGCCGGCGACAGCCATGACTTCACTACTAGTGCGACCAGGAAGTATAAAAGGGCGCCTAGAGAACACGTCATCCTCTTTTCGTTTCCCTTTTCAGGGACTGTGTTGCTGGTACTGTGAAGAGAATATCATGGCTTTTTACAAGCACTTCAGGAAGTGTGCCGACCCGTGTAAAAGATTTCAGACATCTGGTGACACTCATGTCCTCTACTGTCTGGGTGAGGAGCTCGCATGCTCGGTCTTTGAGGGGTCCGCGCGCACGAACTGTGAGCGTTTTGTTAGTGAAAACGCTCCGCTCTCGTCTGTCTCTCTTCTCTAGGGAAGAGGTGGAGAGGAGACTGAGATAGTGGGGATCTCAGATGGAGCTTGCTGAGGAGTTTGCGAGAGGTGTAAATCTCTTGCGGCCCTCAGTGGCTGACGAGGGTGAGCTGCTGGGAGAGGATGCACTGTCAGACGCTGAGAGTTGGTATTTTGAGTCTCAAGTCGAGCTAACGTTACTCCTCTCATTCTAGAAAGTCATTTTGAAGAGTATGTTGCTCCCTAGAGCCTATATGCACAAGCCCGAGGATATGCCCTAGATATCCTTGGATGTTAGCTCTGAAGAGAGGAGCCTCCTGAGAATCAGGCTGCTCTAAATGCAGACGCCAGCACCTCCCCTGAAGAAGGCTAAGCTAGCTATGTCACCAGTGGTTTATATAAGCAGTCTGGTTCATGAACCTCCTTTCAGAGCTGTATGCACTTTTGTGAGTTGTTGGCCCTCTCTGGGCCTCCTGTACAGTAAGTGCCTCAGGTTGAGCGGGTGTAAAACCTTCTAATAACGTTGTGATAGCAGCTCCCAAGGGCCCTGAAGTGAGCATTGTGTGACAAAGCCCTACAGGACTTTATGTTGTCTCCAAAGAAGCATAGATAGTACTCCCCTCTGTTTAGAGGGTATTTCTACAGAGTGCCTTGTTTCACTGATAGCCGTCGGGTAAGCCTAGGTAGTACTTCCCTCGTTTAAGAGGGTCACTACGCAGAGTACTTCACCCCTGGTTGAATCAAATCAGGCCTTCACAGGGTTTATGGCCTCTATATTCTGGGCAAGCAGGACGTGTCAAGGTGACCGGCTTCCAGTTAAAGCCTCCCTCAAACGACAAGGCTGTCCCAGATACAGACTTTAGTACTCCCCTTTATTTTAAGGGTCATCATGCTGAATATGTCACCTGTGACCTCACTGCTAAGCTATATGGGTGTTGTAGGCTTCCTCTAATCAGAGAGTCATCATGCTGAGGCCTCCATTCCCCAAAGCTCCATGCAAACAGATTAGTCTTTGCAGGTAGAGTTAGAGAAGAGGCCTCTCTCTCATAACAGAGAGTTTTTCTTTAGGCCCTTCGCTCCCTGAGCTCTGCGTTGGCTATCTAAGCTTAGATGCTTTCCATGTGGCAGGCCTCCTCTTCTTCTTGAGTCATCCTGCTGAGGCCTCCATGCCTCAGAGCTCCAAGCAAACAGCTGTGTCTTTGCAGGTTGACTTAGAGAAGAGGCCTCTCTCTCATAACAGAGAGTTGTTTTGTAGGCCCTTCGCTCCCTGAGCTCTGTGTGCTGTATATCTGAGCTTAGCTGTTTCCCACATTGTAAGAGAAAACACTAGAGACCACACTGGAGTGAGTGTGGCAGGCCTCCTCTTCTTCAAGAGTCATCCTGCTGAGGCCTCCGCTCCCCATAGCCCTGCGGAGGCGCTATCTGTCTCTGGTTAGAGATTGTGGTCAGGTTCATTCTTCAAAGAAAGCAGGTTGTTGGCTTCAGCTGATAGAGCATGATAGCCTCCCTGGTATGGGGGTTGACGTTGGTCCCCCTGATAAGTGGCAGGCTAGAGCCATTTGGGTCTGGGCCATAAAGGAACCCCTCTCTAAGTCCTTTGTGTGAAATCACAAAGGTGCTCCCTCATTAAAGCTTGAAACTTGGGCAGTGGCCGTAGGAGGTAGTGCTACTGACAGCCTGGTGCGTACCAGTAGTGAATGTATTTGTGCTTATCACAGTCATGATTGACAAACATCCCCTCAGCATTGGGGCATTAAAACTACTGCACATTAATAAAAATAAAAAACTCACCTCAGTGTCTTGAGTTGACACTTCTGATCCTGTAGTAAATCATCGAGCTCCTTCACTCCTGATTGTCCAGGATCATTTCCTCTGAGATCCAGCTCTATCAGGTGTGAAGGGTTTGATCTCAGAGCTGAAGCCAGAGCTTTATAACCTTCTTCTGTGATACTGCAGTCTGAAAGTCTACAACAGGAATGGAAATATAACATTCAGCTTATTAACTAGTTATTCTTAAAATTACCAGAACAATTTTAAGCCCTAAAGGAAATGGTTCGTGAATTATCGTTTCTTTCTTGTACAAATTAGAGAATAGAAAAAATAGGATATAGATGCAAACAAAACATTTAATATGTTAGAAATCATCTGACCTGAGTTTCTCCAGTTTACAGTTATTTTTCAGTCCAACAGAGAGCAGAGTTACTCCTGAATCCTGCAGATTATTATTGCTCAGGTCAAGATCCTTCAGAATGCTGGAGTCTGAACTGAGAACTGAAGCCAGAGCTGAACAGCTTTCCACTGTTAGATCACACTCACTGAGCCTAAATAAAATATTACAAAACATGATGAAGTTACACAACTGTACCATTAACTGTAGGAAGTAGAGAAGAGATCAGAAGACTACAACCTGAAAAGATTATTTGATCGTTATGAATTTTACTTTCCAGCTATTAGTAATACTGTTGTTTAAAAGTCTATAAAAAAAATTAATCTCATATACTGTAATTGCTGTGTAAGTTTGACCTGAATGAGCCATTTGTATAAAAATGAGTTGTCTGATCAGTAAGAAGTATTCAAACAAGTTGAGACAATTTAGAGTGACTGTTAAAAGTTCCATTTTGTAGGTCAGGGGTTGACAAACTTTTTGTCATGAAATGTCATTATTAATTTTCTTAGTTAAAGGGGTCACATAATGGTACATGCACTTTTACAAGTTGATTGTACTGAAATGTGTGTTGGCAGTGCCTGTACACAACCATCATAAAATGATAAAAATCCATCCAGTGTTTTTTTTTTTAAATCTTATATGTTTCCTCCTGTCTCAAATCAAGCTGTTCGATATTGTGACGTCACAAAATCGACGCCCCTCCCATGATGGCTGATTGACAGCACAGACCCGCCCTCGTGAGCGAGCTGTCAATCACAGCACGCGCCGGCGCTCGTTTATTGTTGATAGCTGGAGTGCTGAGTAGAATGGCGTCTAACGATTGTGGTGTTCTGTTCTTGGGTGTAATAACGAACACAGCAGTCATATTGATGATGTTTCTAAATCCGTACAGCTGAAGACGCAGTGGCTGAGTTTGTTTTCGAAGGGAATATTCCCACCATCAACGTCAATGCTGTCATGTTTGCGCGAATCATTTCACCAGACTGCTTTACAAACGAGGGTCAGTATAAAGCTGTTTTTGCTAAGAAGCTGCTCCAGAAAAAAGGATCAGTATCAACTATTCGTGTTCCTGCTGAACCTCCAGAAGAAGAAGTGAGTGTGACGTTTTATTGACCTTTATATTGATCTTTATATTAATCTTTGCAAATAGCTTGCACGCTTCACGATGAATGTGGCTATTTTTACACTCAGGGTACATTATGGCATGTTTTCTATGTACGACGTTCTCAATATAATTCATAATCCCACGTTTATAATGAACAAAGCGTTATGGTTTTTGTATTATTATTTTAAACGGTGTACGCACAGAACAGAGGGGCGGGGTGAGCAAAGCTCATTATCATTTAAAGACACATGCACTGAAACGACGTGCTGAAAACAGAGCTGTTTTTGACCAGGTAAAATGAGTGTTTTCTTACAATACTAATGAGAATTTTTAATTAAAGTATATTACAAACTTTTAATTTAGACCCTAAAGAATCATATTAGCTTGTACAAAAATGACATTATATGACCCCTTTAACCACTGTTAACCATGCTACGTACACAGACACAACACACACTGCTGCAAGCATGTAAGTAATGCATATTTCTTAGAATTTATAAATGATTACAAGGTCAACAAGGACCACATTGAGTGTGGGTGTGGGTGTGGGTGGGGCTATAGGTCTCTGTTTTGGAGACTGTGGTCAGGTTCACTCTTGAGAGAGCGCTCACAGAGATGAACGACATGCTTGCTGACACTGACATGTTCAGGTCGAGCTAACGTTACTCCTCTTGTTCTAGAGAGTCATTTTGCAGAGTAGCCTATGTTGCTCCCTAGAGCCTCGACGCACAAGCCCGAGAATATGCCCTAGATATCCTCGGATGTTAGCTCTGAAGAAAAGAGCCTAATGAGAATCAGGAGGAGAATCCTGAGAGCCATTTGCCTCATCAAAGTCACAACTTTTTGCACAATTATTAACAACAACTTTAAAGTTGAACAGATAAATTAATTAATTGTAATTAACATAATATTCTGGAATGTGTCAGTCTGAGTTTTTACTTTTGAAGGTGGTAATAATTTTAATTTACACAGTTGACCATAATGGGCGAATACACTAAATTAAACTATTCACGATATTGTTTACAGGAGAAGGTGACAAGAAAGTATTTTAATAGCCTATTATTTTCAAGAAATCAACAATGAAAAAATATAAGACAGGGAAATAGTCGTTTAGTCACAAAATGCAAAACAATGTAGGTTCATGGTCAAATGTTCAAGACTAGGGCTGTCAGTGTCGACTATTTATTTAGGCTATATATTTTTTGGTCATAAAGATAGATCTGAAGTGAACAATAGCCTTTAGTATGACTTAAATACATAATTACAAATGAGGCAATATAATTGGTTCAAATAAAGTAGGGTATTAAAAGAAATTAATTATTTTATTTTATTTAACAACACTATTAAAATACATGAAGAAATATATAAACAATGAACATATGTATATTATGTACAAATGCCAACAGAGGGCGCAAGAGGATAACTGACGATAATTGTTACACTTTACATCAAGAGCAGTAGGCCTACTACGGTGACGCATAGCTGCTGCCACATACATATTATTGTTTCCCCTCAATTATGTTGTAATAACGAGATCTTATGTCGTTTTAACGTAATCTTTTCTCGTAATAACGTGATCTTATGTCGTTAAAACGACATATTTTTTTTTTTGCCTTTATAATCCACATAAAATTGACAGCCTATCCTTTTTCACACTTCTACGTTCAAAAAGCTTATGCAAATAGTAACAGCCCCCAATCAGGCAAAATGAATCAATGAGGCCCTTTTTAAAAATATATTTTATATAGGCCTATAAGTTTTTTTTATATAATATATTAATTATATATAGCCTAAGATTTATTTTTGTTAATAGGCTATATCTTCATTACCTAGAGATAATTAAACAAAAAGTAGTCAAAACACATCTAACAGAACATAGCCTAAGTTGTTTATTTTTTACAACATTGTGTTCTTATTTTGTTTAATTAACGAAATGTCAATCTTCATCTTTATAACAGAAGTCAGAAGATACAATACAAAAATCTTCAAGATACAGCCATATACAATCTTCACATGTATAACGGATTGTCACCTTATAAACAGTCCTTTGTGTGGTGGAATAAGCAATGCTATATAGAAATGTTACCGGTATAATTTAAACTTTATTTTATTATTTTATTTGTTCATGAACTAATTATGCTAACTCAACTAATTTAATGTAAAGAGCTGGATAAAATTACTAATTAAATAATGTCAAATATTAAATGTAGGCTATTGATTAGAGTTGCCATAGACTAAAGGATTTTTCTAGACTAGTAGTCATTTATTTAAGCAATTAGAACTAATCGCACGTTTATATTCAATCCTGGGTGTATATATGGCTATTCCGCGCTCAAGCATAAAACTTGCCGCAAAGCACCGGCAAAAGTAGGCTAATGAATGCGCCTTTCATACGGACAGGATCACATAATCAGATGGTAGCCTACCGTATTTGCTTTCGATTGGATTTTTTTTCGTTGGTGGACATTTTTATTTTATTTATAAACTTTATATAGATAGTTATATTTCTCATGTCTGTGAGGCTAACTGTTTTTCGGTTCATTTTTTAGATGCGCTCCAATTCACAGAGATCATGAAAGCGCGTTCGTTTTCTTTTATTTTACAAAAGCACAACGTTTTCTTGTTGTTGAGAGTTTACACAAATAAAGTTGCGACTGATGTATTATTCTTTTCTGTATGACCAGAAATGGAGTATTTAAGTTGTTTCCACTGTTGATAGGAAAATGCGAGTGATGGCACCGGCGCGTCCATGTGTGCCATGCAGTGCGCGCTCCACACTCCGCACAAACACTCGGATATGCGCTTAATAATAGCGAACATTTATCTAGGTTAACGTTAGAGCGAGCGGCCATGCCAGACTGATAAGTCCTTCATGTTTAACAAATCAAATTCTGTTGCATTTTATTGCGCCAGTTTGAAAAGTACGGCTGAAACACTTAGCCTATACAGATAAACGCCCAATGCTGTTTTTTTTTTCTTTAAACAAATTCGTTTAGTCTTTAAAATAAATATTGTTTGTGGGCTAATTAATGCCACAATAATTTGTTTATTTTATTGGCTACTTTTATTTTTAATTTTTGTTTTGCATTGAATACCATTTAAAGGATTTGCTGTGCACCGCAATGCCATCCTCCCATAGAAAGAAACGTTAAGAGCCACCTTTATTTTCTTTATAATAAAGGGTTTCTATCGGAAAACGCTTAACGTATAATTAAATGCATTGCTTTCATATTCTGGGCTCATCTGCTTTTCTGTAGGATAGTATGGTTTATTAATAAGGTGTGTACAGCATTTGATCTTTATCACTGAAGTAGCCTATTAAGCCACATTAAGCTTTTTCTTTATGCTTAGCCTAATATGCAATTAAACCTATTTTTTACAGTCTATGAATTAAACACAATGTTCGTATTCTGGGCTCATCTGCTATTAATAAGGTGTGTACAGAATTTGATCTTTTAACATGAATGTCCGTTGGGGGCTGCTATTTCTTCAGCTTTTTGAACGTATGATAAAGACATGATTGGCTATCAATTTTATGTGGATAAAGGCATATTTTGTACATGACTACACACGTCCTTATAAGGCCAAGAAAATGTGTCGTTTTAATGAAATAAGATCTCGTTATTACGAGAAAAATATGTCGTTAAAACGACATAAGATCTCGTTATTACGACATAATTGAGTGGAAAAAATTATATGTATGTGGCAGCAATGCGTCACCGTAGTTTTTCATAAACTTCGATTTAAGAATAAAGAATTTTCCAAGCAAAATGATTAAGTCGACTATATATTGTACAGAGAAATTTGAGTCAGAAAAGTAAAAGAAGATATCAAAATTAGATAAATGTAGGCTATGTTTGAGCCAAGTTGTTGAAACATTGTTGTTGCCATTAATGAAACATTGTAGGCTATATCATTCCACAGAGAAGAGCTATGTGAGCAATTATAGAATAAATGGTCTAACGTTTCCGTTTCCATAAAGCAAAAGCTGCATTTTTCGTCTATGGTAGGCTATAAATTTAGAGATAATCTTGTTACAGGGGTAATAAATTATATTTCTTTTAATTTGTTTGTAATTAAAAATGTATGTGGGTTACTCCATGCTCTATTCCAATTAATATTTTCATACAAGGGGGACAATTTGTATCTGGAGGCAGGGATAGATTTTGCAAATAAAAGATTTTTATTACTTTGTTGTTAACTTTTCTGTCTAGAAAAGATAGACCATTTATTGAAACACTGCTGTAGAAAGACCAACAAGTTAGAGCCTGTTTATGGAATATTCGCTTCTTTTTTTTATTAAATCCAAGCAATTGGGTGATGACAAATTTAAAATTAAGAGGCTTTAATATTAAACAAAAATTCACTTTAAAGAAAAGCTTCCTACAAAACAAAACAAAAATCATGTCTCCCGATATAGCCTATTGCAAATCCAATCTTACTCATGCTATTCACTTTTCGTTATCAACATCGGAAAAATAACATTAGATTGGGACGACGTGTGTATCAGGCGTCTTATTAGGCGACGTACTGAGGGACGACGTGTGTATCAGGCATCTTATTAGGCGACGTACTGAGGGACGACGTGTGTATCAGGCGTCTTATTAGGCGACGTGCCTGGTTCAGACGTTATGATTTTTTATACATTTCTCACGTACGCCGTCGCCACGTCGCCGTAAGGTATACATTACTACTGTGACACCGCCGTGACGTCGCCGCCGGTCTGTCGTCTGACGTCTCTATCAATCCCATTCAAAAATAGACACGGACTGACGGCGACGGAAGGGTAGACTGCTCCTTCGCCTTCTTCAGGGTAGACTTAGAAAATGCATTATCCGCTCGCCATAGAGGCGGTCATATGCAAACGACTGCTACGTCACTTCGTACCGTGACGTCACTTCATACCATGGATCCAGAACGAGCTGTATTTAGAGCTTGATTAAATAAATGCTTCGTTTATAATGGGGAGGACGTCTTAAGCTATGAAACTTGCAGGACGTTTTAATGGTACAAAGACCTCTTATATGCCAAAAGATCAAGGCAAATTTGGTTTCTCATGTCACGACCCCTTTAAGTAATAATAATAATAATTAATAATAATTCGTTACATTTATATAGCGCTTTTTCTGAGACCTCAAAGCGCTTTACATATGGAAGGGGGGAATCTCCTCAACCACCACCAATGTGCAGCATCCACTTGGATGATGCGACGGCAGCCATATTGCGCCAGAACGCCCACCACACACCAGCTTACTGGTGGAGAGGAGACAGTGATGAAGCCAATCAGTATATGGGGATGATTAGGAGGCCATGATGGACAGAGGCCAAGGGGCAGATTTGGCCAGGATGCCGGGGTTACACCCCTACTCTTTTTCGAAGGACATCCTGGGATTTTTAATGACCACAGAGAGTCAGGACCTCGGTTTTACGTCTCATCCGAAGGACGGTGCTCTTTTTGGCAGTATAGTGTCCCCGTCACTATACTGGGGCATTAGGACCCACACAGACCACAGGGTGAGCACCCCCTGCTGGCCTCGCTAACACCTCTTCCAGCAGCAACCTAGTTTTCCCAGGAGGTCTCCCATCCAGGTACTAACCAGGATCAGCCCTGCTTAGCTTCAGTGGGCAACCAGTCTTGGGCTACAGGGTGATATGGCTGCTGGCTGCTGGCATATGTAATTACATTGAATTAACGTTACAAAGTGATGTTGCTTTAGTATCACTGTTGCACCCTCAGTTAAAGGTGAAGCAATGTTAAGATTTCAACCACAAATCAATGGTAATGCTATTGAATCAACATTACACTATGATAGATTCTACATCACTGATGCTGAATCAATATTGAAATTAACAAAAATAATCAATGGTAATTTTGTTGAATCAACGTTACACTATGATGTTGATTTTACATTGGAGATTTGCTAATGAAACACATTCAGAAAGGCAACTTGTAAACATCACAATATACATATGAAATTGGATCATGAAAAGTTGGTCTCGATCCATCTGTCAGAATCAACTTTTGTGTAAATCCTGTGTTTTACTCACCCTCATGTGCAAAGTAATCTGGAGTCAAATGAATTTCACATACTGGTATATGAATTTACTTGGACACATTCCCTTCATAAATGAAATGTGAGTTTATGGAGACTCTTATGTTTATTATTACAGCCATCAACAGATCAGTTACAATGCTTACGTAGCTGAGACATATCACAGGCTCACGGATGGTCAGTCCTGATTGCTGCTGTCCTGCAGAGTTTTGCTCCGACCCAACTCACCTTCCCTTCAAGTAGCTTTAGTAATCCTGAAGACATGCAGGTGTGTTTGATTAGGGTTGAAGCTAAACTATGCAGAACAGCTGCAATCCGGGCCTGTACCATGAAGGTAGCTGAACAAACTCGGGGTTACAGGATTAGTTTTGAGTTGACAAAACCAAACCGATGCAATCAGGCTTTATTGGTACCATGATGCAGCTCATCAACTTTCTCTGTCAACTCAGGCTTTGATACTTAAGCTATGATTACTCCATGCGCGCGTGCACATAAAAGAGTGACGTCGACACTGAACAACCAATCACGGGTAGAGCGAGAGCGATATATTTGTCCGCGGAGGAGCAAGAGATAATCATTCAGAATTACGATTAATTTAAATATGTATTTCAAGCTCGAAACAATACGGTCTCTGCTGCCAAAGCAAGAGAAGACTGTTGGAGAAAGATTGCTGATTGTTAATGTGTAAGTTAAACAAATACGTTCTATATTTATGTAAAATGATGTATGTATATATGTATGTGTAGCCTATGGGCCCTATTTTAACGATCTGAAACGCAAGTGTCAAAGCGCAAAGCGCAAGTAACTTTGTGGGCGGGTCTTGGCGCTGTTGCTATTTTCCCGGCGGGATTTATGACTCTTGCGCCAGGCGCAAATCTAAAATGGGTTGGTCTGAAGTAGCTTCATTATTCATAGGTGTGGTTTGGGCGTAACGTGAAATAAACCAATCAGAGCGTCATCTCACATTCCCTTTAAGAGCAGGCGCGCTTTGTTCTATAGCGGATTCCTATTATAACGGCGGATTTGCCAGTCGCACGCGAGGAGCGGTTCACAGCCGAGGAGAACAACGCTCTCGTCAGGGACGTTGGGGATGGAGAAACACACCCAAATTAACTTCGGTTAAAAAGGCGTATGATAATTTGGGTAAATGTGTAAGCTAGATGTATGCTTTTATAATAAATTGTCTATCTATCTATCTATCTATCTATCTATCTATCTATCTATCTATCTATCTATCTATCTATCTATCTATCTATCATAATAATGTATGATTTGCAAAAATGAAAACTGCTGCTTCTGTGTAGATGAGAGAATCAAAGTGTATGCCTGTTGTGCACGCTACATTGATTATGGCCAAGCATGCGCCCTTAAAATAGCATATGAATAACATGCGCAACGCGCCACTGACTTTAAACTATTTTTTCCTGGTTAGTGGCGCAATTGTTTTCTAAACCTGCAAAATAGCATGAAGGAACGTTTGCGCCGGGACACGCCTCCTTTTTTGCGCTGAACCGCCCTGGGAGCGCAAGTTCATTCCCTAGTTTAGCGACGTGCTTCTGTGGAGGGAAAAGCGCGCTTTGCGCGGGTGCAAAATAGGAATGATACATGCGTCGGTGTACAAAGTCAATTGACCTTTCGCCAGCCCCTCCCCCAAAACGGCCATTGTCCAATCACACATCATAGCAACCGTTACTATGTGAGCAGGTCCGACAAACATTAGCAAGATGGTGAAGCGTGCGCCCCATAGACAGTATTAAGGGTGCGCCCACGGCGTTTGTAAATCGGACACTAGATACCCCGAGAGATTGTCTGGAGGAGTTGTGTTCTTTCCCAAAGCCGAAAACACAACGTGAACGATGCCTACAATGGATAAAACAGTGTGGACGGCCCCACTCCCAGTTAAATGTGTCGAATATTACGAAGCATAAATACGTCTGCTGGCTGTGGTGTCGATGGCTACTTAAAGGTTTTTTTGTTTTGTTTTTCTGATCTGAAAAACTATCCTATCTGTTACTCAAAAAACATAATATTGTCTGAACCGCGAGTTTTATGATCCGTTGCCCCACTAATAAATATTATGGTCTCAACCGCGAGTTTTGTGATCTGTTGCCCCACTAATAAATATTATGGTCTCAACCGCGAGTTTTGTGATCTGTTGTCCCCCTAATAAATATTATGGTAAGTGCATTGTGAAAGACAAGCAATGAAAGTTATTTAGATGCAAATTAAGGCTATGTCTGGTTAAACAGTTATTGTGTGATTTCGTTTATTGTGCGTTGTCAACTTGATGAATTTAATTTTTGGAAGAAAATGCACCACGTACTTTTGTCAATGATATAAGTTATAGCTAAAAGATTGTAAAAGCTTTCAGTTCACCCTGCCTAATTGTAGTTGAAAAGTCAAATTAAGCTTGATTAATGATATACTGTGACTGATCAGATAAACTACAGCATCGAGAATATAACTCCCATGTGTTTTGCAGCATTTAAAATTTTAGTCAGTGTGTTATGCGAAAAAACACACATAAGAAATTATTGCTGACAGCACTTTTATTTTCAGAGTTTTTTTCTTTCACACAAAAACACAACAGAGTGTCTTTCAATGCTTTTAAACACTTGTTTTCTTGTTCTTTGTCATATCACAAATGATGTGTATGAACACCGGTAAGCAGTCTCGATAGAGACGTAGATAGTAGTCGTGTCTCCTTCATTGCGTATTTTTATATTTTGAATATATCCCTCCACTGCATACTGTAACCCCTTTTGCCTCGATCTGGAGGATATCGCGGAGGTATTGCTCCAAAAATGGTCACTGACACGCACGGGTATACCTCTTCCCGTCATGGCAATCTGTCGCGCTGGTCGTGTTTGACCATTTGTTTGTCGGACGTAGCAACAGTTACTAAGGGGGGCGGGGCTCGGCGAAAGGTCAATAGCGTACCGCACGATATACGTCACCTTTTCTCATTAATATTCATTAAGCTAGCGACGGTTGCTAGGGGGGTCAAACTCGCGCGTGTCACTCATGCTAGACGCATGTAAACAGTTTACGGACGAGATGTCTACTGAGCTAAACCTGCTAACTCTGTCCGAGAATGATGTCCCCGGTGCCAAATTCACTGGTATAGAAGTAGAAGAACATACAAATATTCAATTGAAGAGATGGCTTGAGTGTAGAGGGCTGAAAAAGACGGGAAAAAGAGCCGACCTGATCCAGAGGTAGATTGTTATCGACAGAATTTCTCCCCCAAAAAACATCGCCTTACGCCACTGACAGTGACATTTTGCAGTTTCAACAAGCTATCTTTTACCACCCTATGTCCTGTCTGTCATATATACTATGTCCTCTGGTTGTCTTACGTCTGACAGTTGTTGGGGGTAATTTATATTATTATTATTAATGTATTTATTTTTTGTTTAGCGATCGCTAATGCTACTTGGTCACAACCAACAACACTTAATTTTTAATTAATATCAAATCTAAATTCTCTCAATTATTTTACCCTCCCCCCTAAGGCTGTTTCCTTACTACAGAAAAAGTAAATCTGTCAGATCTAGGACCTACCTGTAGCATGACCAGGCTTGCTAGAAAAAGGCAGAGGCTGAACATGTCTTACATATTTAAATAAGAGTATTTTAAGAAAGTAGGCCTACATATGACTTTTATGATAAATACATGTCATTCAAGGCAGTAGTAGCACCTACAAGTAACGTTAACTATATATATATATATATATATATATATATATATATATATATATATAGAGAGAGAGAGAGAGAGAGAGAAAGAGAGAGAGAGAGAGAGAGAGAATTGTTCATTCATTCAAAATAATGTTTTAATGCATTGAACTGGTCTTTTGGACGTCCGCACAAGTTGACCCATCGTTCACATTTATCCCTCTGGGTTTTTGGCTTCGGGAAACGAATAAAGAATACATCCTTCATATGTGGACGGTCATAGTGTCTGGAGTCGTTTCTGCAAGTTCCATAGCAGCAGTGTTTACTCGGCATGTTCTTATTTGAGGGATAACCGGCAGAAAACAAGCAGTACTAGCATGAATCATAAGCGAGCGCGCTTCTATGTTGACCCCCTTCCGGTTTACGCTGCTGACGTCACGCGGCCTTGCGGTCTAAAAATAGAACTCGTGCGGCACGCTATTGCGCTGGGTGCAAGATAGGGCCCCCTATGTGTAATATAGCCTATAGCCTATTTTTATAATATATAAAAAATGTGCATGTATGTACTAAGAAAGATTAATATTCATTGATTTTTAGACTTTTAGATGCAACCCCAACTCCAAATGTTCTTGGCAGCAGATAAAGACAAAATATAAAAATATAATTCAAAATGGTGAAATAAAGAGTTAAATTCAGAAAACCAGAATACACTGTGGCGGAGGAGTTGGCTCTGAGTAGGCAATAAGGGACAGCCGATTATGGATGGGATTACAGGTGCCGTACAATCTGACCCTGGTGCTGGCTCCTCTAAGCAAGTAACACTGGGTACGTGTGCAATACATTACTACTTTTAAGTTTTAAATATGGCTGACTGTATGTTCTGCAGTAGAGGGAAATACAGTGTCCCTGTTGAAGCCAGCACACATGCACACAGTCTCCCACACAGAGGTCAGTATGCAGCAGACAGAACAACAAACATAACCGGCTTTACAACAGTTATGCTTTACATTGGCCTATTTTTATTTATTAGGGTGGAGGAAATGAAGACACTCTGTCTGTGTGTTCTCAGACAGTTGCTGATGTGAATGCACTGGGCTTTTTATTATGGCAAACATTTGAATGTGTGGCATAAAAAAGGGACTGGCCCTTACACATCTCTTTTATTGTAGGATTTTTCACAACCTGCCCCAGAAACTGAAGCCTCTACCTCAATGGGCTTCAGAAGAAATGTGTAAAGATTTAAAACCCTTGACATAAATTACAGTCAGTCCTGTGTTTGTAGGAAGTCAAGGAACTTTTTGTGATTTGATTAGCCTCCAGAAAACTTGTAATGATCATGTTTGTGGTGGAATTATGTTTCAGGTGGAAACAGACTCAGTCAGGGACCTTTACAAAAGGAGTCTTGAACTAGACTGCACACTAAAGGAGACTTGAACTAGACTGCACACTAAAGGAGTCTTGAACTAGACTGCACACTAAAGGAGACTTGAACTAGACTGCACACTAAAGGAGTCTTGAACTAGACTGCACACTAAAGGAGTCTTGAACTAGACTGCACACTAAAGGAGTCTTGAACTAAACTGCACACTAAAGGAGTCTTGAACTAGACTGCACACTAAAGGAGTCTTGAACTAGACTGCACACTAAAGGAGTCTTGAACTAGACTGCACACTAAAGGAGTCTTGAACTAGACTGCACACTAAAGGAGTCTTGAACTAGACTGCACACTAAAGGAGTCTTGAACTAGACTGCACACTAAAGGAGTCTTGAACTAAACTGCACACTTAAGGAGACTTGAACTAGACTGCACACTAAAGGAGTCTTGAACTAGACTGCACACTTAAGGAGTCTTGAACTAGACTGCACACTTAAGGAGACTTGAACTAGACTGCACACTTAAGGAGACTTGAACTAGACTGCACACTAAAGGAGTCTTGAACTAGACTGCACACTAAAGGAGACTTGAACTAGACTGCACACTTAAGGAGACTTGAACTAGACTGCACACTAAAGGAGTCTTGAACTAGACTGCACACTAAAGGAGTCTCGAACTAGACTGCACACTAAAAGAGTCTCGAACTAGACTGCACACTAAAGGAGTCTCGAACTAGACTGCACACTAAAGGAGTCTCGAACTAGACTGCACACTAAAGGAGTCTCGAACTAGACTGCACACTAAAGGAGCTGGACTGTGAGCTGAGGAGGCTCCAAAAATCAGAGATCAAACTGCTGGATAAAACTGATCTCAGTATGTGAACTTATTTAACCAAGTAAGTTGAAGTAACACTTTAGTATGAATATTAATTAATGCAACTTTCTCTTGCTCTCTTTCTCCCTCCCATCCCACAAAACCAATAAAACAGTTTGAGACCTATCTGCAGTTTCAGTGTGCTTTTATTAAGTGTAATATTGTATGGTGATTGCATCTACATCTGCTCCAGCTGGGGGGTCAAGTGTGATCGGGTCAGTTTCATCGGGGAGAAGCTGGTTTTGTGGTGTTTTTCGCTCCTTTTTACTGGTGGCTATATTGTGCAGAATGGCACATGCAGCCACTATCTGTGATGCCCGCTCTGGTGACTCTTAAGTGCCGAACACAGTTGAAACGTGCCTTTAGGATGCCAAAGGTCATCTCTATCTTCACTCTGGTTTTACTGAGGGCCACATTGAAGCGGTGCTGTGGCCCTATCTGAGGGTCATGATAGGGGGTTATTGTGTAGGTTTTTCTATCTCAGTTCAAATTAACAGTGTTTTGTACTGTACCAAATTTAACTTGCTTTCCTCAAAGCGCTCACACAACAAAGACTCACAGAAAATGTGTGAGACAAGCACTGAAGCCAGGCCATTTGGCATCCAAACTTGTGATCATACGTTCATGACCACAAGTCGTCTGCAGATGAAATGTTTAGTAGATCATTGTTATATCTGTTAATGTTACTATTAATTTAAAGATTCATCTCACAGAAAATAATCATCTCACATCTCTACCTGAACATGTGATAGGACTTCCTATAAACACAATCTGCCTCATGTTCCCTAGAGCAGTGGAGATTGGAGCAATAGACTGCATACATGTTGCAATGGCTTGGGAATCCTATCATAAGATTAACAGAAGAATAATAAAAAAGATTTAAAATAATTCTTAACATGTATTATATTGTATAGTACATTTGTAAAATTTGCTTTTTGAAAAAGAAAAAAAAAGTTTTCATGTGATGTCACCCTATCAATATATCTTACCGGCAATTTTATAAAAGCCCTCTTTTATGGACATGGTCGATAAATGTCCGGGGAACACTATTAATGAAACTATTCATGTACTCCTGCAGAGCGAGGACCACCTTGCGAATGGTTCGACAAACCGTGTTTTCCCCTAGCCCCCTAGCACCGTGCAAGTCAGCACAATCTCATGCAAAACAACACAACGCAATATCATTTGCGGTACAGTAAGTGCATGAATTCGACTTGTTAAATTCTTTATGTGCGGCTCAAGAAGTTCGCAAAGATAAGACATTCCTTCCGCGGAAAATCTGTATCTTTCATACAAGTAACTATCAGTAAAGGCAAGGGGATTTTGTCTGGCTAAAAACTCTTTCTCTACGAAGTGCTCGTCAAACAAAATTAGATATAAAGAAACAAAAGTTAACAAATATTAAATTCTCAACATGAAAATAGGAAACGGAACATACACCAGAGGAGAGGATAAGAAAAAGAAAAAAAGAAAAACCCAGACAAAAATTACAATAATAGTAATACAAGAAAAGATAAGCAAATAAATGAAGGAGATACAATCAATTAGAGCATGTTAGGATAATACAATGCGACAAAATTTAAAGGGGGATTTTGAAGAGAGCACAACAAGACAATGTTTTCCTTGCTTTGTTCTTCTCTGAAACAGAAAGCGTTTGAAGGTATTGATGGAATTCGTTGAGAAAAAGTTTGAATAATGGCTTATGATTGGAAAATTTACATTTATGAATATGAAATTTTGCTAGGAGAAGTAAAAGATTTATAAAGTAAAACTCTTTCTCAAAGTTTTTCTCCGTATTAATAAAACCAAATATAACATGTTTCCAAAATAAGGAAAAATTAGGGTAGAAAAGGTGAAGTCATTGTAACAGACACTGGGAATAAGTTACGTCACCTATATGTTTCTTTGCTCTCAACTGATTGGTCAAACTTAAGTCTGAGATCTCGAATCCAGAACATAACCTGCCCCGGAGCAGGTTAGCCGTGCAGCGTAAGATACCATGGCAACGAACACCGATTAAAGCCGAGCTACTTTCATAGTACCTAAAACCCAGAGTTGGCGGAAACTAAGCTGAAACATAGCCGGCTAGCCACCTAAACCGGCTTCATGGTACAGGCCCCGGGTCTCTCAAAAACAAACATAAAACATTCTCTCAAAACAAGCGATTCCAGATTTCATTGACATCATTGTACGGAGAAATCTAGAATCATTGTACGGAGAAATCTGGAATCGCTTGTTTTGAGAGAATGTTTATGATTTATGGGGATTTAAAAAAAAGGATTGGTTGGATTTTATCCATTATAGGCTGATTGTTAACATGCACTGTGGACACACATATGTGTTCAAACACCTTATAAAAGTAATTTTTGCATTATAGGTCCCCTTCAATGAACAATAGTTTAGCAACCAAATGTTACATCGCGAATATGGAATGGTTTGTATTCTTTCTGAGCTTAATGTCAATTCTGTTTCACTTTAAATTAATTAATTTCTTTAAATAAACTAATTTGTTTTTATTTATAATTTAATATAAATTTATAGCTATTTTTTTTCCCCAAAACATTCTTGTTTTGAATAGGCTACCATTTAATTTAAAGGGGACGTATTATGCAAAATTTACTTTTATTAGTTTAAACACATGTTTCCACGCTGTGTGTAAACAACCAGCCTATAATGGTAAAAATCCACCCACTCCTTGTTTTATAATCCCCATAAATCATAAACAGCATAGCTTAGCTCCAACCCTAATCAAACACACCTCAATATATTCAAGATTACTAAAGCTATGTGAAGGATGGTGAGTTGGGTCGGAGCTAAACTCTGCAGGACAGCACCACCTACAATCCGTGAGCTTGTGATCCGTGTCAGCTACATCAACATTATGTAATAATAAACATAAGAATCTCCATAAACTCTGGCATCTGAGCCACTAAGTGTCACGGTACGCACACAAACAGGTAAGATCCAGTTGCAGTATTTTATTGGGTAATCCGTATTCGTAATCCAGTCCAGGCAAGGGTCAAAATCCATACAGGCAATCCAAAAACAAGAACAAAACAAGAAACAGACGAGAAACAAGCAAGAACAGACCTCAGGAAGTGGTGTGACATTAAACAAGGACTCCATGACAAACACTGACACAGACAGGGTATATATACACAGACACTAACAAGGTGAGGGGAAACAGCTTCGTGCAATGAATCAATGATAATACAGAACAGGATGATGGGAAATGTAGTTATGAGTGAATGACACTGTGGGGGAAGAGGACCTCTAGTTGTTACCCAGGTAAACACAAACCAGACACTTACCCCTTTTCCACCAAGGCAGAGCTGGTGCTGGTTCGGAGCCAGAGCCTAGTTTCAAATCGGTTCTTTGTTTTTCCACCGCCAAAGCACCAGCTCCGAACCAGTAAAACTGGTTCTTAAGTAGCACCAAATCATTGCAGGGTCTAGAACGGAGCCAAGAAATAACCGCTTGCGTCAGGGGCTGGGGGCGGGGTTACCGTGACCAACAAGACGAATAGAAACTTGTGACCGCCATTTTTAAATAGCAGCTAGTCGAGCTAATACATACAACCGGCGTAGCGTCATAGAACGTCTCTGAAAAGGTCCACGCCCACTTTTAGGGGAAAACAAACCGGCGAGCGCCATACACAGTATCGGATTGAGGACGTGTTCTAACCCTTACAAACCCTAATTTGTATTTTTTTCACACAATAGGCTTACCCCTATTATGTATTTGTATTTAATAAAAAATTTCCACACAGTATTTTGTATTTTTATTTTATTTTAAATACATTTCCATGTATTTATGCCCATCTCTGCCTGCCATTATCATCAATATCTTGCTGTTATGGAAATATCATGAATTACGGATGATGCTATCGAAAGCTAAATCAGGCTAGTTGTATGGCTGGATAGAAAAGTGCACTCAGTAGCTACTCTAAATATAAAGACATAATATTATACATTTAAAGATGTTTACTTCTTAAAACCGAAGTAAAATCATTCACTGGCTACCTGGTGACTCGATGAGGTACGAGTAAATGTCCGGGTAAGACACTTCTGGCCACTGGGTGGGGTTGTTAGACCAATTTGACGCTGGTAGGGACATGTTTTTAAGTTGCCCAAATTAAGTTTATAAATGTATTGTTCACACTCTATGGAAGGCAGGGTGGACATATAATTACTCGACATATTTCATCTAAGTGATTTCTGAAGTTATACACGTCTGCCGGCTGTGTACGGACGTTGTTTTGTGCCGCTATTTTGTATTGAAGTGTATGGGAAGTCTGGTTTGTTTTCCCCTAAAAAGGGGCGGTTACGAAATTTACAGTTAAGTTCCCGGATGTGCCGGTTGTATGTATAGCAGCTCGATTATAATATCCGTCTATGTAAGTTACGGCGAGCTGCACGAACGCGTTGGATTCCGATGTATTTTTGCAAACCCATGAGCATCCATAGTATTGCAACGTCCGTTATTGTTGATGGCTTGTTCGAGATGCATCGGAGCGGCGAGGACCGATCGGAGCTGCGGGAGTGTTTGGAGAGCATACGACTCCTTGTGCTTTTAGATCGCTATCGCAGTGCTTTGATGTCATGCGGCGATCGATCTGCGAGAAGCCGATGCATCTCGAACAAGCCTGGCGTGTTTGTGTTTGGCGCTACCGCACTAGCGGTTGCTGGGCAACATAACACGTATACAGTGACGTAAGATCTGTTGCAGGGGCGGCTGGCCAATAGAGGGCGCTAGGGCGCCGCCCCCCCCATGAGTCAGACCACAGTTTATGAGCCACACTCATTAAATAAGTAAATACATACATAAATCATACATACAAATTGTCAGTATTTGTGTGTTTGAGATATTAAATACATCCAGTATATGTGAAAAATATGATAGAAATTCAAAATATCTGCTTTTTCTACACATCCCCCACGTCTCATCAGCTCTGGGGCGCTGGGAGAAAGCGCCCCAGGAAGGCGGGTCTGTGAAGCAGCTTAGCCAATTGCTGATTTAAGATATACATGTTTGACATAAACTGTAGCCAATCAGCGAGCTCAAATCTAGTCAGCTATGGGCGCTTCTGTTTAGCGCCCCAAGCTGCGCGTGCCCGAGCCGAGGCACATCTCTATATCAGACAGCGGTCTATCGGGCTGGCTAGCTGGATGCGGTCATGCTAATGCCTTGTTTTGCTTTCTGTGATTACTTTTTAAAACAACAGCGACAGATCCAGCATGGACAGTTACCGGAGTGAGGGACCTGTCTGAGAAAGTAACTAAACTGTTTGAGTTAAATTTCAGATGCAAATGGAAAGTTTGTGCAGTTGGTTTGTTTTTGTGTAAGAATGCCTCCATCTTGTAATATGGCATTAAATAATTACTGACGTTTTGACAGAGCACTGGTATCATGCAGTTTGTGTTAAATTGTGTTTGGGTGGTTAATACTAATAATTATTTGTAATACTATTATTATTATTTTTCGGTTTAAAAAGATATGTAAAGGCAGTGGTTCTCAAACTGGGTTTGTGGTGGTTCTCAAACGGTGAGGTGACAGAAGGGGGTGCGGGAACAAAATGCCGTTCCTTTAATACTACCTCATCTTAAAATACGATTTAAACAGCGATTTAAACTCTCAGGTTAAATGCTGTAAATACATGAAATCCGATCAAATTACCTCATCTTTTGCGGTCAAAACTGTCTGCGTTTAAGCAGCTTGTATAGGCTATATGACAGGTCTTGAGCAGATTGCTGCCTCAGCAAATCGCGCTATACTGCCGTTCTCGACAATGTTTGTAAAAGTAGGGATTTAGCACTTACTAGCATGAAGAACAAATATAGACACAGACTGTGCAATGTGCATGGAGATCGATATAAAGAATCAAACTCTCTTCGATACAAAGACAGGCCTACCCTGTGCGAGTTCCTGTGTTTAATGTTGATCATTATATGAAGATCCACACGATTGCAAATGTCACATTGATTTTATACAACAGTTCAACAAACGAAATATTAATATTAAATGATGTTCATTTTCAACACAGTTGTCAGTATTTTTACAATAAAATAATAGCTCCAAGTAACGAAAGCCACAGCAGAACTGCAGCACAGCAGTGTTTGTGAACGAATCTGCGGCTTTGAACGAATCTTTAGAGTCAGTGATTCAATGATTAATTCACAAATACAGCCAATTGCTTCATTTCTGAATGATTCAATGACTCACCACCTACTGGCGTTTTTAATTTAATATTTAAAAGCATCATTTCGTTTTTACCATCATTGCATATTTATCTATTTAACTTTTTTTTTTTTTTTGCATTATTTATGTTATAAAGGTATTTGTAAAGGCAAAAATGCAGTTGAAAAAATCGATTTAAGGGGGCAAATATTGTCCCTTACTGAAAAAGGTGTGACTGAAGAGTGTGGGTACGCAGAAGGATATTAAAGCCTCTTGGGGTACAACCCTAAAAAGTTTGAGAACCACTGGGACTGGGTTAAGGAATAGAACAAAATAAACATCAAAGCACAATACACATACCAAGGGCAGAAAGTAGGCCTAATAGCCTATTCCCATGGTTTGAATATGACACAGCCCCACCTAAGATATTTTTCACCAGCCGCCACTGATCTGTTGGCTCTGTTGTGGCTCTCTAGCCGGTGGAAAGGCAAACCGGTTCTTAGTAAGCTCGTCAGTCAAACCAACTCTGAACCAGCTCTGGCTCTGGCTCTGAACCAGCACCCGGTTCTTGTTGGTGGAAAAGGGGTAACTGTGACACTAAGTACGCAGTGGTGTAATTTTATTTATGAATGGAATGTGTCCAAGAAAACAGGTCAATTTTACATTATGTGCATATAATTTTACACCAGACTACTTTGCACATGAGGGTGAGTAAAACACAGGATTTGCACAGAAGTTGATGGAGATGGATCGATACCAACTGTTCATGATCCAAAATTTTCAATTTTTGCAAATTGCCTTTCTGAAATTTGTTGTAGCGTTAACACATTGCCTGTTGTTTCTTACTGTATTCACGGAGACCAGAGTCATGCTGTTATTTTATTTTTTTACACCAAAATGCTCAGTCTGTATAATCCTTAAATGCATCTTCATTCTTAAAGGTATAGCGGAGGATTTTTTTACTTCTGGGTGGATACCCTATACTATTGGTCCTCCTAATTGTGAATCATTCTGGTGAATCAATCAAACTTTTCAAAAAGTGGAGAGGGCGGGACTTATCTAAAATTCGGAAAGATCCTCCGCTATACCTTTAAGTCTCTCAAACAGTGTGTAACTTCAGCCATGTTAACCATGCAGTATGCCATCAAGCTAATTCAGAATCGAATGTTCAGCAAACATCAACAAAATATATGCCATACCTACGTGATGTTTTGTAATAATCCATTTTCAGAGTTAGATTTACTGTGTGAGCTTCTCCTGTACAGTTTATGTCAGTGTATAGACCCTTTTTATGCCGATATCACAATTACGTCACGGCACTAGCTGGAGGCAAAACATTAAGGAGCTTAAAATGTAATCTTGTTGTGTTGTTGAGTGTCAGTAAAGGCCCCAATTAGAAATTTTATCGCATACCTGTGGCCATTTCCAGACGAAAAAAAAAAAAAAAGTTTGCAGCGCAGTGTTGGTATGGATAATAGTTTGATTACATGTCTAAACATTTCTCATGCATGCCTACCTAATCAGAAATTGGGGAACAAAGTGATCTCACATACCGCTAACTTTTTACACGCATTAGCTAACTTTGTTAGTCGTACAAGTACAGTACTAGTTTACTCTATGCCAATAAGTGAAGGCCCATGTTATGTGTCAGGTGTGTGTTCAAGTAGTTGCATTTGCTAACATTTGCATGTGTTAGTACATAGTCATAGTTATAGGCATATAAAGATTTAAATGCCCTCAGTTTCTTTTTACTATACACACTTGGTTTTTCTTTTATGTAAGTGTAGATGTCAGGCCACTCCTGTCAGTTCGTCCATCCATTGAGTGAGCGTGTACAAGTCTGCCAATTTCTCTATGTCATAAACTATAAGGGGCAAGGCTTCTAAAATTTGGGGCGTGATATTTAAATGTTGATTGTTTTCAGCAGCCACATTCATCAATGTACGATCAGTCATAGGATGGGATTGGCAGCATACGAATGTTTCATGAATCACACGTGAACCCTGTTGCAAGATGATTTCTGTGCTCGGTTCTGTCTTTTTTTGTTGGTGTTCGGGCTGACGTGCTTCTAGCCCATGGCTTCTGTTCCTGTTTGCCATGCGCTCCAATGTCATGTATTTTGTTTCCTCTTCAGTAGTTTATTTGCCTCACCTGTCGTCTCTCATTACCCTCTTGGCTATAGGGTAGCATCCCTCGTGCAACCCTATATATTTCTCTTGTGTGTGCTGTTCTATGCCAGATTGTTGTTTGCCTCTGAGCGTCCACGTCCAGTTATTGTTTTGTCGGAAGTCCAATCTTGTTATTTTTGTGGGGATTTTTTAGCTCCAGGATTATCTGCCTGTCCTGCATTTAATTTATTGTATACACCTGCATGGCTTAGTCTGCCTGATCTGGCCTGCCTGGGACCCTGAGGTAGAGATGGGCAAATGAAGCCTCATGAAGCACTGAGGCTTTCCCCTGATTGTTCTGGGAAAAGATTCAAAGCTTTGAGAATGTTGAAAACACTGCCATCTGTTGTTTAGTAAAAAATTAAGCAGCTAAAAGCCTGTGAAAGAAGCTTCATTGGAAGAAGCAGCCACCACACATTCCATAGATAGTTTCATGTTATGTACTGTTGTATTACAAATTTATTAAATGTTTAATTTAGGTTTCCACTACAATAGTATATAAACTGAGAAAGTGATTATTGAGTTAACAGCAAGATATTCCTGCCAGACCTGTTTTTCCTTTGTAAGTTAAATGAGTCAGATCACCGAGACGCTAACCTATTGTCTTTAATGGCTCTTGGAGCCCGAGCCACAGTCCAGACATTTAATCGTTAGGCTGATTGGATTAGCACATATGCGTTTGAATGGTTATGCTGATTGGATTGAGACTGGTAACACGCTGGAGTCTGGGGCAGGTTCCTTAACCTGTATTCTCATTTACATGCTTTATTCAGAGTCTCCACCTCTATGTAATCCCTCCGCTCTTTGAGAGTATAATTACAATGAATACTGTATTATGAGTTAGACTTGATGATGATGAACTACAGACTTGATGAACTACAGACTCTGAAGAATAAATCTCTTCTGCTTATAAGATCCATCTCAAGTCTCCTGGTTTTTGCTTCGATGAAGGAATAAAAGTTCCCAACAGTACACAAATAAAAGCCTAACAGTGTGTGTGTCTTGAATTTCTCTCTGTGATAAATTTTACCCATTTATACATAAACTACCCATTAAACATATATGTTCACATATATGAATTGCATATGACAAATATTTTATTTTTCTGAAATAATTTGTATTCTTTATATTGCTTGTGTGACTGGCGATTTAAAAATGTAACACGCAAAGTGAATCGCGCACGTTATTGGCTAGAAAGTGAGGCTTCGTTTGTCATTGGTCACGTGATTTATACATTAAAGGGGGGGTGAATTACTGTTTCATGCATACTGAGTTTTTTACACTGTTAAAGAGTTGGATTCCCATGCTAAACATGGTCAAAGTTTCAAAAGTTAAGTTGTACGTTTGAAGGAGTATTTTTGTTCCAAAAATTGTCCTTCCGGTTTGTCACAAGTTTCGGAAAGTTTTTTTCGAGTATATGGCTCTGTCTTACGTAAGATAGAGCGGAATTTCCTTATATGGGTCCTAAGGGCACTTCTCCGGTAAGATCGCGGGCGCGCGCGCACTCGTAAAACAGAGCAAGAGAGTGAAAGCAGTTCGCCATCAAAGCGCCCTGCCCGGCTTTTGGGAAGTCAATGTCACCAAAGAAGTGTGTTTTTGGTTGCCAGGGCAAGACAACCCTGCACAGATTCCCAAAGAACCCGGCGTTAAGGCACCCGTGGATGGAGTTTGTTTTCCTGAGCATAAACGTTGTGTAAGACTGTTGTTCCCTGCATTTCGACGATGATTGTTTTATAAACAAAGCCCAGATCGTCTATGCTTAAGGATCGAGCAGGATCGAGCAGTCACAATGATAAAGGTTCGCGGTCGTGCGTTGGAACGGTGAGTAAAACTGTTGAACAAATGTCTCTGTGTGTTGTTAGCTCGGCGCGTTAGCACAGCTTTAGCTTCGCCCACACGGCCCGCCCCCAGCCGCTCGTTTTTTTCCGGAAAGACTCGGTACAGCCAATCTTTCAATTAAAAATATAATAAAACAAAATACTTTTTGGAGATATGAAGGATGCAATATTACTCTATAGGTACTCAAGATTAACAGGAGATTGAGTGAAAATGAGCATTTCACCCCCCCTTTAACAAAACAAGCCTCGAATCAAGGTTTCATCTGGCTTTTTGAGTTTTGCCTCTTTTTCCTTACCACCCAAAAGTGGCAATTTTAACATGCTATATAAAGTGATCTGTGGGGTATTTTGAACTGAAACTTCACATAAACACTCTGGGGACATCAGAGACTTATTTTACATCTTGTAAAAAGGGGCATAATGTATCTTTTCAACCTTCATAATATATTTCCAAGACCCTTGTGATGGTACATCGACTTAAGCCGCGTTTCCACCGCAGGGACTTTCCCCAGGAACTAGGAACTTTGGGCTGGTACTCGATGTGTTTACACCGCAGGAACCAGGGTCTAAATGAAGTTCCGGGTAAATATTTCCCCCTCCGATAGTCCCTGCTCACGAGGTAGTACTTTTTCAAAGTTCAGGAACTTTCAAGGGTGGGACTTGTGCGCTGCACAAGCTGATTGGTTGTGTTCACGCCGCATTTTGGTTGGATGACTCCACGCAGCATTTTCTTTATTTTTAACCTCCCTTTTAAAAAGTGGCTTCATTCAGTAAAGTTGTCTGTCTGCAAATATGGAATTTAATAAAAAAAACTGGGGGACTGGCGACGAGTTTCAGGCTTTATTATTTGGGTATTTGTGGAAGAGGAAACTTTCTGCGCGTTCGTCACAGCCATCTCACGGCCAATGTCCGCAATAGCTGATAACATACAATTTTATATCTAACGTTAGCATTACGAGCTCTGAACACGCTTTATCAGTGCTCGTCTCTTTTCTGCCACAGCTTTTAATATTAAGTCATTATGTTTACACATTGTCATCTATTGCAAGGCAAACCATGTTACAAATTTACTATAACAGGATTGAAATAGCGCTTTGAGGTTGGTAACAAACAACTATTTACAAGACTGTCACTATTTATGATTGATAGACGGGGTTCAGGCTTTTTTTAAGCGTATTTGCGCAAAAGGAAATTTTTGCGCCTTCGTCCCAGTCATCTCACAACATACCTTGTCTAATTTTATACGCATACGAGCTTTCTGAACACGCTTTAGTATCAGTGCTCGTCTATTTTGTTATGTTAATTACCTCGTTAGTAAACCAATAACTGCAGCACAGTTTGAATCTCCTCCATACTTATAAATGTGGCGCTCAAAACTGATTACTGTCCGTCGCAGACTGGGAGGAGCAGTTGCGCGCAGTTTACCTTCCCGGTACTTTAGACCGCGGTGTAAACGCAGAAAGCAACCGGTCTGGGGCAAAAAAGGTTCCTGGGAAAAAAGTTCCTGGGACAAATTGTTCCGGGTAATTTCGGTGGAAAAGCGGCTTTACAATAGGTTGAATGACACGTCTGCCATAGCCTGACGGGGTCTGTGTCGCTTTTACTGGCACTATGTAACTTCGGGGTTCGGGTAGTAGGCTAACCCAAGCACAAAAAGAACTACAAAATTCGACTGCTTTACGGTATACGTCACTTCCCCCACCACTTCCTCAAATTTGGATGTGAGAGGCCAGCGTTTGTTTTCGGCTTTCGTGCGTATGTTTTTGTCATGGGGGCTGTTTACAGGTGTAAATGTCCTCCGAAACGGATTTGAATCCGATCGCTCAAACCACTTCAGGAGGAGGAGGTCTGTGCCGCATTCCAGACGAAACTGGACAAGTGTAAATGCATCTGGTTGTTGAAACCACATATGTAAATTGTACTCCTCCCAAAAATGCATGTTATAGGCTATATGTTATTGCTAGATATGACGACGCTACTGGAACACGCATCACCGCAGATGAGAAGCTGAGCATCTATTCATCAAGCCAACGAGCAAACTATCGCAAATCAAAGTGAAAGTAAGTCGCAGACGCTTAACACACAATCATCATCATTAAAAGTAAAGAAATGAAATGATCTTACCAGGGCTGTTACTGCTCTCTCTTATTGCGGTGTTTGATTTTGAAATTTTAGCTGATGATCAATAAAATGCAGCTCATATCTGTTGCTTTCGGTGACGTGCACTCACCGTTTCCGTTTTGCAAAAACACATTTATGGCCAGGTGTACCTGGAATCGTTTTGATAAATCAGATAGCTATCCGATCTGAGAAAACGCATGAAGTGACCAGTAAATAAATCTTTTATTTGTAAACTTGTTTGCGTTCTATGTTGTATGTTGTTGCGCTATAGTATGTAATTTTTTTACGATGCTGTTCATTAATCCATTGTTGATAATTAGACCAGTCCAATAATTTCCACATATGTCTAGCTAGCTTTCTATTATCAGAGCTGTTAACAGGCTTGCTAACAAACACTCATTTCTCTTACGTGTTTTTTGCGTTATGTTTTATTGCCTAGCTTGCCTCACGAACTAGTTTGCCAGCTGAACTCAGGTGTTGTGAGGTGTATTTATCACGTAGTCCTGAGGGATATCAGACGACGCTGTTGACGTTGATTCCTGCGATTATCATGAGAACAGTTTTCAATATCTCACAAAAATGGTAAATGGACTGCATTTATATAGCACTTTCACAGACCTAAAATTGTTATAAATAGCTTCAAAGTTTTGTAAAGTTATTAGAAATTTATTTTTATGAAACATCCTCATGAAAATAAAATTGAAGTTGGCACTGTAACAATCTAGAAATGCACTACAGCTAAACCCACATGTCTATACATTTTATATTTAAAATCTGAAGATGGTACGTCTAAAACTCTGTATTTAGTTAAATGTTTTTCAAAATCATGTCATATGCCTTTATTTTGATTAGCCGCTAAAATGCTACTGATGTTTAGTCATCTTCTGAGCATTCATTCAGTCTTTTGTCTCTATTGTTTTGTGGTGCAAACTGAGACCATTCAGTCTCAGTCTCTCCTGCACACATTCACACCTCTCCAGCCTGGTTATGGTAAATGGACTGCATTTATATAGCGCTTTCACAGACCCAATGGCCACCAAAGCGCTTTACAATATTGCCTCACATTCACCCATTCACTCACTCATTCATACACCGACGGCGGTGTCAGCCATGCAAGGCGATCCAGCTCGTCGGGAGCAGCTGGGGTTAGGTGTCTTGCTCAAGGACACCTCGACACTTGGTCAGGTGGAACCGGGGATTGAACCACCAACCTTCCGGTTTGTAGACAATCTACATGAACCACTGAGCCACTGCCGCCCCTATGGCTCTAAATATGCATTTCTTTTGTCTGCATTATAGTTACTAACGACTGGCTATTCACAGGCTATTCATAGGGTTTCAATCCCTAATTTCTTTTATCAAAGTTCTAAAAATTTTTCTCAAATGCCCTTCTTGAATAAAGAAACATTTCAGTAAGCATTCAAATTTAGAAAAAATCATAAAAAAAATAACAGTTAGGTGGCAGGTGCACCCAGAGCTAGCTAGCATGTTAGCTTAGCACACCATCAATACACGACAATATATGAGATTAAAACCATGTTTGTGCTCCAAACTTACTTTATAACGCAAGTCGAGTGTTTTAAATAATCTTCTGTGATCTAATTTGGCTTCAGATAAAAAAAATAAGACAGAAAATATATTATTTTATTGTATTCTGCACGATGATAAAGTCTATATAGATTAGCATTACATTACAAATATAATCTATTATTATGAAAATACCTGGCATGGCTTGAAGAACACAGGCAAATCAAATATCATTGCAATCATGTTTATTGTCTTCAAAACGTCTTTATCTGCATATTACAGCGAGATTTCTGTTAGCTGTGTGTGTTCGAGGCTTCCTGGAATGTCACATGATTATGGCTCTTCTTCATGTTCCATATATGGACTATTATTGTGCATATAGCGCCATCAGGCTATTGGTATGAATTGAAAACACAGTAAATCAGAGTACCAAACGGTCATAAAGATTACATCGACGCATTTGGGTATAAATTCAATAAATATTATTCCTGTCTATAGAAATATGATGTAAATCTATGAGAATCTATCAATATTTCTCCAAATCTGCACATTTTTGAGCTAAAAGCACTGAAGGACGTTGTTTTGTGAATCGCTGTCATGACGACAGCACAGACTTTTTTTATGAATGGGAGCGGCTGACGCGCATAATTCATATTAAAGGTATCGAGTCATTTTTTCATTTCATAACTCCAGACACAAATTAAGACATAACTGTCACTATGAGTTTCTCAGAATACAATAGTGGTCAAATACTGAAACTTGAGTCTTATATCTTTTTAATGATGTATAGTCAGAGATGGGACCAAGTCATACATATGCAAGTCTCAAGTAAGTCTCAAGTCTTAACCTTCAAGTCTCAAGTAAGTCCCAAGTATTTTTTTCTTGGGCAAGTCAAGTCAAGTCACAGGCTATGTCAAGTCAAGTCAAGTCAAGTCCTGTAGTAGGTCAAGTCAAGTCCAAGTCAAGTCACCTTATTATTGTAATTTTACCTGCAGAATCTGATCTTAATAAAGTGAAAAGACAAGATATCAGTTACTGTCAATAAATTACAATAATTTGGATTTGCATTGTAAATACTCATGTTCAGTAAAATACATCATGGAATCAAGCAAAATTGTAACTTCATAAAATTATTTATTTTTCACTTCGGCCAACAGTGTTTAAAATGTAACAAAGTTTAATGTTGTACATAAACTGTGTTTACAATAAGTGTATTGTGATTGTCAAAACATTTTAGTAACTAAACTGAATTGTATTCGGTTTAGTGACAACATGTTACAATGTTTACATGGTACAATTTCTGGTAAGCTACGCTTTTTTATTATTTCAATTCAATTCAATTATTGTGATCTGACTTAATATTGACTCATTTGGATAAATATTAGGTAGGCTACACAAGATAGGCACTAATTTTTTTCAAGAAAAAAACAACTCACCTAATGCTGTAAACATACAGAGAGATATAATGCGTTTTTTTTTTTATAATAACAACTTTATTTAATGATAAGTAAAAATATAATAAATGTGTAATATAGTACACATATTTAGCAAAATACTTTTTATAGCCAACTAACGTGCTATAGCCTATATGGTCATCAAATGGCTTTCCTGAGGTAAATGTTATGTGACAATTGTTCTCCAGCTGTTTTATTGACCCATTTGTTTGATTGATTGGTCGATATTATGTATGAGGAATATACATTTCGGTAAGTTCAGCTGTACTGTATCTTTCAACATTGTTCATTCGTGTTTATTTACTAGCTAGAGATGATCGGTTCACGTGCCGCGCTAGGGATCTGCGTCACATTTACAAGCGCCAAAACGGTATTGTTTGAATTTCGTAATAAAAATGACAGAATCTGAGAGCTGAGATTTTTTAATATCGTAACCTGCTCTTGTGTCACGATTTTTCTGTGCGTGAGAAAATGAATGAGAGCGTGTGAAAAGTCAGTGTCGCGTGTGTCTCACGGTGAATGCGTGAGAGTTGGCCGCGATGTTAATGGTGCATGTCTTGCAAAGCGCTGTTCGTCTTTTGCCATCTTGTGAATAATTCTCGAGGCCGAAAGCGATGACCCTCAGTACCCCTCCGGCTGACATGTTGATGTGATATCTGATCTAAGTGGGCGTGGTGTGCAAGGTACGAGAGGGCGCGACTGATGATAGTGTAGTGATCCAGTCATGACAACGCTATTCTCAGCCTGCGCTCCAGCTGGGTAATCAACTTTATTTTTTTTAAATAATTTATATATTTTATATTCAAACTGAAAAAATTATGTGATTAACACTCAAGTCATTCAAGTCATCGTGTCTCAAGTCAAGTCAAGTCCCGAGTCTTGAACTTCCAAGTCCGAGTCAAGTCTCAAGTATTTTATTTTTTGTCAAGTCAAGTCACAAGTCATAAAAATATGAGTCGACTCGAGTCCAAGTCACCAAGTCACAAGTCCCCATGTCTGTGTATAGTTTGTCAAGGTATAACATTAAATCTGATAGTAACTTTGAAGTAAATAAATAAAAAAACGCTTCAGTGCGCGGGCGCACTGACAACGGTTAACAGGTTAACTTTATTGATGTCATCAGGCATTTTGTAATGTTTACATTACAATAAAAAGACCGGGCGCCGCCATTGATTAGCAGACCATCACCTGCTGTTAGCATTCTATTGACTCCCATTCATTTTGGCGTCACTTTGACAGCGAATAACTTTACATCCGAGGCGTTTAAAGACTCCATTTGTCCATTATTTATTTCTAAATAAACACAAAAATGTATAAAAGGCTCCATTACCTTGTATCTTACGTTATGGCCCCGTAGAAGCAGTTTTTGTAAAAATAGGCTAACAATTGCGTCATAACCACGCGACTGTCGCACAGTAGAGAAATTACCGTATGGACAGGAGGAGAAGCTCGCGGGCAATCGGGGGGAAGTGGAGGCAAAAATGACAAAATAATTAATCAGAATACCTAGCAAAAGTTTCCAACTCACGATCTCCGTCTCTGCAAGATTCGGAAGGGAATGATTCAGATTTCTCTTGGCACAGCTACAAGAAGACAGACGGGTTGCTCACGTCACACCTACATCGTCAAACTCAGTTTGAGTCTGCGCAGTTCGCTCGACCATCAGGAAGTGAGTGCTTCTAATTGACTTCACTTATCTCCGTTGAATCCAATGGGGTCGCTGTGTCCAGTTTATATACTGTCTATGGTGAGTACGCTCTATGCACGAACGCTACTGATGTATTTCCGGTAGAATCTCAGCCTGTGTCTTTACTTCCGCATAGCGCATTCTATAGCGAAGCGTACTAGCGGCAAAACTTTCATAAAATTAATTTTCTCAGAAACGGAGACAACGATTTTAGAAACCGATTCGCTAGTCGGATTTTGCATGATGTGAGAGAATACTCACCCTCAGTTGAGTAGTTGTCGATGTAGCTCGAAATATATAATTTAAAGCCCTTCTCTTTCTTACTCTTAGGTGTGACAGCTAACTGCCTCACAATATTGTTAACAATTTACGTTAACCGCTGGAAGTTCTTGTAAACAGCGAGTGTAATTTGGCATTATCTCCACCTAATGCAAAAATGGCTTCCAACGCAGCACCGGCTGTAACTGGGCGGGCTGAGACAAAACGCGGAAGCGATCGAGCATAGAGCCTGTTACGTCAGCCTCAGATCGCAAATGGATGCTGGCGAGGCTAGATGCACTTGTTTTCTTCACTCTTTCCAGTTAATATTGGTATGTCTAAAAGTGCTCATTCGGTTAAAGTTCATTGAATAATAAGCACAATGTGTTACTGAATTGATTATACACAGATCCAATGAGGGCGCTTCGCGCCCACTGCGTCACATCCCGCCGAAACGGGCGTGGCTTAGGCCTATAAAAGAAGGCTCGGAGGCAGCTGATATCTGATTTTCCATCTCTTCAGCGAAGCTCACGCATCATTGGATCCCGAGAGAGAAGCCGCGCGCCGTCTGAAGAAGCCTTTTCAGCGGGACGAGCCATCATCTGAAGCCGCTGGCCACGCCGCCTTCTACTGCCGTTCCCGCTGCGCTATCCGGCGCCTATATCCTTTTTCACTCTCTGTTCTGTGTGTGTGTGTTCGCCGGCGCGACACACTCTAAAAGAGCTTGCGTCTTTTTCAAGATACCTTCATGCGGCTCGTGCAGAGCCCCACTCAGTGACGGGGACCGCCATGTTATCTGCGTTTCCTGCCTGGGTGAAGATCACGCAGCGCTCGCGCTCGCTGACGGCGGCTGCCCTCACTGCGAGCTACTGCCAATGGTGACTCTGAGGACTCGCCTGGCAGCTTTCTCCGAGCCTGCACTTCCACGCCGTAAAAAGCGCCGTGCTCAGCGAGGTCTGACCTCACTCTTCGCGCTACTAAGTCTGCTGCACAGGCCATTGGACGGAGCATGGCATCTCTCACCATTGCTGAGAGACACTTATGGCTGACGCTCTTAGAGATGTCTGAGTCTGAGCGCACCGCGTTCCTCGACGCCTAGCTTTCTTCTGCTGGCCTCTTCAGATCCTTTGTCAACGACTTCGTGGAGAGATTCGCCGAGGTGCAGAAAGCGTCACAGGCCTTTAAGCACTTCTTACCGAAACACTCCTGGGGTCTCATTTATAAAACTGTGCGTAGGAACCTTACTAAAAGTGTACGTGCGCCCGAAAGCCAAAAATGGCGTATGCAAAAAAATATTCGGATTTATAAAACCGTTCGTACGCCAGAACCTGCGCAGAATTCACTTTATAAATCCCAGTCAGCGGAAGATTGTGCGCACATGCGTCTCCTCCCCGAAATAACCATATATGGAGCTTACAACGCCTAGTTTTACTATGCAGATCCTCATCTGCATATCATTTGCATATGATTATTCATCCACGTGATAACGTTTAACGGTACAAGACACATTACATTAATAAAAATCAAGTAGTTGCCTATCCTTGCCTTGTTTTTGAATACATAAATCAAATAGTGTAAAATACATTTCAGAGAAAGTTTTTCTCACTCTTTTCCACTGGCCGAATTGTATTTTTAATTGATATTTTTAATGGAAACAGATAGGCCATGGGCATTATTTGCACGAAACTATTTTCTCAGACAATCTGGTATTATCATGATAAGCAATTATCTCTGTGGTTAAAACATTAAAACAGCACGCCACAGGAAAAGTGTTCAAAAACACAGCATCCACAACAAATATTTCTATTGACTGAATTTGAATATAAAAATGTTGTAACTTCTCAGTAATGATTTCATGTTTAAGTGCTTAACTCCATTAATTTGAATGGCATATTTAATCTAAATGTTTATATCAAAAGTAAAACATATAGTTTAAATCATTATTTTATTTATTCAAACTGTTATTTGCGTTAGTTTCACTAAACGGCCAACGCGCTCGCTGGCGCGGACATTTAAAGGGTAACTAAACCCCTGGTCAGAGCCTGACTCCACCCACTGGCAAATTTGAAAAATGAAGAAAAGTAGGCAGAGCCCAGTGGAGAGGGGGCGTGTATCTGAGACGTATCTCTTTGCAGGCAAGGGCGTGGTTAGCTGGTACCCTCTGACATCACCGGCCACCATAACTTCCAATAGGAAAATTCAACTGCAGTAGCCACTGTTCAACCTGAAGAGGGCAGCACTCAGACGTTTTTACACCATATTTTGTAAAATTAAAACACTTTAAACACAAATGTCAAAAAAATTACTTGAATCAATGAACAGCACTAATAAAGCCCCATTCTTACAGATCATTAACTAAAAAAAGTTGGTTTAGGGTTTAGTTACCCTTTAAGAAGGGATGGATATTTGCTTCAAGTGACAGGCTTGGTGAGTGAGATTATATTTGTATTATCTTTCTGTATATGTTAAATTTTCTTTAGATTTTCTGTCTAAAAGTGACCAAAAAGACACTTAACTCCAGCTCACCATCGGTGTCACCAATTCCCTTTGTCTCCAGAATGTGCGTACGCACGGCTCAAAGTTTGCTTAAAGGTGCGCACATTCTCCCGTCAAGTTTGTTTTTTATAGATCACAACCTTTGCGTGGGAACTGGCGTACGTACGTTTCCAGCCCCGTTTTGTGCGTACGCACGCTTTATAAATGAGACCCCAGTTCCGCAGCGGGCCGTGCGAAACCACCTGCTCGGAGCTCACAGCCGCAGCCGCAGCCCCCTGCCGCCTCATCGCAGCGCCGACAGGACCGTAGCTCGAGGCCTCGCTCTCGCTCGACTAGCCTCCACCCCACTCCGTGTGGGCCACGGCCTAGGATTGCGGTGAAGCCCGAAGCCCCGAAGTCATCCTAGCACGCCTAGGAAAGCGTCGGTGTTCGAGTCCCGCCGCGGTGGGACTTTCACCGAAGCTCATCGCTCGTTCAGTTCCAAGAAATGTGACTGTTCCAGTGTATTCTGCAGTGTACAAGCCGGAACAGCTGCCCGCTTGCCTGCACTCAAATGCCGTTTTTACGGCTACCCAGATAAATCCCATAAAGAGTGTATTTTCTGGTGTCCCGGCCACGGCCGATGGTGTTATAAGTGTAGAAAAAAAATGTCCACTGCCCAGTGCCCATCCCTACACACAAGCACAGCCCTTCACACAGGGTCCGCGCTCATAAAATCGACTCAGGTCGATTGCGCATCCAACATAGTAAACGTGCCCACTGCCCACAAACACTATGTTCTGCATGTCTCACGGTTTCTGTAAAAACGAAACCAGTGAGCATTCACTCTGCTCGGGTAGACAGTGCGCTCAATGCAGTAAATGTGCCCGCTCTCCCGCGCCCGCATTCACTCACAGACATGACAAGTCCCACGGGACTCGCCGAGCCCTCCCTCACTCGGTTAAACACCGCAGCGGGGTCGAGCGCGGGCAATCTGCCCACTGTGATCAGCGCGCTCCCCGCCTCAAATGTCATGAGCATAACGCCTATGTTACAGCGCACCGAAGCGCCTCTGTTGCCAAGCGACCAGAGCACGCTTCGCATTCAACCCCTAGCCACCCATGCAGATGCATGGGCAGCACTTCCCAGGGTTTTGGAATGGGTGCTGGACATTATAAAAAGAGGCTATTTGCTACAGTTCTGTCGACGCCCTCGCCGTGTGGCGGTGCGCGTCGAAACCACCGTGAATACAGAAGTAGCACACCTACTTCAAGCCGAAATATCGAAACTGTTGAACAAAGGGGCAATAGAGCCTTTATCTCAAGCTCAAAGCTAAGGGGGGCTGTACAGCAGATACTTCCTGGTACCGAAGAAAGACGGGGGTCTCAGACCCATACTAGATCCAAGACAACTGAACAAAGCATTGGCGAGACGCCGCTTCAAAATGCTCACAACCAGAAAAATCCTCTCGCAGGTTCGCCGAGGAGACTGGTTTATGTCGATAGATCTGAAGGACGCATATTTTCAAATACAGATAGCGTCACGTCACAGGCGATACTTGAGATTCGTCTTTGAGGGCCAGGCATATCAGTACATAGTCCTACCGTTCGGTTTGTCCCTAGCACCCCGTACATTTACGATGTGCATGGACGCAGCGCTCGCACCCCTCAGACTCCGGGGCATGCGAGTATTGAACTACTTGGACGATTGGCTGATTCTAGCTCAATCACACTCAGAGCTCATAGAGCACAGGACCGTTTTACTTGAACACCTCGAGAATCTAGGTCTAAGAGTCAATTGGGCGAAGAGTTCCCTGATCCCCAGTCAGATAATATCCTTTCTGGGCACAGAACTGGACTCGCGGTCTATGATAGCGTGACTGTCACCACCACCATGCGCGCTGGACATTCAGCGCGCAGCGAGCTTTTTCCACTGTGGCACGACCGTCCCACTCAAGAAATTTCAGAAGATGCTGGGTCTCATGGCCTCAGCATCATCAGTTCTCCAGCTGGGCTTGCTCCGCATGCGCCCTCTGCAGTTCTGGCTAAAAGCGCGAGTACCGCGCCGAGCGTGGGCGTCCGGTCTGCTTCATCTCAAGGTCGATCAGACATGCATCTTAGCTCTGAAACCTTGGAAAGCGAACGACTGGTACCAATCAGGTGTAAGCCTGGGGACTTCCTCGAGGGTGAAAGTTGTGTCAACAGACGCCTCCACCTCGGGATGAGGAGCGCTGCTCAAGGGCAGACCGTTCTTCTGCCAATGGTCAGAACGGGAGAAGCTTCAACATATAAACTGCCTGGAAATGTTGGCAGTGGACAATGCGCTGATGCGTTTTCGTCCCCAAATGAAGGGTCACCACGTCTTGGTCCGCTCGGACAACATGTCGGTGGTGTCCTACATAAATCACCAGGGCGGTGATCTTAGATCCCGAAACTTATACAGATTGGTGGAACGCCTCCTGTTATGGGCTCAGCGCAACCTGTGCTCGCTGAGAGCGGTGCACGTGCCAGGGCTGCAGAATTTGGGGCCAGACAGGCTGTCCAGGAACAACGTTTCAGCGGGCGAATGGTCTCTACACCCACACACAGTCAAACTGTTGTGGGAGATGTTCGGCAGAGCGAAAGTGGACCCGTTCGCGTCTCACGAAAACGCTCACTGTCCGGAATTTTTCTCCAAGAGCAGGAACGCGCTGGCCCAAACGTGGCCGCGCTGCCCGCTCTATGCTTTTCCCCCCGTCTCTCTCCTGCCTCAGGTGATAGAACGGATCAGGGAAGAGGGATGCTCAGTGCTGCTCGTAGCGCCGCTCTGGAAGAACCAACCGGGGTTCCCAGTTCTGATGCAGCTAGCGGACACTGTCCCGTGGCCAGAGCCAGTGAGGAGGGACCTCCTCTCTCAGGCCAGGGGTGCGATTTGGCATCCTCACCCGGAGCTGTGGTCCCTTCATGTGTGGACTATCAACGGGTACCCGCTGACCTCCCAGAGGGAGTGTTAAACACTATCACTCAGGCTAGAGCTCCGTCTACTCGACGGCTTTATTCCTCAAAGTGGTCGGTGTTTTCCGGCTTGTGCAGAGCTCGGGGCATTTCACCCCTAGATTGTGGGATGGCGGAGGTTCTCTCCTTCCTACAAGAGCTACTGGATAAGGGCAGGACCCCTTCCACGCTCAAAGTCTATGTGGCGGCTATAGCAGCGTTTTCTAAAACAACACTTGGTCAGTCAATAGGAAGGAATGATTTAGTCATCCGCTTCCTTAGGGGAGCTAGGAGGCTGAATCCTCCCAGACCTCCTTCAGTCCCTGTGTGGGACCTTTCTACGGTGTTGGAGGCCATGAAAGGTGACCCATTCGAGCCTATCCAGTCGATTGATTTTAAACACTTGTCTTTCAAAACAGTGTTTTTATTGGCTCTCGCTTCAGTGAAGCGCATAGGTGACTTACACTCGCTCTCCGTGGGCGCGGCGTGCATGGAGTTTGGGCCAAATGACTCGAGAGTCATACTCAAACCTAGGCATGGTTACGTTCCAAAATCCCTCAACACACCATTTCGGGCTCAGGTCATTTCCCTGTCAGCCCTGCCGGTCTCTGACGAGGAAGGGGACGCAAGCTTTCTTTGTCCAGTTAGGGCGCTAAGAGCTTATGTGTCTCGCTCGTCTGCTTTTAGACAGAGCAGCTATTTGTTTCGTTCAGCGGGTGTTCCAAGGGACTAGCTGCATCGAAACAGAGCCTATCCAGATGGATAGTTGATGCTATAGCGCTGGCATACACTGACAAGGGCTTGCAGTGCCCGTTGGGTGTCAGAGCGCACTCCACGAGGGGCATGGCCTCTTCGTGGGCTTGGTCTAGCGGAATTGCCTTGCAAGATATATGTATGGCGGCAGGCTGGGCCTCCCCGTCTACATTTATAAGGTTTTATAACCTGGAGGTTCCCGCCTTACAGGCCAAGCTGTTGTCGGGATAGACTTTCATCAGTTCAGGCCGAATCCCGCCCTGTCTGTATGATGTCATGTTAAAGCATTTGCGTCTACGAATTAATGTGGGATGGAGTGGTCCCCCCCCCCCCCCCCCTCTTTCCAGAACTCTCTGTGAGTTCCCTTGGTGATTATGCACTGTGAACCCTGAGTGTTCGCTTCAGGTTTATTAGTGTTAGATCCCAGCACGCACAGCGTTTTGCATAGGGTCCCCTAGCGTAAGATACTTACACAGTACGAGAGACCTCTCGTAAGAAAACGTACTCGGGTAATAACGTAACCTCGGTTCTCTCTAGAAGAGGGAACGAGTACTGCGTATCTTGCCGTGCATGCAACACGCTCTGGTTCGCTTCGGCGATGAAAAACCAGATATCAGCTGCCTCCGAGCCTTCTTTTATAGGCCTAAGCCACGCCGTTTCGGCGGGATGTGACGCAGTGGGCGCGAAGCGCCCTCATTGGATCTGACGTCACGATAGGCCTCGCTCGATAGGCTGATGCAGTTGCCGCAGAGCAGCCAATAGGCGCCTATGCCTGCATACTGCTGCAACGCGTTTTACATTAATACAAAATTTAAGGATAATTTTTTGGCTTCAATATCTCGCAGAAAAGAGATTTTCCCCTAGCGTAAGATACTTACGCAGTACTCTTTCCCTCTTCTAGAGACAACAGAGGTTACGTTAGTAACCGAGTACGTTTTCTGTGATTTTTATGCGACGCACGTGGAGCTAACTAGTGATTTGTGCACAGTGTATAACGGAAAGAGATCTGCGCAACGGATAGTATTCTGATCAAATTGTCCCATGTGTTTCCAGGTATGTTCAACTCTTCAACTTAACCAGTATAAAGTGATCTAATTTATGTAATTTGGGCCTATAATGTATATCTGGATTGAGCTTTTGAACGTATCCTATCTTTATTTTTCATATTCTGTAATACAAAATTTTTAAAGTTTTACTTCCAACTATTACGCTGGTTTTGCGGTTCTAAAGAGTATAATATGACTGTGCATGATGTTTTGAGGGAATATTTGTTTGATTCGTACAAACATTATTCTTACGTTATTACTGATATGTTTGAAGAATACACATCCAGCCTTTTTATTACTTTCTTTATTTTTCCTTTAACAACAGTAATTGACTGTTATTACTTTAATGTGTAGGCTACTACATAATGTTAAACATTTATACAAAGTGAGTTACGTCAGCCTGAGATCGCAAATGGACGCTGGCGAGACAAGAAAGACACACTTGTTTTCTTCACTCTTTCCAGTTAATATTGTGTATAACGTGCAAATCGTCCCATGTGTTTCCAGGGCCAATAAATACAGATCTGCTACACAAGGAAATTATGCTCTATATTTTATGATACTTCAATATGTCTGTATACCTACAACGCGTCCTTAACCTATAGAAATGGGCTGTTATTATCCCAGTCCCTAAAAGTATTAGTCCCAAGGCTTTAAATGACCTCAGGCCAGTTGTCCTCACTTCTCTTGTAATAAAATCTTCTTGAAAAGCTTGTGAAGACATTGTAAGGCAAACCAAGAAAGCTCTTGACCCTATACAGTTTGCTTATAGGGCACAGAGGAGTTGAGGACAATTTTTCTACTCAATCTTTTATGCACTTAGAAGTGAGTAATACTCATGCTAGTCTGTTGTTTATTGACACTTCCTCAGATTTTAATACTATCCAACCTCACATACTATCCATACTACCTAGGGCTGGACGGTATGACGGTATATATCGTTACCGCGGTAGAAAATGTCAACCGTAACAGATTTTTTTATTCCGTGATACCGCGACATGTAAATAAGTGGGCGTGGTTAACTCACGTGCAGCGTGCATGAGAATGAGACACTGAGATTTGTCAAAGACACATGGAGAAAGCAGATCAAGAGGATCCACAAAGTAATTACGTTTTCTAAAGGGTTGTTGTTACCGTGATATTTTCGGGGGGAAAGGCGCAGGAGTCAACTAGAGCAGAGCAGCACCTGTAGGCTACAGTTTAGAGGAGTGCACGATCGCAACGGGGAAAGCATGATGCTTACTTGACAACAACAGATCATATATCAGTATCGTAACGAATAGAAATAACCTTAAATGATGTATAGTTATCTGCATCTTTCTGTGTCTTATGTATAGTTACTTTTTAAACACCAAAGCATTCAGTATGACACGCGAGCGGTTGCCGTGGTAATGAACATCCTGCTTGTTAAAGCAAATGTATAATCCTGTATCTGAGGCAAAATTACTAAATATGCAGCGCGAGTTATATATTTCTAACTCCAAACAATTGGCCACTGAAACAGCTAATAAAATCTTGCTTCGACTCGATGCGTGATTACAACGTGTCACTCAAATTCCGATAGCATTTTACTGATGCAAAAGACGCGCGCGTGCACACGCACTGAGAGGGAGCGCGATGTGTCGGTGTTCACCGAGCTATGTAAAATAATTTAAGGTGTGTATAATTTACACTACTTAGTCAACACTAACAGTAGCTGCTGTTCGGTTTTCATACTGCTGTTCTACTCCTAGTCACTTCTGTTTTGAACTTGACGCTTCTGAACATAAGCTTTAGGTGATGGGTTGCCAGATATCACAAAAAGAACAAAACAAGTCCTTTAAAAGCAGACATGGCAAAAATGTACCGGAAAAACATTTAAACATAACTAACTAGTATCTACTAATATCCTACCAAATTAAAAGGAAGTAACTAATTTATAATATAAAATATTTAGATATTATAAACTGATTGATGAAGCAACACTTTAATTTAAAGTTTAATTGCACACATGAGTTGTATTGAATATCAATCAGTTGGGGGCAGTTCATCTAAAAGTTGATGAGAGTGTTTTGTTTACTATATTTAGCTATTAAAAATAGTTTACCAAAGAAATAATTCACCAAATAAAAGAAAAAGAAAATTCAAACACAGTGAAGTACTTTTCCTTTCTAAAGTAGCCTATTTGGGTTTATTTATTAAACAAAGTCCTTTTTGTCGATTTTTCGAGAAAAACTATACATAACTATATCGTGAAATATATCGTTACCGTGAAATAAAATTAGTCATACCGTGAAACAGAATTTTGGTCATACCGCCCACCCCTAGCTACTCACATGTCAGCCATGAGACTGATAGAGCATTTTGAGTTGAGCCACAATTTGGTCGGTTGGATATTGGATTTTTTGACAAACCAAACACAGACGGTAGAAGTAAATGGCATTTTATCAGATTTATTATATTCATCCTCTGGCTCACCGCAGTGCTGATTTCTCTCACCCTTACTTTATATTCTATTCACTTATATGTGCCAAAGTAAGCACACAAATAGGACTATATTGAAATTTGCAGATGATACAGTAATTTTAAGTACCGTTAACTGCTACACGACAATGAGTCTGGACATGGCCCTATTATTGAGGAGTTTTTCACCTGGTGTGATAAGTCTTTTAAACATAACCAAAACAAAGGACTGTCATGAGTCTGGTTCTTCTCTTTGGCTTTTCCTTTCCTTTTCCCCCCTCTGCTGGTCATTACCTCGCTCTTTCCCTTTTTCCCTCTTCAGCTGATTCTCATTAGCTGTTATCTCGCTGACTCGTTTCACCTGTTCTCTCCTCTAGCCTGCTTGCTATTTAATGTTCCCTGTTTTCTTGCCATTTGCCGGATTATTTCGTTAGAGTATGATGCTGGTGGCTATTTACAAACCCTGCTGTATCCGTCTAGTCTTGTCGTGTCTCAGTCCTGTCAACAGTCAGGTTCAGGTCAGCTAAAGCCATTTCACTGTCTATTAATCTTCTCTTCTATACTGTGTCCAGCCCTTCCGCTGTTGACGAACACCCTGAGCTGTTTTACATGCAGTGCTGTCGCTCAGCACGTGGAGACGAGAGGTCTGAGGTCTACTAGCCGGTCTCCCTGATTATCTGCTGCATTCCAGCCACGAATGAGCGAGAGTTGCGAGAGAGCTGCTGACCCGTTCATTGGGGACCTTCTTTTGAGTCCATCCTGTTATCTTTTGTAAAGACTTTTCTGCATAACCTGCAGCTACCTGTGTTCCTGTTTGAAGAGACTATTTATTTCTGCATAACCTGCAGTTACCTGTGTTCCTGTTTGAAGAGACTTTTTATCACTGCTCTCTTAATAAACTCTAAACTTTCATTTGCATTTGGATCCTATCTCTTCCTTACTACAGAATAATCCGGCCAACTGATGGATCCAGCGAACGACAGAACCATTCACACGTGCTATGTTAGGAAGACACGATGAGGAACTTACCGCAACTCGTCGCGTGGTCGAGACGCTGGCTGTTCAGCTATCTGATTTATCCACCCAAGTTCAGTTGCTCAAGAGAGATCCACCGCCTCCTCCAAGGTCGCCTGACGCACCGGAGCCGCGTGTCAATAATCCCCCGTGCTATAGTGGAGAGCCCACTCAATGTCGGTTGTTCCTCACGCAATGTGAGGTAGTTTTTTCCCTCCAACCATTCACCTATGCCCGTGAGCGAGCCAGGGTAGCCTACGTCATTTCACTTCTGACTGGGCGTGCCCACAATTGGGGAGCTGCTGCGTGGGAAGCTGAGGCTGAGTATACCATGCACTTCGACACCTTCAAGGATGAGATGTTGCGGGTATTCGACCGTTCAGCCCATGGTGAGGAGGCTTCCCGCTTACTTTCTTCACTCCGCCAGGGAAGACGATCCGTGGTAGATTACTCCATTGAGTTCCGTACTCTCTCGACCACCTGCGGCTGGAACGAGACAGCTCTTGCGGCTCGCTTTCTGGAGGGACTTAGCGCTCATGTCAAGGATGAAGTCATTGCCCGCGAGCTGCCGACGGATCTCGATCCACTCATTGATCTCGCTATCCGGGTGGAGAAACGATTTGATCTCCGCCGCCGCGTCAGAGGCGCTGACTCCACCTTCTCTTCTTCGGCTGCAGCGATTTCTCCTCCCAACACCATTTCTGCTCCAGAGCCAATGCAGCTCGGCGGTTTGCGTATCTCTGCAAAGGAGAGAGAACGCCGCCTCGTGAATCGGCTCTGCATGTACTGCGGAGCTGCCAACCACTTTGTTTCGAGCTGCCCCGTAAGAGCCAACGCTTGCCAGTAGAAGAGGGGTTACTGGCGAGCGCGACTTGGTCCCACATTGGTCTCGACTTTATTACTGGCCTCCCCTCCTCGGCTGGTAATACTGTAATTCTAACCGTGGTAGACCGTTTTTCAAAGTTCGCTCACTTTATACCGCTTCCTAAAATCCCCTCTGCCAAGGAGACAGCTCAAGTACTGGTATCTCACGTTTTCAAGAATCACGGGCTTCCCTCTGACGTCGTATCTGACAGGGGACCTCAATTCGCGTCCCAGTTCTGGAAGGAATTTTGTCGTCTGATTGGTGCGTCTGTCAGCCTCTCGTCTGGTTTCCACCCTCAAACCAACGGGCAGGCTGAACGCACTAACCAGATAGTCGGTCGACATTTGCGCAGCCTGGCGTTTCGAAATCCCTCTTCGTGGGTCGAGCAATTACCCTGGGCAGAATATGCTCACAATTCTCTCCCGTCCTCCGCTACCTGTCTGTCGCCATTTCACTGTTGTCTGGGGTACCAACCTCCCCTTTTCTCCTCTCAAGAGACAGAGTTCCCTCCGTTCAGGCTTTTATTAGACGCTGTAAACGTACTTGGAGACGGGTGAGAGCATCTCACATGGACAAGGACATGATTATAGATTTTAGAACTCATGCTTCATGTTATTACACTACGACCATTAAAGACCAGGTGGTGGATTGTGTAGAAGGCTTAAAATATCTTGGGACAGTCATAGATTCAAAATTGAATTTTGAAAAGAACTGTGAAACTGTATGTCAAAAGCATTTATTGTATGTTTTAATGTTCCTATCTATTTTTTAAATATGGATTGCTCAATCTCTTGTCTGCACACCTTGACACCTGCACACCTGTCTGCACACCTTGACCTTGATTAAACTGAATGTTCACTGGATGAACAGATTAGTCGATTCAGATATTAACTCCGCTATATCTGTTAATTCTTAATAATATTTAAAAATGACCACAATTAATTAACAATATTTCCCTTTGTCCTAATCGTTACATCACACAACTTAACAAATTGTCTCCAATTTACACTTTACATTATCCCAACCAGTGAAGAGCAATTTCACTCCTGAATCCTGCAGATTATTATTGTTCATGTTCGACTCTTTCAGATTGGAATCTGATCCAAGAACTGCAGCCAGAGCCGAACAGCTTTTGTGTGTCAAGTTACATTCATTTAGCCTACAAACGAATTACAGATTACTACATAATTAGTTTATTAATTAATATTAGTTTTCTACATAATACTTATATACTAAAATTATAATAAAATAGTCAAATTACACTATTTCCACTGTATTCATTAGACGAAAAATATAAATAAAAAAACTACTGATACAAATCAACTATATAGATGGTAAACATTCATATATGGTATACGATTAATAATTAAAGGGTAACTAAACCCCTGGTCAGAGCCTGACTCCACCCACTGGCAATATTTGAAAAATGCTAGAAAAGTGGGCAGACCCCAACGGAGATAGAGGGGACGAACCGTGAGCAGAAGGGCGTGCACCTGAGAGTCCTGCTGTCAGACTCTCTAAAATGGAGAGTTTGCTCACAGGGTCGCAAGACGACGTAAATATGCATCTGATGAGTTTTATCGAGTTGATGTCAATAGCGCGCGCTCTGTATAGGCATATTCATATTTTGCAGCTCTGTGAAAAAAATCCAGCAAAATGCGCCGACGCGTTTGTCGACCCCAGAGGATTAACTTTAGCCTAACCATAAATTGTGATTAAAATATATATGATCACTCACATCAAGACGCCGCTGCGGTGGTGGAGTCCATGCAGGATCGAGGAGCAGCGTTTGGCACTGCGTCGCTGTTCAGCGCGAGCTGTGTGGAGAAGCCAATGTCCACCTCTATTGTATCGTTGGAAAAGCAATTCCGCGTAAAATGCAGGTTTTACACTCACGGTCTTCCAGGTCAAGTGCATGCAAACACTGGCGCCTAATTTCCAAGTCTGCTGGAAAGCTATGCAGTTGCACCCAGCAACACTATACCTACCACTGTACTAAATACAGATAAATCTACGCTAGCTCATCCAAGGGCGTGGTGAGCTCGTACCAAGGGAGGGCGTGGTGAGCTGGAACCAGCCTACGTCACGCAGTACCGTTTACGTCACGCAGTACCGCAACATCCAATAGGAAAATTCAACTGTAGTAGCCACCGTTCAACCTGAAGAGGGCAGCACTCAGACGTTTTTACACCATATATTGTAGAATTAAAACACTTTATACCCAAATGTCAAAAAAGTTACTCGAATCAATGAACAACACTAATAAAGCCCCATTCTTACAGATCATTAACAAAAAAAAGTTGGTTTAGGGTTTAGTTACCCTTTAATGCAGATAAAAACAAAAAGGAAAAAACTTACAGAGCTCTTTTGGAGGCTTTGATGACCGCTGATAGTCTAATTACACACTCGTCTGATTTCTTAAATTTCTCAAGCTCGAAGTCCTCCAGCTCCTCCTCTGATGTCAACAACACAAAGGCCACAGCAGACCACTGGGCAGGTGAAAGGTCAGATGAGAGACTTCCTTCTCTAAGTTGCGTTTGAATGTCTTTAACCAGAGTTTGGTCATTCAGTTCATTCAGACAGTAGAACAGATTGATGGACCTTTCTGTAGATACATTTTCTTCAAACTTTTGCTTGATGTACTGAACTATGTCCTTGTTGATCTGGTCATTGCTGTCTTGCTGTGTCAACAGACCTCGTAAAAGTGGATAATTAGACTGAAGTGATAGACCAAGAAGGAATCGAAGGAAAAGATCCAGGTGTCCATTGTCACTTGCGAGCGCCTTGTCCACTGCAGTTTTCAGCAAATCAATCATGGCTTCATTTTTGGTTTCCTGCTCTGTAGACTCTTGAACAAACACACTTTTCTTGCTGCTGTCTAGAAAAAGATGTGCATAAAGGGCTGCAATAAACTCTTGAATGCTCAAGTGAACAAAACAGTACATGGTACCAATAATGATTCCCATTTCCTCCTTAAAGATCTGTGTATACATGCCTGAATACACTGATGCTTTAGAGGCATCAATACCACAGTCCTTCAGGTCTGTGTCATAGAAGATCAGGTTGTTTTTTTCCAGCTGATGAAATGCCAGTTTCCCCAGTGAAAGGATGGCATCTTTATCCCAGGAAACATCTGGTCTGTATTCTCCATCATACTTTTGTCTGCTCTGCTGGATCTGAAAGCGGAGAAAGTGTGTGTACATTTGTGTCAGAGTCTTGGGAATGTCTTCAGTATTTGATTCCTGCTGTGTTATAGAGGCGTCCTCAGTCTGATTTTTGGGATTATTATTTATTTTCTGCTCCAAAATGTTCCGGAGAACAGTAGCTGAAATCCAGCAGAAGACTGGGATGTGGCACATGATGAAGAGACTCTTTGATTGTTTAACATGATCAATGATTCTGTTGGCCATTTTCTTATCAGTGAATCTTTTTCTGAAGTACTCTTCCTTTTGTGCATCATTGAACCCTCTGATCTCTGTCACGCGGTCGACACAGTCAGGAGGAATCTTAGTGGCAGCTGCTGGTCTGGTGGTGATCCAGATGAGAGCAAAAGGAAGAAGATTTCCCTTGATGAGGTTCGTTAGGAGAACATCCAGAGAGGCTGGTGACCATACATCACGCCACGTCTCATTGTCCTTGAAGTTTAAAGGAAGGCGACATTCATCCAATCCATCAAGAATGAACAGGACTTTGAATTTATCATCTCTTGTAAGGTTCAGTCTTTTTATCTCTGGGAAAAACTGACTAACAAGGTTCATCAAGCTTTGTTTTTCTTTCTCCTTTAAATTCATCTCTCTGAATGGAAGAGGAAATATGAAGCTGATATCTTGATTTTCTTTTCCTTCGGCCCAATCCAGAATAAACTTTTGCACCGAGATGGATTTACCGATGCCAGCAACTCCTTTTGTCAGTACAGTTTTGATCTTCTTGCCTTGTTTAGGTGATTCAAATAAATTTGTGCATTCAATCTGTTTCTCTTGTGATTCAGCACGCCTGGAAATCTCAATCTGTCTCACCTCATGTTCAGTATTGACCTGTTCACTGCCACCCTGAGTGATATAGAGATTTGTGTAGATGTCATTCAGATCTATGGAGTCACCTTGCTTTGCAATTCCTTCAAACACACATCGATACTTCCTCTTCAGGTCCAATTTAAGTTGTCGTTGATGAATAAAGACAAGCTTATCTAAACACACAAACAGAAATAAAAATACTTGATGCTACTTTTCTCTCCTGACTTTAAGTGACAACATGACAGATGGTCATGAGCCTCTTACCTTTTAGAGTATCTGCAAGTTCATCTTGCTTCATACTTTTTAGAAAGTACAGTGTGATATCAAGAGCTGCTTCTTTGATGCTAAACATGTCATCTATATAGTCCTGCACAAAGTATTGGGTGTTCTCTTTTTTTAGTATTTTCTTATACTTTTCCAGCTCATTCTTTAGGAATACAATCATTTTGTGCTCAAGGTCCTAAAAGCATAAAAACAAAGATGGGTACAAGAACAAAATGTAACCAAATTCACATCCATATATGAAACATATGGTTAAACAAATTACAGACATCAGAAGTAAAAGCATTAACGAAGCTGTGATAATGTGAAACTACAAATAGCATATAAAATAAAAATGAAAACTCCAGAACACCAGTTAGCTTGAGAAAACTATTTATGCAATATTTTTAGGTAAAATTATTGAAAGTACCTAGTTAAATGACAAACAAGTGTTTGCCTATACACAATTTAACAGGCACATTGCTGCTGCTGGATTATGCTGTTAATGTCTTAGACAAAGGCAGTAAATGTAACACACATACCAGAATTAAGGTAGGCAAAATGAACATTACAGAATGTCAATATGACTGTGCCCCAAATCATACATAAATTGTATACAGAACATAAAGAATTGTAGAGTTGCTAAATATTGTTTACATATAATTGCAAGTTTAATGAAGCTGCTTGTCTACCAACATGAAAATATATGAGTCTAGCATTGTTGACATGTGGATGTGTACACAACTGAAATGCTAGGGGAAATGCTAAATACATTAATTAGTTGTCTTAAAAAAAAAAAAAAAAACACTTTTACATTTTGTTGAAAACCCCATTTGTTTATTATAATATAAATGTAAACAATAAACAATATTTTTCCATACCTGAAAGACCCAGATGGGATTTTCTCTGAACTTCTTGAAGCGGCAACTCTGAAAGTCCGTTTTTTTCTCATACTGAATCCTGTTAGCAAAATAAATGTGGTCATTGTTTATAGTATACTATATCTAATAAAATACAGCATGTGCAATTTTAGACAAAACTAGAACTGGAAACAGCATTTTTTTTGCAAACAAATTTACAGTTTGTTGATACAAAACTTCAAATGTATACAATATAAGATCATTCTCAAAATCAGTATTACCAGTGTTTCCCGTTTTTATTTCTTATTGGGTATTTTTTTTTATTTCATGAAGGCATATGCAAGCATCCTTAGTGATTAATCTCTGTAAAAACTGACTGAAGACATCAATGTCTCAGTCCAATAGCCAAAGAGAATATTATCACACAACTCGCATGACAAAGCAAATACACATTGTCTTTTTAAAGGGATAATTCACCCAAAAATGAAAATTTTGTCAGCATTTACTCATCCTTAAGTTGTTCTAAACATGTATACATTTCTTTGTTGTCCTCAACACAAGATAAGATACTTTGAAGAATGTTCATAACCAAAAAGTGCATGGTCCCAAATGACTCCCATAGTATTTTTCCCTACTATGAAAGTCAGTGGGGCTCAACAACTGTTTGGTTTTCATAATTATTCAAAATATCTTCTTTTTTTGTTCAGCATAGAAACTTTTTTGTTCAGCAACTAGAGGGTGAGTGAATTATGATAGAATTTTCTTTTTTGGGTGAACTATCCAATGTGTATCACTATATGTGTATTTTAACACATATGCAAGGTAATGAATTTTCTTCAAAAGGTACAATGTACAACATTTTAAAAGCCAGATCATTCACATAAAAAATATTATTATAATATTATAATAATAATAATAATTATGAATTCTAGCATGGTTAATCGTTTATGTTGTAAATTAAACTAAAATGTGAACTGTGTTATTTAAAAGTTGTGTTTGTGTCCCCACCTGTTGAGAAGAAAAGATGCCAGTTCCACATCACTGTCCAATTCCTTTTGTTTCTTTAGCTCTTTCCACCGTGTAATTTCTGCACCGATATTTACTGTGGTCTTTTGTCCTTTGTTACTAAATCACACAAAACAACAAATCACACAAAACGTCTCGGTTATGTATGTAACCCTCGTTCCCTGAGTAGGGAACGGAGACGTTACGTCGGATGACGACAAATGGGGTTTCACTTAGAAAGCCTGTCATCTTCGAGTATATAAAACGAGCCAATGGCAATGAAATGCCATGGGTCTGCGGAATTTGCATAGCGTAGGTCCGCCCCCCCGTGGGGGTATATAAGGAAGTACGCTGGCAACATGCAGATATGTCTTCGCTGAGGAGCCGAGACTGAACTCAGGCGTTCCCAGCGGTACAGCGGAAGTGGCAGGGAGACGTAACATCTCCGTTCCCTACCCAGGGATATTGCCTACTCATATGCAATTATGCCCAGCCCGAAGGGGGGGGGGGACTTGGAATACACATATGACCCGGAGGAGCTGCATATGGAGTATCACTGGGGTGTCCAGCCGCAGGTGGAATATTTCAACCCCAGGGGTGGCAAGGTGGCTTGCCGAGGGAAAGACACATGCTCAGAGAGGCTTACAGTGGAAATACACATGTGGGGGTCGCCCAGAGGGGGAACCATGCACATGGAGGCACCTAGCCAAGCGCGAAAGCTGCCGGAGGCATAACTCTGGCGTTGACGTCGACAGTGCTGGAGGAGACTCAGGGCTTATTAGGCTCACCTGAGAAGAATATTGCACGTATCCCGTCCGTGGAGAGGAATGGCGAGCAAGCGAAGACACCTGAGCAGAATCTAGTACCGGCTAGTTGAAGCGAGTACATGAGAAGAAACTGGCTCCACTCTGAGATTATAGAATCTCGCGAATGTGTTAGGTGTCGCCCAGCCTGCAGCTCTACAGATGTCTGTTAGCGAGGCGCCATGCGCTAGAGCCCAAGAGGATGCCACACTCCGAGTGGAGTGTGCCGTCACACCAAGGGGGCATGGTTGACCTTGCTGCTGGTATGCCAAAGCAATGGCGTCCACTATCCAGTGGGACAACCTTTGCTTGGAGAGAGCCTTTCCCTTCAGCTTCCCACCATAACAGACAAAGAGCTGGTCTGAGGTCCTGAAACACCGCGTTCTGTCTACGTAAGCACGGAGGGCGCGTACTGGACAGAGCAGTGCCAAGGCTGGGTCTGCCTCCTCCAAGGGCAGCGCTTGCAGGTTCACTACCTGGTCTCGAAAGGGAGTGGTAGGAACCTTGGGCACATATCCAGGCCGGGGTCTCAGGATCACGTGAGAGTTAGCCGGCCCTAATTCCAGGCACGCTTCGTCAACCGAAAATGCCTGCAGGTCCCCTACCCTCTTGATGGAGGCCAATGCAACCAGGAGCGCTGTCTTCATTGACAGGAACTTAAGCTCCACTGATTGCAGAGGCTCAAAGGGAGCACTCTGCAGGGCAGTTAAAACCACTGAGAGGTCCCAAGAGGGTACGAGGGGAGGACGAGGAGGATTCAGTCTCCTCGCTCCCCTCAGGAACCTGATGATCAGGTCGTGCTTTCCCAGAGACTTACCATCAACTGCATCGTGATGTGCGGCAATGGCGGCAACATACACTTTCAGGGTGGAGGGAGACAGCCTTCGCTCCAACCCTTCTTGCAGGAAGGAAAGCACAACACTGATCGGGCATTTCGTGGGTTCTTGATGTTTTGAAGAACACCAGTTGACGAAGAGGTTCCACTTCAACGCATAGGCATGTCTCGTGGACGATGCTCTAGCAGAAGTGATGGTAGCCACCACCGTTGGTGGTAGGGTACTCAAACCTGCCTCGTCCCGTCCAGGAGCCACACGTGGAGGTTCCAAAGATTGGGACGAGGGTGCCATAGGGTGCCCCGTCCCTGAGAAAGCAGGTCCTTCCTCAGGGGAATTGGCCAGGGAGGTGCTGTCGCGAGGAGTACCAGTTCTGAGAACCAGGTCCGGTTGTGCCAACCGTGCCCTCGGTCAGGGAATAATCCAGGTCGCAGTGGGACTGTGCGTCCCCGAACTGATCCCAAATCAGCTGGACCGACTGGGGATGGAGTCTCCATTCTCCAGCGAGAGGCCGAAGCCGAGACAGCTCGAAGCCGAGACAGCTCATCGGCCGCTTGGTTCAGGTCTCCCGGGATATAAATGGCTCGAAGCGACCTCAGATGCTTCTGACTCCATATGAGGAGGTGGCGAGCGAGTTGCGACATACGGAGGGAGCGCAGACCCCCTTGATGGTTGATGTACGCTACTGTTGCGGTATTGTCTGATCGGACTAGTACGTGCTGACCCCTGAGCAACGCACGTAAGCGGTGCAGGGCGAGACGTACAGCCAGCAACTCGAGGCAATTGACATGCCATAGGCGCTGGGGTCCTGTCCAGGAGCCCGCGGCAGCATGTCCATTGCACATGGCGCCCCAGCCTGTGGTGGAGGCATCTGTTGATACAACAACATGCCGGGAAACTCGTTCTAAGGGCACTCCGGCCCGTAGAAAACTGAGGTTCGACCACGGGGTGAAGGTCTGACGGCAGGCTGGAGTCACTGGGACTTGGAGCGTGCCGTGTTGCCATGCCCACCTCAGGACTCGATCGCGAAGCCACAGCTGAGGCGGTCTCATATGAAGCAATCCGAGCGGCGTTACTGCGGCTGCGGATGCCATATGCCCCAGGAGCCTCTGAAATAGTTTCAGTGGAACCACACTCTTGTCCTCAAATTGGCGAAGACAAGTCAGCAGTGACTGCGCGCGCTCGCTCGTAAGCTGCGCGCACATGGCGACCGAGTCGATCTCCATACCGAGAAAAGAGACTCTTTGCACGGGGCAGAGTTTGCTCTTCTCCCAGTTGACCCGAAGGCCCAGACGAGCTAGGTGCCGGAGCACTAGGTCCCTGTGCTCGCAAACCTGATCTCGAGAGTGAGCTGGGATCAGCCAGTCATCGAGATAGTTCAGGATGCGAACCCCGTGTTCCCGGAGGGGAACAAGGGCTGCCTCGACGACTTTCGTGAAGACGCGAGGAGACAGGGCTAGCCCGAATGGGAGAACCGTGTACTGGTATGCCCGCCCCTCGAAAGCAAACCGTAGGAATGGTCTGTGTCGAGGAAGAATGGAGACATGGAAGTAGGCGTCCTTCAGGTCGATCGCTGCAAACCAATCCTGCGGCCGCACACACTGGAGGATGCGTTTGGCCGTGAGCATCTTGAACGGCAGCCTGTGAAGGGAGCGGTTCAAGACGCGCAGGTCGAGGATTGGCCGTAACCCACCGGATTTCTTCGGTACAATGAAGTAGGGGCTGTAGAAGCCGGACTTCATTTCGGCTGGAGGGACAATCTCGATCGCACCCTTCGCCAGTAGGGTGTCGACCTCCGCTCTCATGACAGGGGCATTGCCACCGACCATAGTGAAGCGGACTCCCCTGAAGCGGGGAGGAGACCGCGCGAACTGAATCGCGTAGCCGAGCCTGATGGTTCTCGCGACCCAGCGGGACAGTCTGGGGAGCTCTAGCCAGGCTCCCAGAAACTGCGCCAGCAGGGTCATTCGAACCACAGACGTACCGTCGGTGGTGCAGTGAGGCGGAATGACCGGCCCAGGCGAGGGTGGCATAGCGAGTCTCAGGAGTGCTGCTTAGCCAGGTGTTAGCCGGCGGTGCCAGCCTCCAGCGACCTCCTCATGCTCTGGCCGGTGAAGGCTCGAGGGGAGGAGCCGCATGGAGGTGGCGTCGGCGGGAAGCAGACTAAGGAGGCCACACGGAGGATGACCGTCAGTGCAGAACCTCAGTCCGCTTCTGGAGAGATCGAAGACTGTTGGGCGCAGTCCTCAACCACCCCGCCGACCAAGCTGCCCGTCTCAAGAGAGAAAATTAATTCTCAGACCCCCTAACATCAACCTGCCTAAGCCCATGTCTGGACCACTCTAGTGGACACCACCTGACCCAGGATCACGCAGGTACCGATGTCGCCCGAGACCGAGGTCATTAGTGTGCGCGGCGGAACGACCAGGCCGGGCATGGGAGGCATAGCGTCCCAGCAAGGGGGCGTGGTCGAGTTTCCGCATTCTGTCAGTGTTGGCCAGGGAAGGACCAGCGTTCCACTGCGGCCGGTTCTGACAGAACTCCAGAGTCAGCACTGCCTCGAAGGCGACACACAGGACTGCATGCCTGTGTCACAATAGTGACAGAGAACATACAGACCAAGATCGCCCTACGATCAAGGGCAGCGAAGGCGGAGGATGCCCGTGGGCCGCGAAAGTCACGTGGACTTCCGCGGGCCGGAAGCGTCCTGATGCACATCCAGGAAGCCTACAGCGCTCGGGGGGAGGACGCCACTCCAACCGATGCTTTCAGCTGCTCGGGAAAGCATGGCCATCAGCTCTGGATCTGACTCGACTAACGCTGACACTACCGAGGGAGGCAACGCAGTTGAATCCTCATTTTCCAGAGGAATCAAGCAGCGCTCGCGACCGTTAAACAGGTGAGTCACGCGCCCACATCCAGTAAATCCTCCCACGGGGGGGGCGGACCTATGCTATGCAAATTCCGCAGACCCATGGCATTTCATTGCCATTGGCTCGTTTTATATACTCAAAGATGACAGGCTTTCTAAGCGAAACTCCATTCGTCGTCATCCGACGTAACTCGGAGTGACCACGAAAGGGAACTAAAAGTTTCAGAGATGTCACAGATTACCTCTATCCAACACTGATCATTTCAGAAATAGGTTTTAATGTAAATAAAGTTTCATGATACTCACTGAAATAATTTCTAACACAATAAATATGTGACCAACAAGAAACACAAGAAATACCTTTTGGTAGATGTTGTTTTCTCTGGCAGTCCACCATCTTTTGAACGGTCACCACTCATAGACTCTGATCTGGACTCAGGTGAGCCGGATCTTTCCCTAATACACAAAGAGAAAAGAGAATTGATTTATTGCAGGAGGTCCTACTGTAACTGATATCAACATCTGCTATGCAGTTCTGTTAGCTTTAATATAGCTACTGTGTTGTTGTTTTTTTTAAGTTAAACATTTTAAGTTAAGTTTTTATAAACAAAAATAAATCCACAACATTGATAATAAACTTCAGTCATTTTCAGTATATGAATCAGAATCAGAATGAGCTTTTATTTGCGAAGTGTGCGCAAACACACAAGGAATTTGTTGTGGTTTAACATGGGCTCTTGGTACATACATATAAATAAACATACATGTATGACACGAAAACAGAAGAACATTTAAATAAGACTAAGAGAAGAAATAAATAATAATGTATACATCTGGAACAAAACAGAAGATTTATGTACAGAATTGTGCATTATGTACTGTGCATATACAACCATATAATATATATATATATATATATATATATATATATATATATATATATATATATATATATATATATATATATATATACACACAGTACAGGTCAAAAGTTTGGAAACATTACTATTTTTAATGTTTTTGAAAGAAGTCTCTAATGCTTATCAAGGCTGCGTTTATTTGATCAAAAATACAGAAAAAAACAGTAATATTGTGAAATATTATTATAACTTAAAATAATAGTTTTCTATTTGAATATACTTTAAAAAATAATTTATTCTTGCGATGCAAAGCTAAATTTTCAGCATCATTACTCCAGTCTTCAGTGTCACATGATCCTTTAGAAATCATTCTAATATTCTGATTTATTATGAGTGTTGGAAACAGTTCTGCTGCCTAATATATTTGATGAATAAAAGGTTAAAAAGAACTGCATTTATTCAAAATAAAATAAATGTCTAATAATATAAATCTTCTTTACTATCACTTTTTTATCAATTTAACACATCCTTGCGGAATAAAAGTATTGATTTATTTCAAAAAAAGAAAGAAAAAAATTACTGACCAGTAGTGTATATTGTTGTTACAAAAGATTTCTATTTTTAAAACATTTGCTTCTTTTTTTTACTTTTTATTAATCAAAGTATCAAATCAAAAAAATATTAAGCAGAAGAACTGTTTCCAACTTTGATAATGAATCATCATATTAGAATGATTTCTAAAGGATCATGTGATAGACTGGAGTAATGGATCCTGAAAATTCAGCTTTGCATCACAGAAATAAATGATAATTTAAAGTATAATAAATTGAAAACCAATTATTTTAAATTGTAATAATTTATCTCAATATTACATTTTTTTCTGTATTTTTGATCAAATAAATGCAGGCTTGATGAGCAGAAGAAACTTCTTTCAAAAACATAAAAAATAGTAATGTTTCCAAACTTTTGACCTGTACTGTATATATATATATATAGTAATGTTTGTACATCTTGTAATAAAATTAAGAAGCAGGCACTGACACAAGTGTGTATTTCTTTCTTCTCTTTACTACTCTTTTCTTTTCCTTGCTTCCTTCCACTGTCATCTAGTGGTTACACAATAATTCTGCAGACACAACATTCCCCCTTTTCTTTGAAGTATTTTGGTTAGGGTACTGTCTTGGAACATTACAACATAATACCATACTCTATTCCAAACACAGTAAGTACTACAGAATTAAAGAATTACTTTGAAACAATTTACCTCTTTATATAAAACAAGTTATATTAGCAAAGCAAATGGTGTATTAACTCCTAGCACTTTCTTTAAAGGGATACTTCACCTCTGGAAAGATGAATGTGTATTTAAGTAGAAATGTGAAATTATTTTTGAATTTGGAGCTTTCTAGACTGAGAAAATCCAGAAAATGTATTTTTGGCTTATGTGGATGAAAGACAACAACTCCCAGAATGCACTTGCTACGCTGCCCTAGGAGGTCACTCCCAAGCCACGCCTACCAGTAAGAGAGTGCAGTTGAAAACAACAAGGCTAGGCTACTAATGAGTCTCCGTGACGGGTTTGCCCGGGATTTCGAGATCGCCCAAAATGTCCAGGATTCGGCTTTTGCGTTCTACAGTTGCCATTCATCATGTTTACTGTGGCGAGCAGGACGAGGCTGAGGGGCGTGGGAGAACGGCGCGAGGCCGGTGGCGTGATTACTGAGACGCACCGGTCTCTTATCTCTCACGGAGGAGCGGGAATTTTTAAATGCACATCAACCAATCACTTGTTTAGCGTTCATGTAAACACTAAATCCCTTTTCCCTGAGGGGCAACCCCTTTCGCATGATCAGGGTGACGCAGCGAGTAGTCTACTTTTGGCAGTAGATGGACACTCGAGTGTGATGTTTCCTTTCAGATACTGATTGAAAAGCTCACCACTGCCCGGGTGTTGGGGTTTGCAAACCCATAGTTGCCATATATCCTCCACAAAGATCCCAGCCTGCATGGCCTGGGTGCTGCCTTATACCAAGAGCAAGATGGCCATCTCAGGATTTATGCATTTGCCAGAAGAGGGTTATCCAATTGTGAGAGACGTTACCCCACACACAAGCTGGAATTTTTAACCTTGAAGTGGGCAATAACAGACAAATTCTATGATAATCTATATGGAGCAGAGTTTGTTGTCATGACAGATATAACCTGCTGAAGCATATATTACAGTTTTTATCGATTGCTTAAACACTATAACCAGGCTTTTGAACTAAAATTTCAAAACCATAACACCATTTATCAAAAAGCACACCCATTTCACTAAACTATAAACACTATTCCCTGTTTTGACACATGAGTCAGATTTGTTGAACTGTCACTGCAAAACTCTACACACAAATCCCTTCATTTCTCATTGCTTAGACCATGTTGTCATTTAGAAAACACTAGCATTCAATATTGTTCACTCAAGTCAGCACAGCTTCAGCTCAGTTAGCACACAATTATCCAGGTGGAAACACTAAGAGTCCAAATTTAACACACATCAATCAGAACCTTCAATAGATATATAAAAGGGCCCAAATCAGTTTATTGCGTTTTGGAACAATGGATCCAGAAAGACATGAAGGAAGAGGGATAAGAATGAGGAGGAGGAAGGGCAAGGACAAGAAGACAAGCAGTCTCAGATGAAATTCAAGCCACTCTAGTTGCCCATGTGTTAGTCAATGGTGTGATTATGAGGGAGGCTGGGCTACGAGTAAGGCCAAATTTGAGTTGCTTTACCGTCGCCTCGAGAACCTTCAGGGAGGTGTGGTGGCAAACAGAATTCTATCACTGAATAAGAGACAAACATTTCCAATAGTCTTTGATGAGGTTTATTTTTTCTTGCAAGAAAAGGCCAGCAGTCGTACAGTCAGACAGTGTGGCTGCAGAGTGTGACCGCGAAGGGAGGGCTTCCTTTCTCCTTTATAGTCTGGACTCCCAGAATGTTATCTTTCTAGGCAAATGATGGTATTTCAACCATATGTGGAACATTCTTAGACGTGTCCATCATATTGTCTCCTTGAGTGGAGGCCCTCCTGTCACGACCAACACTCTTTACCATTCCAATACAATTCGAATTCCATATTAGAATATGGTGTGTGCTCTTTTACAGTCATATGTTGGTCACACACATCTTACTGTAAGTAAATATAAAAAAATTTTTTAGAGGAGAGAGTACAAAAAAAAAAAGAGAAAAAGAGTAAAACAGGAAAAAAAATGTTTTTGTGTGTGTGTGTTTTCTGTGTATGAATAAAAATGTGCCAATGTATCCACTGGTTGTGTCTTTTGTGTTCATCATGTGAAAAGGTTTGTGATGGGGGAACTACAAGCAACATAACTTACCAGTTTTGGAAATGTTGTTTTGAATTTATTGCACCAGTGTGTTAGACTATGTTGTAGTGTGTGTGATTTTGAGGGCTTGTGTGTCCAGTCTGAGGGCAAAGTTTGGTTTTTCAGCAAGAGTGAATGGTTTTGAGTGTAGAGCTTCATTTTGACCTGAAAATAGGAAGTTTGGGGAATTGGGTGAGACGTTATGGATTTGTGTTTATAGTTTTGAGAATACGAGGCATAGTTTCAAGAAATGTGTTTAAGCAATCGAGAAAAACTGTAACATCAGCCAAGCTCAGCGCTGCTGGACACCGTTGCCTGGCATCCTTATCAAATTTAAATTTCAGCCTTCAGTACTGAGCTGGAAGGAAAAATCAAGATGCCGACGGTCTGTCCCAATGACCGCACCCTCAACCAGACATAGATTTTAGTTCCCCAACTGAAGATGACTGTATTTAAAAATTCATTTCTCAGTTCATGAAAGAAGGATATGGAACCTCATTCTGTAACGAGGCAGTGAAAGCCATTTCCCAGAAGCAGTTGCATGAGCTTGTTGAGGCAGAAAGAGAGTAAAATTCTTTACCTGCTTCTTAGGAATGTTTGGCCATGAATGCTGATGCCATTCCAGCAGAGTTCTTGCAGGCAGATCTACTCCCTGGGTCAAGCACTCTCTCCAGAATATCACCGCAAGAATGGGTTGCAGAACAGTCAAAAGACCCCACAATAAATAGAGTGATTGAACTACAGGAATCCTGTAGAACGTTTTAACCGCACATTTCTTCAAATGCTTGGTACGCTCCAAGAAGAAGACAAAGTGAGATGGCGTGACCATGTTCAACCACTGGTACATGCCTATAACTGTAACAAGAATGATACAACTTGGTTCTCTTCTAATCAGTTAATGGTTTAGAGACAGCCAAGCCTTACCATAGACGTGGCTTTTGGTATTAAACCAGAAGGGGGGGAGAAAGTCACTCACACAGAGTATGTCAAAAAGCTGCAAGAGTTACAAGATTGCTGTTCAACACAGTGAAAAGACAGCTCTTCGTAACAAACAATGTTACGATCTGAGGGTGAGAGAGTCTACCTTGCATGTTGACCGTGTTCATGTCAAAAATGTGGTAATATGAGGTAAATATAGGATAGCTGATCGCTGGTCAAACAGATAAATGAATCTCCTGTTTATGTAGTAAAGCCTCTTATGACAAATGGTCCAGAAAAAACACACCATCAAGATTTGCTTTTGCCCTGTGGATTATTGACTTCCACCAATCCCACTGATGAAAGTGACAAAGTGGAGAGGAAGGAGAAGATCTCTTTGTCCTGGGGAAACATTGTTAGTAAATTAATTTCATTACCCAGATGTTGTCCCAGAACCAGTCCAGGACCATGATACAGAGGTGGATTATTATTTCCCTCAAACCACACAAGATACATCATATCCAACCATAACAATTATTCGAAAAGTGTTTATTAATGTGGATTAATGTGGAAAAGCATTAATGTGGATACCAGTGGGACTACATTGAATCCTAATGCAAGGACATCTGAACCTTCAGGAAGTAAGGAAGGTGTGCACTTACCTGGAGAAACCCTGGAAGAGAACTACTTAACCAAGTAAACCCTGCAGAGGAATCACTTACCTGGAGAAACCCTGACAGAGGATAACTTACATGAGACATCCCTGGAATAGATGATGAAAAACTCACCTGTCAAGGAACTGGATTCTAAGACCATGGATGGCAATGATGATGAGTCCAATCAGGAGTTGATTGGTAATGATGCTGAACAAAAAGAGAATAAAGCTAGAGAAGATAAAACAACAACAGTGAAACTGTGAGTGTGAAGCAGTGTTAATTTAATTAACGAAAACTATGACGAAAAATGTTTGTTGACGACTTATTTTTCCCTGACTAAGACAAGACGATGAGAGACAACACCCACGTCATTAAAGGTAGGGTAGGTAATCCTGTTCAGAAACACTTTTTTTTATACTGGGTGAAATGGTCCTTCCATCCTGAGAGTAGTCAATACATTATGTGTTCAGAAAAAGGAATGAAAAATATCAGACCTCTGTAGCAGCTGCAGGACAGTAAAAACTCTGACCAATCACTTCCATTCGGTGCGAATGTAAAGAACCAATCAGATGCCTTCATGTCTCGTGCCCGAGCCCCACTGCGCGCGCTGCCCTGCGTGCACTCATCACATGTCACCGTTCCCAGAAAATATTCAGCTCAAAGCACCTGCATATGCAGTCAGCGAAGGCAAACAAGGCAAAAACTACTTCCTCGGACCCTGCCCGCACTCTTGAACGACCTCCTCTGCTTCGCCCTCAACCCCGACCCGGTCCTCGAACCGACGATGCGGTACTTGTCTCCGGACTCGGAGTGTACGTTAGTCTTCATTAGAGTCAACAATGTTTTCATCATGGAAACTCTTACATGCAAAACACCGTATATGTTATGAATCTTACACGAAATTCACCTTCATTACAGTGTAACTGATGGTAATGGAAAAACGTGTATCAATGCAACCTGTTTTTAGTTTTGCCTTATAAATATAGCTCGTTACCGAATCAAACTTTACCAGTATCGATATGCTTGCTTGATAGTGAGTACTAAAAGAAATCTTATTTGTTTATATTCATAGTGATAAAGTTAGGTATTTTATTACATGTGATTCTGACATGATGTCACTGTATGTACTGCGCTCCTTCCTCTCCACTCGTCTCAGGTAATAAATGCGTCTTGTTCCAGCCTGAGCGTTTGGCGTCGCGCGTTCATGTGTTTTGGGGGCGTGGCTTTGGAAGGAGCTCAGAAGGGAGGGGGTGGGAGTGAATGGAAATAATGAGCTGTGTTTATTGCAGATTAAAAGGTCTACAGTCACTCGATTTTTATATTTTCTTTTTCAGAGTACTTACATTTTAATTATGTATTGGTATATAAAGACAGTTTAAACAAATTTGGAATGTTTTTTTTTTAGAAAAATCCTACCTACCCTGCCTTTAAACGATAACTGTGAGTATATCAACACATGCAATATCGTTGACGAAAAAAGACGATACTGAAATGTGTTTAAAAAAATTAAAACTTGACCAAAACCACTTGTTTTTTTGTTTTTACGAGCGTTCATGCTTAGGGTTGGCAGATTTCATTGATTTAAACCCCAAGTCAGAGGTTTTCTGTTAAAAGAACATGTTTTCTACTCTTCAATAGTATCTGGCAACCATACGCACGTGCTCTCTCTACACTGCTGAAGAAGCGCAGATGATCTGAAAACAGACAAGTAAGCTGGAGTTCAGCGATCTTCATTTGAGATTTTCTACTTAAAGCTGCAGTCCGCAGTTTTTCCCTCATTGTCGCCATCTCTGTTCGAAATCTGTAATTGCAGTTATTCGCGGAATTATCAACTTTACGTGCGTTGTCCCTCGGCATGGCACAGCGCAGATGAATCCAATGTTTTGAGGAGAATGTGCTGCTGTCAATCACCGCGCTGCTGGTGTGAATACTGTCATTTGCAATCACAGGTTCTACTTTTTTGGAAGCATGACCAACATAGGAATTTTTACCGGAAAATGTTGTCTGAAAAAGTAAGTAACATCCACTTTTGTTCTGACCAACTAATGTTAACCCCCTGAGGTCGGCAATCGCGCCGGCGCGATAGGCTCATTTTTGTTCATATCAGTTCAAACGAGAGTCCAAATACTCTGTTGACTTTGATCTTACAAACCAGTTTCATACATCAATCGATCCTGTTAAATGTGTATTATTTTTGTGTATACTTACGATAAAAACAAAGTGTTGTGCTTTTTGCCAAATAAAGAAAAATCAACATGATATGAGTTCTGCTTTCTCTCTGTCAGTGTAGTCAATTCTGAAACGCGTCCGAAAATGAACAATACCTCAGCGAATACTCAGTCAAACAGGCATATAGACACACTGGCATGAAGCTTGAATTCTCTTCTTTTAAATTAAGTAATTTTTATAAAAAACAAATATTCTCAGTTTATGTAATCTGTAAGAAAAGAGCGAGATGTCAGTCGTTCTCATCTCAGCTAATTATTTTTAATGTGACCCCGCCCACGGAGAGCGCGCGCTATTCAAACGCAAATGACTGAGGCATCCAAACTGTGAACGCCCCCATATCAGCTCGAGAAAACACATCAAGTTTATTTAGATCATTGTACTTGTTTACACCGTCTCGCGGCGCTGTGAGGAAAAATAATAATGGAAAATCTACCTCAGAAGTGCTGGTATTTCGAGGAGCAACGGATCCGACTGAGCTGAGGAATACTGAAGTAAGTTTTTTTCATTCTCAAGTGAATCGCGTTTCTGTGTGTGAATGAATGAACGGCAGAGATGTGCGCTGTTTACCACAACTCGGTTTAAAAAAAAGACGGTTTAAATTTGAATCGCACATCAAATAATCAATCAAATCCTTAACTTTGAAATATGTATGATAAAATGTATACTTCAGTTTTTACAAAGAAAGATTACACTTGAATTGTTGTTGTAATTGTAATCTTTTTAATAAAAAAATATATTTACAAGGTAGATGTAAACAAACTATTAAAAGGTAAATATAAGCCTTTTCTTTAAGTAATTTTTATTGTGTTTTATTAGTGACAAATTTGGGGAGAGGATACATATTCCAAAACTGAAAATATGAGAATTAACTGCACAATTACTAGACATGTTTTCCTTGGATATTATACAATTTGAAAGCACAATTTGTAAAAAAAAAAAAAAAAAAAGAGATGCTTCCAACTGTGAACCAATTTGGTAGAATATATATATGTCACTGAGCCACAAGAAAAAATGCAAGAGCAATATGTATATGAATATGTATATGTATATGTATATATATATATATATATATTGCTCTTGCACTTTTGGCTCAGTGACACACCTGAATGAATGGCTCATTAAGTATGCGGGCCCCATTGTCTCCTCAGGTGCGAACCACTAAATATGCATGATGGTGTTGGATCGTTGACACCCACTCGCATATCGCCTTTCCAAACAGAAAGTGTTTTGCAAAATTTAAATCAATGTATTGTTTTATGTGAATGATTAGGGGGGATGATTTTCACATCATTTTGAAGAAAAAACTCTAAGCGACAACATCCATTAGTCAAAAGTCTTGTTGACATATTTAGTATGTGTTTTGTGGCCTTATTTCAGAAACTTTAGTTTTTAGTTTTTTCAATAACCATGCATAAACATTATTCTCTCAAAAATACAAACATGTACATACATGTTTCTCACATATTATGGTAGCCCTGTTTGTGCTAAATAGAGTGTAATTACACCTTTGCCATTAATATGTTTATAAGCAACTGGAAAAAGCACAAATGTTAGGGCATGTCAGAACATCTCAAGGACCCCAAAAACACCTCAGACCCCAGAGGGTTAAGGGGAAAAAAGCATTGCAGTAAATCGCGGTGATTAAATCTAACGCTCGCTTATCATATCATGTCAAACCGTGCAAATTATACTTCGTTCTCAAATTGTTAATGTTAACAACATCAACATTGCGTGACTACATTTAATGCCCTCCCAATATTTATCCTTGTTTTCGCATTGTTATTAATAATAAAACATGAATGAATGAGAAAGAAAAGAGCAGGATGTGCTTTATATTGAAAAGAAATATTAAAAGCGCGATAAGTCGCGAAAGAGAACTGAATTGTACTGACAGGATGCTGTGCACGGACAAGCATATAGTCTTTGTCTTCGGTTGCGAGCCTAAACGGCCAAATAAACATATAAATATTTCAAAATGCCAAGCCGAGTATTCCCGTGGCGTAAACACAGTAGAAGTAGCTACTCTCTCTCTCTCTCTCTTCGTGATGGTCAGCGCAATTCCACCCCCTGTAGGATGCGAGGGAAGGCTGCAAAGAAAGAAAATGAGGACGGAGGAATCGAATGAAAGCTTTTTTTATTGGAATACTTGATCACTCAAGCGTCACTTCACCGCGTCATCAGCAGCGCTCAAAGGATCTGCCCTTATGTTGTTGAAGTTTATTTAAGAAATTCATAATAAATAATAATAAAGAAAGATACCCTGTTGAAATATGTGAGATGTGTGGTTTATATAGACTGCAAAGTTAAAGTATAAATTCAAATTATTGTGACCGATGTAAAGAGGGAGGAGAATTTATACGTGCATCACGTTTTAGTTGATAAAACTCTTCTGCATAGGATACACCTGTGCATCCTCGCTCATGACTCCTCAGGAAGCTCCTCACTCCTCAATCCTCGACTCCTCAAAGGTGCAGTTAGAGAATTGAGATGTCCTTCAAGATGGCTGAGCTCGATCGGTTTCCGGGTCATAGGATGGAGGACGGAAGAGCGAGGAGACGAGGAGGGACATTGAGAAGCACCCTAATCTATAAGTCATTAGGAAATCCTTTGGTATTAGTAATGCATTCCCTATTTGCAGATACTTTCCCTCAAGTTAGAGTGCTAGTGCTTTTCATTTACTGCAAGATGTACAATAGTGAAATTAAAATTATTTTGTCCAAAAGTTCATTGCTGTATTTTACTGTTTCTGCATCTATAAATGTATTTGTGCTGTATACTGTAATAGACATTGAGCTGCAAAATAGTTACTGAACCAGAGATGGGACCAAGTCACACATGTGCAAGTCTCAAGTAAGTCTCAAGTCTTAACCTTCAAGTCTCAAGTAAGTCCCAAGTATTTTTTTCTTGGGCAAGTCAAGTCACAGGCTAAGTCAAGTCACAGGCTATGTCAAGTCAAGTCAAGTCAAGTCAAGTCCTGTAGTAGGTCAAGTCAAGTCCAAATCAAGTCACCTTATTATTGTAATTTTACCTGCAGAATCTGATCTTAATAAATTGAAAAGACCAGATATAAGTAACTGTCAATAAATTACAACAATTTGGATTTGCATTGTAAATACTCATGTTCAGTAAAATACATCATGGAATCAAACAAAATTGTAACTTCATAAAATTATTTATTTTTCACTTCTGCCAACAGTGTTTAAAATGTAACAAAGTTGAATGTTGTACGTAAACTGCGTTTACAATAAGTGTATTGTGATTGTCAAAACATTTTAGTAACTAAACTGAATTGTATTCGGTTTAGTGACAACATGTTACAATGTTTACATGGTACAATTTCTGGTAAGCTATGCTTTTTTATTATTTCAATTCAATTATTGTGATTTGATTTAATATTGACTCATTTGGATAAATATTAGGTACACAAGATAGCCATTCATTTTTCTCAAGAAAAAAACAACTCACCTAATGCTGTAAACATACAGAGAGATATATAATGCGTTTTTTATTATAATAACAACTTTATTTAATGATATAAGTAAAAATATAATAAATATTTTAATACTATAATAGTACACATATTTAGTAAAATACTTTTTTCTAGCCAACTAACGTGCTATAGCCATATTATGGTCATCAAATGGCTTTCCTGGGGTAAATGTTATGTGACATAATTGTTCTCCAGCTGTTTTATTGACCCATTTGTTTGATTGATTGGTCGATATTATGTATGAGGAATATACATTTCGGTAAGTTGTACTGTATCTTTCAACATTGTTCATTCGTGTTTATTTACTAGCTAGAGATGACCGGTTCACCTGCTGCTAGGGATCAGTCGCGTCACATTTACAAGCGCCACGGTATTTATTGTTTCAATTTCGTAATAAAAGTGACAGAATCTGAGAGCTGAGATTTTTTTATATCATAAGTGGTCAGGGGATCTCTGGATAATCCGTAATTCGTTTGTAATTATAAAACAAAAATACCGTTTTTCTGTTTTTTGTTTCAAAACGAAAAACCAAATAACCGTTTTTGGTGTCAGAATCAAAAAACGAAAAACCAATTAAAAAACGGCCCGTTTTTCGTTTTTGGCGATCATTTTATCGTTATTCCTTTTTGAACAAAGAATGAAGAGAGTCTTTGAACGTCAGTCAATTCGTTTTTCGTTTATAAACCAAAAACGGAAGTTACCCCTTTATTAGTTTTTTCATTTTTTCAAAAAAACAAAAAAACGAGATTTCGGCTTGATTTTTCGTTTTTTAGTTCACAGGCAAAAAACGAATAAATGACTTCAAAATTCGTTTTCCACATGTGGGCGGCCTGACACACCCCCTTCCACCGATTGGTCAAGCAAGTCTGAGCATGTGACCTCATCAGTTGTCGCTCAGGTCTGTTCAACAAAATAATAGTCCTCTACTATGGCTACAGATTCTTAAACTGTACAGGGCAGGTCCTATTGGGCTTTCTTCTGTGCAACTTTACACGTTTCACAGAAATCTTTACATCAGAAATATTAATTATTAGTCTGCCACCAGCCTGTTTTAGCTCTGTGCGGAGTTAAATCTGTGTGGTGAAGCTGCGCTTGACAGCGCCGAGCAGGAGAGGCTCACTGACCAATGTTCAGTCAGCAGTCAGAACGTTTCTTTTAGACGCTCCGTTTTGCCATGGGATGGTGATTGCAAATACTGTAATGCCAATCGGCTGAGGGTGTGTACCAATGATGGTGAAATACATTTTTAATGAAACTGTAATCATAGCCGCGACCCGCGAGAATGAGACAGATGATTGACAGGACGATAGCGGAGGCAATTAAAGGTGCTAGATAACTTCTGTTAACAAAAACAGAAATAAAAAAGTGTTTAATATAAGTGACTTTGTCTTTGTTTTATTGTTTTTGTTGTTTTTAATCAAATAATTGTGAACCACAAACTGAGCCTTTGTTTTAAAGGGCAATTTCCAAATATATTTTATTTATTTGTTATAATATGGGTATTTTATAATACAGCAAAAATAAAAACAAACACACATAATATGTATGCCTATAGGCAAAACACCACAGTTTCTTGGTTTTGTTTGTGTAAACTTTTATCCCCAACCATATTTCTCCACGCCAGGAGTCACGCTCAGCACCCCTACTTCTCATGGTACTAACTGTAATTAACAGTATGCTGACCCAGTTTATATGTAAAATCTTTGGTATATGTAATCTATATGTAATATCTAAAAACACTTTACAGTGTGATGGAAATAAACTTTTCTTAAAGCGTGTTGTATATCACCATAGATTTATTGGCACCCTTCTTTCTGTGTTGTATACTGTAATAGACAATTGTCCTGCAGAATGATGAGGTTTTTTGTAAGAAAAACATTGCGAGCAAATGTCGAATTGTTGTTTGAAATATAAATCAACAACGTAAGAGGCTTTAGGCTTTTCTGACCCTGCATTTAGATGTACATTGTCTAATGCAGCTCAAAGGAGGCACTGTGAATTTGCATAGCAAGACATTTGGATCATAATAAAACATTATGCAGAAGGTAAATTATCAGAAAGTGTCCCACTTTACCAGTATTCACCCTATATATAATTTAATATAATAATAATATAATTCCACAATCCTGTCAAATTCCACCAAGAAGAGTTCCAAATTGCTTTGAAAATCTTAATTGATCTTGTTCGAGTTCATGCTTAATAGTTTGCCTTACTGTCCTCTGAATTAACACAAAGTAGTTATTAGTAAAAATGGGGGAAACTGGATCAAGTTCCTGTGGAATCAATAAATGTTCTTGATGGCATGCAATGTTTCTCGTTTATATTGTTTGATTATACAGCCAGTACTGGACTTCAGTTTGGGTTCCACCAAGTGATCCTGCCTTTATATATATATATATATATATATATATATATATATATATATATATATATATATATATATATATATATATATGGTATAATTATGTAATCTGCTTATTGTTAGCCTAAATGAGTAAATTGGTATTCAATCATCATCAGGCTGACTTGCCACCAACTACTGGTGTTTTTTAATATATTGAAAGTAGTGTTTCATGTTGTCACTTCACATTTAATAGCCTCTTAGAATGAAACTGCTATGCAAATTCACAGTGCCTCCTTTGAGCTGCATTAGACAGTGTGTAATGTACATCTAAATGCAGGGTCAGAAAAGCCTAAAGCCTCTTATGTTGTTGATTTATATTTCAAACAACAATTCGACATTTGCTCGCAATGTTTTTCTTACAAAAAACCTCATCATTCTGCAGGACAATTGACTATTACAGTATACAACACAGATAGAAGGGTGTCAATAAATCTGTGGTGATATACAACATGCTTTAAGAAAAGTTTATTTCCATCACACTGTAAAGTGTTTAGATATTACATATAGATTACATATACCAAAGATTTTACATATAAACTGGGTCAGCATACTGTTAATTACAGTTAGTACCATGAGAAGTAGGGGTGCTGAGCGTGACTCCTGGCATGGAGCCCATGAAGAAATATGGTTGGGGATAAAAGTTCACACAAACAAAACCAAGAAACTGTGGTGTTTTGCCTATAGGCATACATATTACGTGTGTTTGTTTTTATTTATGCTGTATTATAAAATACCCATATTATAACAAATAAATAAAATATATTTGGAAGGCTCAGTTTGTGGTTCACAATTATTTGATTAAAAACAACAAAAACAATAAAACAAAGACAAAGTCACTTATATTAAACACTTTTTTATTTCTGTTTTTGTTAACAGAAGTTATCTTGCGCCTTTAATTGCCTCCGCTATCGTCCTGTCATAGCCCCCCGCGGGTCGCGGATATGATTACAGTTTCAGTAAAAATGTATTTCACCATCATCGGTACACGACCTCAGCCGATTGGCATTACAGTATTTGCAATCACCATCCCGTGGCAAAACGGAGCGTCTAAAAGAAAAGTTCTGACTGCTGACTGAACATTGGTCAGTGAGCCTCTCCCACCGCAGCTTCACCACACACAGCTAAATAAAACAGGCTGGTGGCAGACTACTAATTAATATTTCTGATGTAAATATTTCTGTGAAACGTGTAAAGTTGCACAGAAGAAAGCCCAATAGGACATGCCCTGTAGCCTACAGTTTAAGAATCTGTAGCCATAGTAGAGGACTATTATTTTGTTGAACAAACCTGAGCAACAACTGATGACGTCACATGATCAGACTTGCTTGACCAATCGGCGGAATGGGGCGTGTCAGGCCGAAAACGAATTTTGAAGTAATTTATTCGTTTTTTGCCTGTGAACTAAAAAACGAAAAATCAAGCCGAAATCTTGAAAAAACGAATAAAGGGGTGACTTCCGTTTGTGGTTTATAAACGAAAAACGAATTGACTGAAGTTCAAAGACTCTCTTCATTCTTTGTTCAAAAAGGAATAACGATAAAATGATCGCCAAAAACGAAAAACGGGCCGTTTTTAATTGGTTTTTCGTTTTTTGATTCTGACACCAAAAACTGTTATTTGGTTTTTCGTTTTGAAACAAAAAACAGAAAAACTGTATTTTCGTTTTACAATTACAAACGAATTACGGATTATCCAGAGATCCCCTGACCCAGTACCCCTCCGGCTGACATGTTAATGTGATATCTGATCTAAGTGGGCGTGGTTTGCAAGGTACGAGAGGGCGCGCGCGACTGATGATAGTGTCGTGATCCAGTCATGACAACGCTATTCTCAGCCTGCGCTCCAGCTGGGTAATCAACTTTATTTTTTTAAATAATTTATATATTTTATATTCAAACTGAAAACATGATGTGATTAACACTCAAGTCATTCAAGTCATCGTGTCTCAAGTCAAGTCAAGTCCCGAGTCTTTAACTTCCAAGTCCGAGTCAAGTCTCAAGTATTTTATTTTTTGTCAAGTCACAAGTCATAAAAATAGCGACTCGTGTCGACTCGAGTCCAAGTCACCAAGTCACATGTCCCCATGTCTGCTGAATACCAATAATTGGTGTTTGTATGAATTGATCACACTAGTGTTCACTGGGCAAAAAAAAAGTAGTCTGTGTATTTAAGATTTGTGCATCATCTGATGCCAAAGTTTGATTCTGACAGAAGAGAACTAGAATGTTTTACTAGAATATTTTATTTTGACCTCGACGTTTGAAGTTTGTGCAAGTTGGTGAATAGTTTTGAGATTGTGTTTATAGTTGTGAGAATTGCTGAATTGCTTCATGAATTGTGTGTTAGCGATCAAGAAAAACTGTAATAACTAGATAAAAAAGTTTGAAAGACAAATTTATGCTGGCTTGTCTTAAAGCCAACTTAAAGTCTTGTTTAAAAAAAACTTAAATAGTTTGGTCAGTTACTCCAGAATAGATAGATGTTCTGGGTGTTTGCTAAAGTGTTGATAGGTAGTTGCTAGGATATTCTGGGTGGTTGCTAGTAGAGTTGTCAAAAGTACCTGTCCTTCGGTACTAAGTCGGTAACTGACATTTTGAAAATCTGACAGTGTCACTTGAACATTTTACCGTTTCATTTGAGAAAAAAACTATCTTCATATCATACACACACAGAAACTTAAAGGTCTTCATTGCAAACTTAGCCTTCAATGTTCATATGTATTATTTACTTATGATTACCATCATAAAAAATAAACTCATTGAATTTAATTAAAAGAAAAATTCAAATAGTTAAATTAAATAGAAAATTTGTTCCAACAGATTTTGCTGTGGCACCAAAATTGGTATTGAGAACTGTAAAACTGTAATGTTATTGGTACCGACTACTGGAATTTTGGTATCGTGACATCCCTAATTTCTAGGCTCTTGTTAAGCAGTTGCTGTGATGTTGCTATGTGGTTGATAGGGTGTTCTGGGTGACCACACACAGACATTCCCACCTCTGTTAAAAACAGAAACTCAAACATAATTTTCAAAACTGATCCAGTCTCATTGCTTTGATATTATTGTATTTCTTTCTAATCTTAGGAAATTCAAAAGTTTTTGTTGCTCTTTATCTTGTACCTAAACGTGATTTATACCATCCAAGTAGCCATATGTAATATCAACAAACTTGCTTGTCTTCATTAGGGATACAAGCTCAGAAACATTCAGAATCTGTTGATGTTTTTCATACAGAGTGCCACCTTTGCCACCCTATAAAAAAGAATTCTAGATCCACCCCTGTATGGATGTCAGTGGCTACCAGTAAATATTGGATTACCCACATTTTTCAAAATATGTTCTTTTGTGTTCAGCACAAGACAGGCTGAATACAGGCTTAGAACTTTAGAGTGAGAATTTTTGGTTGAACTATCCCTTTAAGGACAAGCCGCAGCATGTGTTGTCTGTCCCTTTAATACTCATGAACACATCAAATGTACAGACATGTATCCGACTGTTTATTTTCACATTAGACTGCGTTTATGTAAACCATGTGTGTATTTGACAGTATTAGCACAATAAGATGGGAATGATAACTTTGTCCAGTAAATGGTTGTGTGACAGCCTTTTAGAGTGCGCACGCTTCGGGTGTACCTGCTCAAAAACGCACATGTAATAACAGCACGTAAATAAATTTTTAACTTGAAAGGCATTAAAACACATGCAAATAATAAACTGAATAACTGCAGTGTTCCGTAAGTAAAACTCTTACCACAGCGTTGTAAGAAATTATGTTCTGTTCCCAAAAACTTCCACTCCAATATATATATATGTATATCAAAATGTTCCTTCACTTAAAAGAGTTTAATTATCATATAGAGAAAATTACATTCAATCTCAGTAATAAGTAAATAATAGTATCACAGAGGGCAACCAACAACCATCTTGATTAAAGGGACTTCAAACAATCTTATCACTTTAACAGAGCATTAACAAAGCCGTTTTCATGTTAGGCACAAGATTAATAATGAATGTGTACATGTTGAGAATTAATATACAATTTGTAGCCTTCAGTAAATTAAAAAAGTTCAGGTTTAGGTGGGGAAGAGACAGGGCAAGATGAGGAGACAGAGAAAAAGAGAGAGTGATGGATAAGAAGTGAGAGCAGGTATTGACACAATCTACTGCCCACTGACATTGTTTTAAAGCTATTTATTATCCTTTTTTGGCCTTCAAACGTCTTGAAATGGACATATCAGAGAAATAAAAAATTTGAACCCCCTAATAACCTTAAATGTAGGACCTATTTGATTATAAAGCCCTGTATTAGGAATAAGATCAATAATGAATGTGTACATACTGTAAATGAATTTAATCAACTTAGTTAGGCTACCTAGCTTTCCTAGTAGCTTTCAGTAAATTAATGCGTCTGAGAAAATGATTCATAAATCGACCTATCAGTTGACCCTAAGTTTACTTCACTGACAGACAAAAATGAAAAGCCTATATCAGTGAAAGCTCAGCTTTAGGAGGGGAAGAGACAGAGCAAGAGAAAAACAAAGAGAATAGGAGTGTGATGCTGATGAGGAGAGAAAAATAATCAGCTGCCCACTTACATGGTTTTAAAGCTATTGTTATCCAATTTTTTTGGCCCTCAAAACATCTTAAAATGCACATATGTAGATCAGAGAAATCAAAATTTTCTCAGGGGTGCCCCTGAACCCCCCTAACTAGCCTACCTCACATTCGGGACCTCCGTGATGATAAAACACTGTCATCTGCATGTTAATGAAACTTAATAGTGAGCATTAGACCCTAAACTAAAGTTGCCAGCAGCCATATCACCCTGTAGCCCAAGACTGGTTGCCCACTGAAGCTAAGCAGGGCTGAGCCTGGTTAGTACCTGGATTGGAGACCTCCTGAGAAAAACCAGGATGCTGCTGGAAGAGGTGTTAGTGAGGGCAGCAGGGGGTGCTCACCCTGTGGTCTGTGTGGGTCCTAACACCCCAGTGTAGTGACGGGGACACTATACTGTCAATGAGCACCGTCCTTCGGATGAGACGTTAAACCGAGGTCCTGACTCTCTGTGGTCATTAAAAATCCCATGGCACTTCTCGTAAAGAGTAGGGGTGTAACCCCGGTGTCCTGGCCACATTCCACCCATTGGCCCTTACCAATCATGGCCTCCTAATAATCCCCTTACATTGAATTGGCTCTATCACTCTCTCTCCTCTCCACCTATAGCTGGTGTGTGGTGAGCGCACTGGCGCCGTTGTACTGTGGCTGCCGTCGCATCATCCAAGTGGATGCTACACACTGGTGGTGGTTGAGGAGAGATTCCCTGATATGATTGTAAAGCGCTTTGGGTGTACAGTAGTACATATGAAAGCGCTATATAAATGCCTCATTCTATTCTATTCTATTCTAAACTAAAGTGTTACTTTTTTATTTTATCACCCTCACTGGGGGCTGAGCCACCGACACAGACTGATTCATGTTCCATACTGGTCACACACCTATCAGTTCAGTTAGAACCAGATGCATATTTGTTGATATTTTGTGGTTTGAAAAAGTTTTTGATTCATTGTTTTGACTCCTAACCAATTTTCTACATTAATAAAATTGTCTTTTTATCTGGGCTAGTAAAATTCATTTCAGGCTACCAAAATCTGAAGAGTGCCTGCCCGAAGGGCTACCAGCGATTTTTAAATTTTGCGAGCCCTGAACTCTAAACGACACATCCAGCTCTGGCTGATTCAAAAACATAAACACTTGCCTCCTGAAAGACATAACGTGCTTCAAAGCTCAAATCTCAGTGGAATAGTTCTAATCCCACTTGTAAACTTTCCATATCTCGCTAACGCTCTTTCAATTTCATCATTCTGAATGAAAGGGAGAACGTTAGACACGGTTATACGGGTCGTTGGCGTTACCAGCAGTGAAATGGTAAGAAAATCTCCACCTACCACAATTCCTTCGCTTATCAACCGATTTGCCCGTTCTTCCTCCTTTACAAACACCACTACCGCCTTATTCATCCTCGACGCCAAAGAAATGTTTTTATATCCGATTAGTTCTCCAACCAGCAGTAACACATCCTCCACCGTCACGCCTTGTGCAGGCACACACCTGACGCCGTGACGCCGTGACGGAGGCCGAGGGTGAGACGCCATCTCTGTGCCGCCGCCAAAGTTTCCAAATAAACAAAGTCTTTGTTTCCTTGGTCAAAAAATATTCCTCTTCTAATATATTTGAATAGAAAATAGAAATACGAAAAAATAAACTCCCGTACTCCCCGTGAACTTTACGAAACTTTACTACCAGCTGTTCTCTTGTATCATTTGAGGATGATTTAGTGTAATTAAATACAGAATAGCCGCACGATTGTCCTTCTTAAGACTTATGATAGATAGATCTATTTATGTTTGTTCGGTTGCCTAATGTCTTTCCATGGTAATTTTATGTCCCCTATGGCTGTCTGTGTAAAACTGTTTTGCTGGCAAGAAGCTTCAAATTGTATAAGACATTGTCTTTTGTGATTATAAACAATAAAATCAAAATGGTTTATTGCACATAAACCACATGTGAAAAATTAGCAAAAATAACCTTGTCATGTAAAACATGTGTAATACCTTTCAGTTGCTGATGGTGTTTCTTCATTGAAGAATGGTCCCACACCTTTTGAACAGTCACTCTTCACAGACACAGAGCTGGACACAGGTGAGCGTGATCTTACACTAATACGAGAGAGAGAGAGAGAGAGTGAGAGAGAGAGAGAGAGAGAGAGAGAGAGAGAGAGAGAGAGAGAGTGAGAGAGAGAGTGAGAGAGAGAGAGAGAGAGAGAGAGAGAGAGAGTGAGAGAGTGAGAGAGAGAGAGAGAGATACAGAGAGAGAGAGAGAGATACAGAGAGAGAGAGAGAGAGAGAGAGAGTGAGAGAGAGAGTGAGAGAGAGAGAGAGAGAGAGAGAGAGAGAGAGAGTGAGAGAGTGAGAGAGAGAGAGAGAGAAAAAGAGAGAGAGAGAGAGAGAGAGAGAGTGAGAGAGAGAGAAAAAGAGAGAGAGAAAAAGAGAGAGAGAGAGAGAGAGAGAAAAAAGAGAAACTTTACTACCAGCTGTTCTCTTGTATCATTTGAGGATGATTTAGTGTAATTAAATACAGAATAGCCCCACTATTGTCCTTCTTAAGACTTATGATGGATAGATGTATTTATGTTTGTTCGGTTGCCTAATGTCTTTCCATGGTATTTTATGCCCCCTATGGTTGTCTGTGTAAAACTGTTTTCCTGGCAAGAAGCTTCAAATTTTATAAGACAGTAAGCACGTTTCCATTAAAGATTTGCACAAAACTTTTGCGATTTTTTTTCTAAATATCGATAAAAAACTATTGCGTAATGACGCCGTTTCCATTAACCGATGTTATGAGACTAAAACATCATTTTTTTCCTGTCGCGATAAGTCATTCCAAAAATCATGGCAATGGACATTGGTAAGTTTATATATATCACAGCCACGTATAGCCTACCGCACTAGACATTATTGTTATTAACGGAAGGAAACGTGGGCGTGTTATCCAAGCATTAATAGCAAGGAAAGACCCTTATACTGTGAGCAGCACATATGAGGTATTTCTGGGTTTTTCTCACTCATTTCTGCTTCGAGGTCTTGATTGTGGCATTTCTTTGAGGTTTAGAATCCAGTATTTCTGTCATTCTTTTGTCTTATGTGAATTTAATAAAGAACTCTATCTCGTATTCTGTCCAAACACACCACGCCTTCAAAGTCAGGTGACTGTAAATGCGCTTCCATTGCAGTTCCATTGCTCATGGTTAGTTCATGTTAGCAAATACATTAACTAATGTTAACTAATGAACCTGTGATGAATGGGTATGATATGACATACTTTTTAGTAGATGATGTTTTTTTCTTGCTGGAGTTCGGTCCATCACCTTTTGAATGGTCACTCTTCAAGGGTTCAGAGCTCGAGAATGATTTTTTCCTAACGAGAGAGAAAAAAAACACACTATTTAGTCTCATTTAAAGAGGTGAAATGTTGCAAATTCCAGTTAAAACTAGAAAAGAAGGCAGTTATGACTTTGAATGGATGGATTTCTACATCATTGTCATAATTCCTGACACTAATGGACCCACTGTCGTGGCATATGAAATGATTTGGCCTCAACCACATTTAAATGTAATTGTATGGGCACATATTGCTGTTGTTCATTACTTCTTTCAATTACCATACATCATTCATTTCAATGTTGTACCAAAACACCTAATACAGACATAAGTCAAAAGTCAAACATATATTTACAGGGATTTTTCCTTAATCAAACATTCTTTAGTCAAATAACAAATTGCACATTGTAAAGTAGATTTCATAAAACCCTGTCTCCATGACAAATTTATTCAAAAATAAATAAATTATTAAACTTAACAAAAGGTCATGCGTGTTCTGTGCCTGCGTGTAAATGAGACAACTGTCTATTTCTGAAGATATATTCATCTATATTCGTCATTCAAAAAGGGAAACTGACGCTGCTGCAGATACATAAACCATAAACAAAGCAGTGCATGCTTACCGTTTTGAATATCAATCCTGCTAAACACTTTCTTTATTCCACTCCGCTCATGTTAATATTGAAATACTCGCCAAGGAACACTCAGGTAAGATGATGTAACATTAGAACAGCCTTCTATCTGTACCGTTTTGACTTCTTTGCTCGCTGTTTTGCTATTATTCTTGTGCACTGACTCGTTCACTAAGCTGAACAGCCAATCAGAGGTCTCTCTCTCACTGATGGCCCGACGCCGATTCAACATGTCGAACACGTCGGCTTGGTGTGTCCCGAGCTTTAAAGTGACAGCAGCCTAATATATATATAGCAGCCTATAATATATATGTTAATCAAACAACAAAAGAAAATCACTCACTGCTCTTGACTGAATAACTTCAGTACCTTTAATAAGAATCAATGTATATTAAAACCATACAGTGAGTATATGCAGTATTTTAATATTAAATTGAATTACTTACTTGAATGCTGCAGTTTAATACATCTAATATAGCTGAAAAAAATTAAACACCATTTTTCATTATCTTATGAGTCATTCCTGGGATTCGGTGATATTTCAGTCCCCCAGACTTTTTAAAGTGCTGGTTTAACAAAGTGAATTGTTAACCCATGTATATTGTCTAATTCCTATATTTCTTTTCCTCCAAATATCAATCAAATTAAGCTCTTTTATAATTTTTGATAATACCACACTTGACTCATTATGAGGTTCCTCCCCATTCCTATCAATTATAAAATCAACAGTACAATTCCAGTCACCTCCAATGATAACACACACCTGATCTCCAATTTTTTGAACAGCATTTTTTAGTGTCATAAAAACCTCCACCCGCTCAGGCCCAATATTTGGTGCATAAACATTTATTAGAACAAACACAGTTCCCTTAAATTCTATATACATTAATAATACTCTTCCCTTTACAACTTCTTCTACAACTAAAATATTTACATTTATATTTTTTGAGAATAATATGGCTACACCAGAACTCAAATTTGTCCCATGGCTTAGCACACATTTTCCTTCCCACCATCTATCCCATTCCGACTCATTTTCTGTATTAGAATGTGTCTCTTGCAAAAAAACAATATCCACATTATTAATTCTAAATAGTTCTGACACCATTGCCAAACTATTTCCATCCCTACCTCCATTTATATTTAAGGAGCCCACTCTCAAAAACTCCATAAAAAGGGAAACGTATAAAAAGGACAGAAATAGAGTGAAAAGACAAAGAATACCCAACACCCTGTGTGTTTTAATCATTTTGTGAAGCATTTGCCTTACTCTTTCTTAAAGGCACACTATGTTGCTTTTCAACCCTCATAATATATTTCCAAGACCCTTGTGATGGTACATCGACTTACAATAGGTTGAATGACACGTCTGCCATAGCCTGAAAGGGTCTGTATCGCTTTTACTGGCACTATGTAACTTCGGGGTTCGGGTAGTAACCAGAGCACAAAAAGAACTACAAAATTCGACTGCTTTAAGGCATACGACACTTCCCCCACCACTTCCTCAAATTTGGACGTGAGAGGCCAACCAGCGTTTGTTTTCGGCTTTCGTGCGTATGTTTTTGTCATGGGGGCTGTTTATACCTGGCCACTTCATGCGTTTTCTCAGATCAGATAGCTATCCGATCGTGAAGAGACCAGGTCTAAATGCCCTCCGAAACGCATTCAAGACGGATTTGAATCCGATCGCTCAAACCACTTCAGGAGGAGGTCTGAGACGCATTCCAGATGAAACTGGACAAGTGTAAATGCATCTGGTTGTTGAAACCACATATGTAAATTGTACTTCTCCCAAAAATTCAAAAAAATAAATAAATAAAATAAATACTTGTAGTATGTCATTTTTTACGATGCTGTTCATTCATTGTTGATAATTAGACCAGTCAAATAATTTCCACATTTGTCTAGCTAGCTTTCTATTATCAGAGCTGTTAATAGACTTTAGTTTTTTGCGTTATGTTTTATTGCCTAGCTTGCCTCACAAACTAGTTTTCCAGCTGAACTCAGGTGTTGTGAGGTGTATTTATCACGTAGTCCTGAGGGATATCAGATGACGCTGTTGACGTTGATTCCTGCGATTATCATGAGAACAGTTTTCAATATCTCACATAATTATCAGGACATAAATAAGCCTAACGTAGAGGTTGTAAATAGTGTAAACAAGCACAATTTGCAAACTATTATGATAAATTGCAATAATCATGTCTAATGACATCATAACGGCCAATGTTATGAAATAATGCGACGTACATTTTACTTTATTGATGTTATCTGGCATTTTGTAATGTTTACATTTCAAATAAAAAGATAGTGCAAGTATTCTACAGCGACTCTAGGGGTCGCTGTTTGACAAAAACACAATTTCTACATAGTGTGCCTTTAACTTCGTTAAGATCTTCCTTAACCGAAATCTTTTCTGCTTGCTAAGAACCTCATGACTAACGTTTCTTTGTAACAAAGTCACAGACACAATACATTTCCCTATGTTTGGGAAGAAATCTTTGACTTCCACAGTCTTTCCAAAAGTTTTATCTAGAAAGTTATTTATTTCTTGCAGTGTATATGTGTCCTCCATGATTTGTGAACCAATATCTGAAATTTCAGAGAAATTATCATCATCTCCCATTTCAGAATCAGTACACATTTCAACACTGTTAAATACTTCAGAATCGTCAGTTTGAACCATTTCAACATTTATTTTTCTTTTGTTGACATCATCATCAGTCATCACACTACTTTCCCCCATTTTAGATGCATCGTTTTGTCCAGTAGAAATCTCGTTTTCATCAACATCATCTTTCTGATCATTACTGTCAATCAAATCAGCATTAACAACGTTCCTTTCCTCTGTAATCTGAGTTGGTACTCTCTCATAATTTGTTTCATCAGTATTAATCTGGACATCTTCATTTTGTTCCTGAACATCCTGAGCAGCAGCACTATGTTCAGCTACCTCTTCCTGCCTATCCTGGGCCTTATGTGGGCACGCCATCCTCTTATGCCCAATATCCCCACACTCAAAGCATTTCATGCTACCAGTATTAGCGTATACCACATATGTTTTTCCCTCGTGACCAACTCTAAACGACACATCCAGCTCTGGCTGATTCAAAAACATAAACACTTGCCTCCTGAAAGACATAACGTGCTTCAAAGCTCAAATCTCAGTGGAATAGTTCTAATCCCACTTGTAAACTTTCCATATCTCGCTAACGCTCTTTCAATTTCATCATTCTGAATGAAAGGGAGAACGTTAGACACGGTTATACGGGTCGTTGGCGTTACCAGCAGTGAAATGATAAGAAAATCTCCACCTACCACAATTCCTTCGCTTATCAACCGATTTGCCCGTTCTTCCTCCTTTACAAACACCACTACCGCCTTATTCATCCTCGACGCCAAAGAAATGTTTTTATATCCGATTAGTTCTCCAACCAGCAGTAACACATCCTCCACCGTCACGCCTTGTGCAGGCACACACCTGACGCCGTGACGGAGCGACACAGGTGACACCACCACCTCCGCGGCCGAGGGTGAGACGCCATCTCTGTGCCGCCGCCAAAGTTTCCAAATAAACAAAGTCTTTGTTTCCTTGGTCAAAAAATATTCCTCTTCTAATATATTTTAATTTATGTGCAGTAGAAAATAGAAATACGAAAAAATAAACTCCCATACTGCCCGTGAACTTTACGAAACTTTACTACCAGCTGTTCTCTTGTATCATTTGAGGATGATTTAGTGTAATTAAATACAGAATAGCCCCACGATTGTCCTTCTTAAGACTTATGATAGATAGATGTATTTATGTTTGTTCGGTTGCCTAATGTCTTTCCATGGTAATTTTATGTCCCCTATGGTTGTCTGTAGGGCTGCAACGATTCATCGAGTTACTCGATTTACTCGATTACAAAAATTCCTCGAGGCAAAAACTCTGCCTCGAAGCCTCGTTAAATTCCTATGACGCGCACTATACGCGCAGGGATCTGATTTCACACGGACCGTTGTTCAGTGTTCAGGAAGCACACCATAGCGCGTGATACATTTTGAATTTATTTGGCGCGATGGCAGAGAGTAAAGATGTCCATAAACGGCAGAGAATGTCTAAAGTTTGGGATCGCATTTTTTTTGACCCAGCGCCAATATTTCCGCCCGTGCCGAAGCCTATACATTGATGTTCGCTGATTTTAATCCCATACTGTATTTGTAGTGATGTCGTGATGCGGTTTGACTAGATATGATGTTTAGCTTCGATGTTTTTAAGAAGTAAACTATAGCCTAAAGAAAGAACTCCTTCTCACACACACACACACACACACACACGCACCCTCGTCTCTCTCACGCGCCAGTCAGACCAATTACGGCAATGCATCCAGGGGCGGCCTTAAGCATCTGGGGGCCCGTTTCAATAACTAATATGGGGCCCTGCCCACATAAAATGTAAACATGAGCAGAAAAAGCAAGGATTCTTTTTGGTTTGCATCATTATTTTATTACGCGCACTTTCAGCTTCATGAACAGGCACCACTGGCATATGTACGTTTCATTTCCTATTCAAATTATTTCCCTGCTCAAAAAAAACAACGTTTTAACCTTACGGAAAAAAGGCAAAGTATAAACACATAAACTACCGGTATTTATTTACTTCAGATCACCATTCGCGGGGGCGGTAAACGTCGCCATGGTAACCGCGGCGCGACTCAAGTTTGACCAATCAGAGACATCAGTGTTTTGCTTAGAATTATGGGTAGTGTAGTATTTCTCCAGAAGATCGCAAATAACAAGGTTGATTTTTATACTTTGTGGCTTTTATAGGAGCAGAAACTTTCGTTTCACAGCCTCGTAGCTCGTGGTCAATCTAACTTGGATGGTTTAGGGGTCTCCAACCTTTTTTAGCTAGTTTATTAAAAATGAAAGTGGCCGAGAGCTATATGCAATAATTAAATCTCTTAAATAATGTCTCATAACTCTCATATTAACAACTATGCTAACTGTTTTAGACCTAAACGAGTTATTGTAGGCCTATATATGTCACCCTTAATTGACATATAAAAAAAAATATTATACTGTAAAAACACATAATTATTGTTGATTTTATAGTGCATCATAACTAGAGATGAAATGGTATGAAAATGTAATTTCATGATTATAGTGACCAAAATGAGCATGGTTATCACATAATCCTGTTCAAAAAGTATTAATACTACACAATAAAATCAATTCACCAAGTTTTATGTCGAAAACCAGCAAATAACAAATAAACTTACCATCAATATGCACTTTTTGTTTGCATAAACATTAAAATAGTAACATTAAAAATGATGGCCAAATTTGAAAGGAGTGTCTTGCAACATGTTATCTACTAACATGTACAAGTTCAAATAAAGTTTTGACAAAAAAGTTTTTATAAAAAGATAAACCTCGCATATTTCAGCCTTTAAATCATTTTTATAAAAAGAATGATTCAAAAAAGACAAAATACTGACATTTACAATGCACATTAGCTTATCTTTTATTATTAATAGTAAAATTCGGTCCGATTTTCTCGTGGCGTCTGTCGTTGCTATGTACCATGCGCTCTCCACAACGACAGAGAAGTTTTAATAGCTAATGGATTTCCACTACCGATAAACGCTTTCTGTAGCTCTGCTAGAAGATTTATTTACGGAGAAGAAAAAAACACCCGTAGTTTGGGTGCACCCCCATCCTTCATATTGACTCGCGCCTGGAAAAAATGAGTGCGTCGCTTCAATTATTTGAAATAACGAACTTGAGCGTGCAAAAGACGCGATATGTGAACGGCCCTTGGCGAGCTACCTCCAATCAGGCCACGAGCTACTCTCGCGAGCGACGTGTTGGAGACCACTTTAGACATTATGTCTGAAAATAAATATCCTAGGGAGAAAATGGATGGGATTTTCCTGTTCTGTTGGGGGCCCCCTTGGAGGGCGGGGCCCGTTTCAATTGAAACGGGTGAAACATAGGTAAGGCCGCCTCTGAATGCATCACATATGCTTAAACTTTTATGTAGCCACGCAACAATAATTGCAGCATGCATTCACTGTTTACACCGGGACGTGATGGAGGAACAAATATTGTATTGCAGTCTTTGCGAGACCTTGTTTGTAGGCTATTTCACGTCTACCAAATAGTTACAGACAACAACAACAAAATGAAACTCCCCACCAGCCTGCTTCTCCAAATCTACTCGTACTTTTGGGGAAGACATAATCGGCTACCAAAGTAATTGAGCATAGAACATTTTAAATTAACAAAAAAATATAATACTACAAAACGTGCTAATATACTTCAACTAGCCTAAGTGAAAAACAAAATGCTGTTCTTTTTCTATTTAACAAAATGCATATTTGCAATAAAACATTCCCCTTTTCAAAGCTACACTTATTTATTTTATATAAATTGTATACATTTTGTACCTGTTTGGCTTGATATTTTATATTCATTTCATTTATTTTTGTTCTCCGGTGGGTAATTTGCAGAAGGTGCAATACTTTTTTTGTAATGGCAAGGCAAGGCAAGGCAAGTTTATTTATATAGCACATTTCATACACAATGGCAATTCAAAGTGCTTTACATAGAAGAAATTAAAATAATAAAAAGAAATAAGAATATTTGTTGTATTAAGAAGACAAAACTAAGACCAAATGGCCTTTACTATTTAAGTTTGTATTCATAGTTTTACATGTTATACATGTTTTACAGTATAAAGTTGACTTAACTGTATTGTTATATAATTGTTGGCACTGGCACTTATAAACACTAAATGGGTAAAAATGACAATTAATAGGCTTAGTTTTGGAGCCAAATGTTGGAGTTTTTCAGCCACATCATTTTCGTTATGAATTATTTGTTTTGGTTGTTTAAAAACACACAAAAATTTTTTATCCGATTACTCGATTAATCGATCGATTAAGTGCTAGATTAATCGATTACAAAAAGAATCGATAGCTGCAGCCCTAGTTGTCTGTGTAAAACTGTTTCCCTGGCAAGAAGCTTCAAATTTTATAAGACATTGTCTTCTGTGATTATAAACAATAAAATCAAAATGGTTTATTGCACATAAACCCCATGTGAAAAATTAGCAAAAATAACCTTGTCATGTAAAACATGTGTAATACCTTTCAGTTGCTGATGGTGTTTCTTCATTGAAGAATGGTCCCACACCTTTTGAACAGTCACTCTTTACAGACACAGAGCTGGACACAGGTGAGCGTGATCTTACACTAATATATGAAAGAGAGAGAGAGAGAGAGAGAGAGAGAGAGAGAGAGAGAGAGAGAGAGAGAGAGAGAGAGAAACTTTACTACCAGCTGTTCTCTTGTATCATTTGAGGAGATTTAGTGTAATTAAATACCGTATTACGGAGCCCCCCTAGTCCCACTTTGGCAAAAAAAAATTATTATAACTATCTTGTGGCCTCAAGATAGTAACTCGTGGCCTAAAGATAGTAACTCGTGGCCTCAAGATAGTAACTCGTGGCCTCAGGATAGTAACTCGTGGCCTCAAGATAGTAACTCGTGGTCTCAAGATAGTATATCTCGTGGCCTCAAGATAGTAACTCGTGGCCTCAAGATAGTATATCTCGTGGCCTCAAGATAGTAACTCGTGGCCTCAAGATACTAACTCGTGGCCACGAGAAAGTGGCTGTTTCTCAATTCCAAGAACGCAGAGAACGGACTTGTGTTCTCGTGGAGACCGGTCTTGCCAAGCTTCCTTGGAAGAACGAACTCGGAACCGGCTGCAATGACTTCTGGGACACCAGGCGAGTACTAGCTCAAGTCTGCATTCGATGCATCCTCGGTATCAAGAACACATCCGGGTTCTTTCATGCGTCCTCTGTACTTGCGTTCTTGAGAATTGGGTCTGAACTTCGACGGTTCATGATGACGTAAAACGAGAACACAAGGACGCAAGATCGCTGAAGAACGCATATTGAGAAACACCCAGTAAGTTTTTTCAAGGCGAACGTTCCTTTTAATGTTTCCATGGCGACGCCGCAGCCACAATAATACTGTATGACAGATGTGTCGCTTTTATTTCGCGTTTCCTTTTTTATTCAAAATATTCACAAACTTGCTTACCATGTCATCAACTAGCCCCTGAGAGTACGGCGCCACATTTAGAATGTTCAGTGCTGCCAGATTCAAACTGTTTATTTTTGGTTTCAGATATGTAAATAACGTTACACATAAGCACGAGTAAAACAATACATTTGGAGTTTGTAAAACACACTGATGTCTGTGGAAGTATGGAGCTATTCTTGTGCCAATAAAAATGAACGTAGCTTTTCAAGAAACTAATGAAAATATAAATTGAAACTAAATAAATTATCTCTAAAACTGAAAAAGAATAAATCGCAGGCAAATTTTTTGAATTCGTTTTTAATACACTGCATGTTTTGCTAACTATTTCTCATATTTCAATCGCTGATCTGAACTTACAAATGCGCTTCCAGAGTTTTCATTTACGCTTCTGAAGTTTTCGTTTACGCTCCCAGAGTTTTCGTTCGCCGTTCTGACACATTTCTCTCGTGGGGGCGGGGCTAGTAGCAGTGTGTTCTCATTGGTTACTGAGCTTTTGATTGATAGCTTCGTGACCTGGAAGTGAAGACGTCAGTGGTGTGTTTATGTGTGGATGTGAGCGTCTGTAATCGCAGCTTTCTATTTCATTTTAGTGATATTAAGTTTATATCTGTATTTATTTGCTGCTACACTATATTGTTGAGATGATCTCTTATAGAAGGAATAGTACAGACGAATGATATTTATCATTAACGTTAGTCATCGTCGCTATATCAGGAGGATACTGGATAACGTTAGCCTACTCGTGGTAAGTCTGATTTTTGTTTTTTTTAATACTATACTAATACTATTTATAATACAGTACTGGCTTTTTTCAGGTGGAGAGGCATTTTAGAGCTCAGTAAGAGCCCATAACTTTATACAGCTGAGCTGTGTTGTCTTGATTTAACTGTGTTAGCCCAATCATTACATGACTTGTTTATCTACATTCGGTTACAGTCTTCGATTAGATCATATTTGCTTCGATTAGATCATATTTCCCCCCAGCCACCCCAAACAACATTGAGCTAGAGTACTGTACAGTAGCCTATCTGTACTGTATCAGTCAATGACTGATGCCATAGGACCAGAGTGCTGTCAATCACTGCCTGATTCAACTTTGGCAATGTAAAGCCTTTTCTACCATGCCAATAAAGCTATTTAAACCTGAATTTCTCAATTGCTGATTAATTTGCGATGCAAAGTTTTTGAAAGAGGAGAGACACGACTTTACCACAGAACACGTCTCTGTTCGTAATATGTAAACACTCAATTATTTTGAAGTATCGCCCTGATTGCAATATTTATTCTGATTACTTTTGTGTGATAAAGATTACTGATAAAGCTATTATATGTATCTAGTATGAGTAACAAATTGCTTTTTCTGTGTCCACATTTGACTAATAATAATGAAAAAAGTGCACTTCAAATGAACATTTCTTTGACAAATGTTAAATCTTTAATAGTCTTTAATAATAAATATATGTCCACTTAATACATGCAAGTAATTATGACTGAAAACATCCAGCAACTAGGGAATGCACAGCCATGGATATATGTTTATATATATAGGGCTATACAGCCATCTACTGGTTACACAACAGTATTACAGATGATAAATGCTGTTTGACTCCGAGGTAAATATTTAGTACTGTAAAATCCCTTAAATATATATATAATAAATATTTTAAGTCTGCAACTTGTTACTAGGGGAGTTCAAAGCAGTTTGTATTGTTAGATTATAATACATTTCTTCTCTCATTTTCCAGGGAGTGGAGCAACTTTTCCATAAACAAAATTCTGATGCTGACACAGAGGATGGAGTGATAGTACCAGAGATCCACTGTCCCTATCAGACAATAATCTTACTTTGTTCAGACACATCACCTTTGAATGACTGGGATCTTGATCTTCAGACACCTGATTTATTTTAATATAAACTAGCAAATATTTCAATTTCCTCTAGTCTAGATTAAAACAAACATAGTTTGCAAGTACACAAGAGGTTTCACTTTATTCTTATTAATCTATGATGATCTTGGATTAGCATACCAATAGCATATGAATGTTGAGGGGATAGTTCACCCAAAAATACAATTCTCTCTTATTTTACTCACCCTCATGCTGTCCCAGATGCATTTTACTTTCTTTCTACAGATAAACACGAATTAAGATTGTAAGGACATTTGTTGTAATCCATCTCTGCGAGTCCTAAAGACGCTTTAAAAACCACACACAGTGAGCGTGACGGTAATCCATGCGACCTCAGTGGATGAATCAATGCCTTCTGAAGTCAAACAATAGGCTAGATAAAATAATAATAATCTAAACTGTTTTAACTATTAAAAATCTTACGTACATGGGTTACAATCCACTCGTATTATGGACTCACAGAGATGGATTATTTCCTTAAAACTCTTTGTCTATGTTTATATGAAGAAGAAAGTCATATACATCTGGGATGGCATGAAGGTGAGTAAATGATGAGAGAATGCTCATGTTTTGGAAGGACTATCCTTGCACTGCTTGTGTCCAGTCACTGCTTTGCTATTGTACTGCAACAGGAACTGCTCAAAGAATCATTGCAACATTTAAAATGTATATGAATTTTTAAAATGTATTCTGTATTTGTAATTGTGCATTTTGTATAGTAATGTATATCATGAGAATACTGTGCATTACATGTATATTATGCAGTTAATGTTTTGTGGATTCTGGTCTTTCCTGTCACAACATAATTGCATCCAAGACCTCTTTGACACTTGTGTATATGCTTTAGTGACAATAAAGAATGTACATTTATTTGAATTCATATTTTCAATTACATTAATTTAACTGGTTGTATAAGTCACGATTGAAACGGTTGATGATTGTTCAAATATATTTAAATTAAATGAAAATGTTAATTAAATGAAATAACTAAATATAATTATCAATTTTAAAAAAAAAATGGCAGTAAGAACATTCTTTGTGTGACATATGTAATGAAATGCCCTTTGAGGTCTGTATCTGACAGCAGGCCACGACTGTAATTTTCATTTTGTTTAAATTCCTCTTATTTAAGTGATCATTAATTTTGATGGTGTAAACCATAGACTGTAAAAAATAGGTGTAAACGTATATCATGCTAACAATGAGTAGTGTGATGGCCATGGCTGCCAACCTTGATTACCTGGTTGAAGTTTGACTTTCTTGACGGCTGAATATATCACACACGTTTGCTAATATTCTCTTTAAATTGTAACAGCTGAACCTAATCAGAGCCTAACATGCAAAATAATCATCAGGAAGAAACAAATGTTCTCCGAAAACATTGGACATCACAATATTTTAAGTATTATATACAGACAGTACTTTAATGTGCAATTACACCTGAATAGACTGAATAGATCTCTTGTGCTCCTAAAAAGCTTCTGCCAACTAAGTAGTAGCAGCAGGTAAATACAGATAAAATTAAAAAACAAACATAACTTATCACTAAAATGAAATAGAAAGCTGCGATTACAGACGCTCACATCCACACATAAACACACCACTGACGTCTTCACTTCCAGGTCACGAAGCTATCAATCAAAAGCTCAGTAACCAATGAGAACACACTGCTACTAGCCCCGCCCCCACGAGAGAAATGTGTAAGAACGGCGAACGAAAACTCTGGGAGCGTAAACGAAAACTTCAGAAGCGTAAATGAAAACTCTGGAAGCGCATTTGTAAGTTCAGATCAGCGATTGAAATATGAGAAATAGTTAGCAAAACATGCAGTGTATTAAAAACGAATTCAAAAAATTTGCCTGCGATTTATTCTTTTTCAGTTTTAGAGATAATTTATTTAGTTTCAATTTATATTTTCATTAGTTTCTTGAAAAGCTACGTTCATTTTTATTGGCACAAGAATAGCTCCATATGGAAGCAGCAATAACAATCTATTCAAATATAATTTGCCGACATGTGTTATTCATATTAGACAAACATAGTGCAAGACAAGGAACTATAAAGTTTACTCTATTCTTCTCAGTTCACCGGCCACTTTCTTGCATTTATTTCGGGAGAAACTGATGAATTCACGTGCTGTAAATCCGACCGACAACATTGCAGCGCCCATGTTATTATAGATCAAGATTATTTATAAAGGTTTTTAAACGACTAAACACACTCACTTACACGTATGTGAGAATCGGAATATCAGATAGGCTAGTTGATGACATGGTAAGCAAGTTTGTGAATATTTTGAATAAAAAAGGAAAAGCGAAATAAAAGCGACACATCTGTCATACAGTATTATTGTGGCTGCGGTGTATTGCGTGACGCGTCGCCATGGAAACATTAACATGGAAACGTTCGCCTTGAAAAAACTCACTTTCTCGTGGCCACGAGTTAGTATCTTGAGGCCACGAGTTACTATCTGAAGGCCACGAGATATACTATCTTGAGGCCACGAGTTAGTATCTTGAGGCCACGAGTTACTATCTTGAGGCCACGAGATACTAGCCTGGCTCTGCCCTCCTACGTACTTCCGCTCAATTTCATTTTCCTTCAGTACTACCAGAGAATGTCTAATATGGCGAGAAGTTTCACTCTCACTACACTTCCGGCTTCTGAACTGGTTGCAGTTCCACTCTGATTCCATATGAGGGCGCTCACAGGACGAGTGCAGAATGAATGGAGGTCAATGGCGGTATACCCCTCAAAATCCACTTTTCTCAGGATATAATTTTTTGTCTAATAATTTGAATGTTGTATTCGAAAGGAGATGCAAAGAAATTACACATTGCTGGATGTTAGATTTTTTAGAGTCAGTTATTTGCTTTAAAAAGTCTTTCAAAATGTCAATGACGTCAGAATGCTGACGTCATTAGCAGAATGCTAGCGTGTTATGGGCAACAACAACTCAACCTATAAGAAATCAAAACGACATAAGTACTCGTTCATTCAACTTTCGACCTAAAACCCATGTTGAACTTGCAAAATCTACAATCAGATCTGAGATTTCTCAACGGCAATCGGGTGAAAGAGACAAATTTAGCTGTCTAGCCCCATTGACTCCCATTCATTTTGCACTCATGGCGATCGCCCCCAGTGGAACTCTGGTGGTACTACAACCAAAATTCGGTACAATAGGACTTAATAGGGAGTGGGCAGGCTCTCCGTAGACGGGCTCTGGTACTACGTCTGGGACTGCTGTATATTCTTAGGTTTCCAGAAACAAATTTTTTGTAGGACCAATCAGCGAATAGAGGGAGTGGCTGAGAACGATGACGTTGATGTGATCACACACATGACTAGCGTCGGCCAATAGTGAGCCTACGTGTGACGTACAACACACAGTTGCTGCTTTATCAGAGAGAAGGAAATGAATAGTGGAATAAAGTCTTCTTTTTTTTTTGCGCACAAAAAGTATTCTCGTCGCTTTATAAACTTTATAAAAGACAGACATCTTATTCTAAACATAATCCTCTGATCATTCGGACGACCACACGTTAGCGATTGGTTATGGCAGATCCTGAGTGACTCTGGGCAGATCCAATAGTTTTGAACTTTAACAGAGAACCCGCCCTTAAGGAAGTAAACGTTTCTCAATGGAGCGAGGCCAGACTCTCTGTACAAATGAAATGTACGAGAGTCTGGTAGAACCAGGCTAACGAGATACTATCTTGAGGCCACGAGTTACTATCTTGAGGCCACGAGTTACTATCTTGAGGCCGAAAGATAGTTATAATAAAAATGTTTTGCCAAAGTGGGACTAGGGGGCTCCGTACTGAATAGCCCCACGATTGTCCTTCTTAAGAAGACTTATGATGGATAGATGTATTTATGTTTGTTCGGTTGCCTAATGTCTTTCCATGGTAATTTATTTTATGTCCCCTATGGTTGTCTGTGTAAAACTGTTTTCCTGACAAGAAGCTTCAAATTGTATAAGACATTGTCTTTTGTGATTATAAACAATAAAATCAAAATGGTTTATTGCACATAAACCACATGTGAAAAATTAGCAAAAATAACCTTGTCATGTAAAACATGTGTAATACCTTTCAGTTGCTGATGGTGTTTCTTCCCTGAAGAATGGTCCCACACCTTTCGAGCAGTCACTCTTTACAGACACAGAGCTGGACACAGGTGAGCCTGATCTTACACTAATATATGAGAGAGAGAGAGAGAGAGAGAGAGAGATGTCTGTGTAAAACTGTTTTGCTGGCAAGAAGCTTCAAATTTTATAAGACATTGTCTTCTGTGATTATAAACAATAAAATCAAAATGGTTTATTGCACATAAACCACATGTGAAAAATTAGCAAAAATAACCTTGTCATGTAAAACATGTGTAATACCTTTCAGTTGCTGATGGTGTTTCTTCCCTGAAGAATGGTCCCACACCTTTTGAACAGTCACTCTTTACAGACACAGAGCTGGACACAGGTGAGCCTGATCTTACACTAATATATGAAAGAGAGAGAGAGAGAGAGAGAGAGAGAGAGAGAGAGAGAGAGAGAGAGAGAGAGAGAGAGAGAGAGAGAGAGACTTTACTACCAGCTGTTCTCTTGTATCATTTGAGGAGATTTAGTGTAATTAAATACAGAATAGCCCCAGGATTGTCCTTCTTAAGACTTATGATGGATAGATCTATTTATGTTTGTTCGGTTGCCTAATGTCTTTCCATGGTATTTTATGCCCCCTATGGTTGTCTGTGTAAAACTGTTTCCCTGGCAAGAAGCTTCAAATTTTATAAGACAGTAAGCACGTTTCCATTAAAGATTTGCACAAAACTTGTGCGATTTTTTCTAAATATCGATAAAAAACTATTGCGTAATGACGCCGTTTCCATTAACCGATGTTATGCGACTAAAACATAAATTTTTTCCTGTCGCGATAAGTCATTCCAAAAATCATGGCAATGGACATTGGTAAGTTTATCACGTAGCCTACCGCACTAGACAATATTATTATTAACGGAAGGAAACGTGGGCGTGTTATCCAAGCATTAATGGCAAGAAAAGACCCTTATACTGTGAGCAGCACATATGAGGTGTTTCTGGGTTTTTCACACTCATTTCTACTCCGAGGTCTTGATTGCGGCATTTCTTTGAGGTTTAGAATCCAGTATTTCTGTCATTCTTTTAGCTTATGTGAATTTAATGAAGAACACTATCTCGTATTCTGTCCAAACACACCACGCCTTCAAAGTCAGGTGACTGTAAATGCGCAAAAACTGTTTCCATTGCAGTTTTGCTAAATATTCCTTTTCTCGAATTGCCTGAAAAACCACCTCATGCGAGCGTAAAAACGTTTTTGCGATAAATGGGAGTTTTTGCGAAATTGATGTGTTTCCATTGGGCGTATTTTCAATTCGCAATTTCAATTTGCACAATTTGAAGGGTAATGGAAACGCGACTACTGTCTTCTGTGATTATAAACAATAAAATGAATATGGTTTATTGCACATAAACCACATGTGAAAAATTTGCAAAAATAATAGGGCTGAACGATTAATCGCACTTTCCATGTAATCGCACTTAAATCGAGATCGCTTATCGCGATTTTAAAATCGCAAAGGCTGCGATTATTTTTTATGCGCAGCTTGTCAGTTATGCACAGCTCTGTAAACGCTGCTCCATCTGAAAGCACTGTGAGTTTGAGTCACTTATAACGTGCATTTGAAAAAAACAACACGTGTCAAACATCTTTCCAAAACATGAGAAGCATTTATGAGCCTCTTGTGCAACAATAGACAACATTTAAAGGGATAGTTCGCCCAAAAATGATATTTATTTAAGGCATTCTGAGGGTAATCCGTGCGGTTTTGTCGTAAAAATATACATATTTAAAACTTTATAAACGAAAATAACTGGCTTCCGGTGGCGGTCGGCGTGCGTTCATGGAGATGGAAGCGTCGTGACGTAGAACGAACGTGACAGCGCAGCCAGAGAGCAGAGCAAAACAAAACTCTACGTTCGTTCTACGTCACGACGCTTCCTACGCTACGTCCTACGTCATATGCCAGCATCCATCTCCGTGAACACATGTCGACCGCGACCGGAAGCCAGTTATTTTCGTTTATAAAGTTTTAAATATGTATATTTTTACGACAAAACCGCACGGATTACCCTCGGAAGGCCTTCGTTTATCCCCCTGGAGCCGGATGGATTACTTTTGTGAAGGATACATGCTCATTTGCGGACTTCAACGAGCTGGACCCCATTGCTTCACATTCTAACCACTGAAAGATCTAAGACATTTTCTAAAATAACTGAAAATGCGTTCGTCTGAAAAAAGATTGACATATGCATCTCGAACGGCTTGAGGGTGAGTAAATCATGGGCTAAATATCATTTTTGGGCGAACTATCCCTTTAATAACATGCATTTACTCCAAACTCACTTCATAACGACAGCTGAGCTCTTCCTTCTGTGAGATGATGTGCCTTCTTACACAGAATAAGGCAGTCGTGTAGCCTATTTATAAGTCATGTTTAATCAAAGCGTTTCAACCTCCTGTTTATTCAGCAACAGCGATAGGGGTTTCCTGGAATGATGCGCATTATTGTACTTCTGCGGCTGGCCATATTTAGCGTGTTTGCATTAGTGTTGCACGATATACCGGTACTAGAAAGGTATCGCGATACCCTGTTATTAAAAACGATACGATATTAACTTTTATTAGTACCGGTACTTTAAGAGTGACAGTAGCCTACTCTAAATAATAAGACCAGTATTACTTAATTTGCGTAGCTGTGTGACAGCAGGACAGGAGTCAGGACGTATGCATTCACTAACAACGGAAGCAGAACAGTAAAATATATACGCGCAGCACTTGACAGAAACTTGCATGCATGAGAAAATAAAGCGCGGGACGTGAAGACCTGAAGACCTGGGGCCTCATGTACAAAGACTTGCGTTGAATTCGTACTAAAACATTGCGTACGGACAAAGCTGTAAATGTGCGTACGCACAAAAAAAATCAGATGTATGAATCTCTGCGTACGAAGGATCCCACGCATATTCTCTTTGTACATCCCAATTAACGCAAAATTGAGTGCACATGCACGAGCACAACGCCCCACCCAGTCTCCTCCCTTAATTAAGTGAATTTAAATATGGTAATGAGTCCACTTTGGCAAAAGAAAGCAGTAAGAAAATGGCTAAAGCAAGCGGCAAGAAACGAAACTTTACAGAAAGTGAATTGGAGGTGCTACTATCGGAGGTAGAAACGAGAAAAAATATTTTAATTAATAACAAAAGGAAAGAATATGAGCGGGAGAGTTTGGCTGATGCCGTCAATGCGGTATTATTAAGTTGGCTTGAGAAAGCCAACTTACTGAAA